>BCFW01000003.1:1433632-1771999 GCA_001599015.1 Apiotrichum domesticum | reverse complement strand
GGGGGGGCGCCGGGAAGCCGGGGGGCCCGAGCGGCCTCCTCGGAGCGGAGAGAGCCGGCATATCGGCGGACGTCATGGTGAGGTCAGACTACGCGGCTCCCCAGGGTCATGAAGAAGAACATCATGCAAATGCAGGACCGGTAGCTGTGACGCGATCTCAGCGGGTTCGAGTAGGAGCGGAGAGGTGGGGGCGGCACAAATGATCGCAATGCAAGACGATGTCTAGCCCGTTTCCCGGAATCATCACCGGATCCTACCGACGGCAGAGCCAGCGACGGACGCCGGCCGTCGATGACCGGACATCGCGATGGTGACCCGTGAGACCCGTCGTGCTGGTGTGTGCCGGCCAGGCGTCCCGCCTTCTCTCGGCCTCGACCACCACCCATCACGACGGCCCAGCCTCCAGCAGCGGATTAGCTCAGGCTCGGCCCCCTTCCAGACCCAGACTACGGAAGGGAGAGCTTGGCGCTGGAAGCAAATATCTGGCGAGAAGAGTGTCTTGGTGCAAAGCAGAAAATGGTGTGGGAAACTGGAGAGGAGTGTTAGCGCAGGGTTTTTCCAACATGCATAATTTAGTTACGTACGTGCTAATTGGGATTGTGATGACGGGCAAGGGCAAAATTAGCCGCACACAAAGCTTTGGGCTTTGGGCTTTGGGCTTTGGGCTTTGTGCTTTGTGCTTAGGGCTTTGGGGTCATGTCACTGGATTCCCCTGCTCCGCTCGGCCCTGTGGTTCCTCTGCAGTTACCTCACAGTCATCACAGGGCTTCACTCGTACCCACTCGGGGTGATCACAGGTCCCGAACTGCCGGGTCGCGAACACAACCTTGTCCTGCGCTCTCACGCGGAACTGTGCCTATGACATGCCTCGGTGTTCGCAACCTTCTAGCTTGCTCCCTAGTGACGGCGTGCGGCCGGAAGAGTGCCGAGTGCCGAGTAATAGTGCGGCCCAGCGTCCACTCACCTCCAGCAACGATATAAAAGAACATACTCGGGATCCCAAAAGCACCAACACCCATCCACCAACATCATGCGCTCGTTCACCCTCCTCCCCGTGCTCGCCCTCATCGCCACCGTGGCCGCGGCCCCGATGCCGCAGGACGACGCTGCCGCGGCTCCCCCCGACCCTACCGCGACCGCTTCTGCCGCCGCCGACACCGTCGCTCCGTCGGGACAGGTTCCTCCCCCCACCGTGTCGCCTCCCGCTGAAACTCCCGCCGAAACTCCCGCCGAAACTCCCGCCGAGACTCCGGCAGAGACTCCGGCCGAGACTCCTGCCGCACCTCCCGCCGAGACCCCGGCGGAGACTCCGGCTGAGACTCCCGCTGCCCCGCCGGCTGCTGAGACTCCCGCTGCCCCGCCGGCTGCTGAGACTCCCGCTGCCCCTCCGGCTGCTGAGACACCCCCTGCCCCTCCTGCGAACGCGACCACCTCGGCCCCTCCTCCGCCCGTGACGAGCGCGCCTCCCCCGCCCGCTGGCGTCCTGATCCACCCGAACGGCAACACCAAGAAGTGCCTCGATGTCAAGGACGGCGAGCTTCGCAACAACGCCTTCGTCCAGATGTGAGTAAAAAACCAGAGTTAGTTGTTCTTTACTGACGGCAGCTTCGACTGTGACCCTGCCAAGAAGCAGCGCTGGGAGGTGACCAAGGGTGCGACCAAGGTGCGCGTCGCGGGCACCAACTTCTGCCTTGACGCCGGGGCGAACCCGGGCGACGGCACCAAGATGAAGATCTGGCAGTGCTACGACAACCTCCCCGCCCAGTCGTGGTGGTACACTGACGACAACCGCATTGCCCTCACTGACAGGGGCCAGTGCCTCGACCTCACGGACGGCGTGCTCTACAACCGCAAGCGCACGCAGATCTGGACTTGCGGCGACAACAACAACAACCAGGTGTGGACCACCTCGCAGTAAAAGACTCTAGCAGGACAGTGATACCGTAGTTTATAGTTAGTGTCGATGCAATCTGAAGTGTGTACTTGACGAAAGAGGGGGTGCAGTAGTGTTGCGTCAGTTCGTAAGCAGCATTCAATTCGTATCGCAACGGAAGCTCCATTTCTCCGGAGCTCTGCGTTAGTTGCACTTGGTGACTAACACACATCGTAGAGTCTCTCAACAGTCAAGAGAGGTGCTGGCATACTCACAATGCGCAATCCTACATATCGCTCGCCTTTCACATGTCGCGAGTATGGTCGAGGAAATCATCCGTGGGTTGCAATTGATGTGGGATGGGTAACAGACATTTAGTAAATGATGCACAAAGTTCGTGATCCTCCTACGTCACTGGTCGTTCACTTGGCTGGGCTCGGAGGGGATCGGAGTGCGCTGGGTCGCTGGGGCGGTTATACCCGCCAGGGCCTGCGTCAAGTGCCAGCCATGTGACGGCAGAGCTACTCGCGTCCGTAGTTCCATAGTCCACTATCTGACGCGCAACCAAGTCCTCCACCACCGGCCGTCAACCATCATCGCGACATAACACAAAAATTCAACTCGTTCACGCCGTCACAACCCCCCGCGCGCAACTTCAAAAAGCAGGTTTACACCCGACGCTTCCTGACGGAGAATCGAACTCCGATCTCCCGCGTGACAAGCGAGCATACTAGCCGTTATACGATCAGGAAATTGTTATTTTACAAACGAACACTGTGTTGATATATGGGATCGCCGTCAGCGGGGCGGTGATCGCGCACGAGGGTCGGGCGGTGATGGTGATGACGGTGATCCTGATTCCCTCGTTGTTGATCTGCCAAGCAAACTGACCACACTGAGAAGCGGGCAAGCAGCGGGCAAGCTGTCTCATGTCTTACTGACCAACTGACTGATGTGTTTGATGTCCTCAAGTCCGGCCGGTGGCTGGCCCTCTTTGAGAGCGCTCCGATCCGTTATCTGTGATGTTAACGCCCCCTCGGATCTGTCGTCCGACCTATTACAAATGACAGGTTCAGGAGCTGGAGCGCCAGTATTGGTATCTGGGCTTTTTGCAGATCGTGGGTGATGATATCGGCGGTGAGAGGAGGTCCGGGAAGTTACGGAGGTCGATGAAGACGTGCCCGACACCACGGAGTTGTTCTGGAGGTGAGTTACCGCGATCTGCTGCCATCTATAACGCGAATCTGTGAACATTGCAATGCACTGAGTGGAGATAACTAAATTCCTTGGGGCACCTCATTGATTGAAGTTGTGCAACTGTGCTTTACTCGCTTGTCTTGGTCCAAAAATCCTAAATCATACATGCAAACAGCGGGTCATTACGTCTTCCACTCTCGTTATGATCTATCTTAGAAGGTGCCCGTGGGCTTGAGGCGAAGCTGCTTGTCCTGGGTGACTGGAGAGTTAGTACAGGAAACAACACGATGGAAAATACAGAGGCCACAACTGCAAGTTGCGGCGGGGCTGCTCTCATACTCACGGTGCTTGCCAATCATGAAGATGGACGCGCTGCAGACGACGGTGACGAGGAACGCGAGGGGGTAAACGTCGACGGGGATGCCTGTTGGGAGATTAGCCCCGGTCTCCGAATCCATGATTCATGATCCAAACTCACTCTTGGCAAACGGCCACAGCTCGTCAGTGCCCTGCGCGACCTTCTTTGACGGCGCGGCGGCGCTCATCTGGCGACGGGCGAGGGGGGCGGCGCGGGCGGTGCGCGAGGCGCGGAGACCGGTGGACGCGATGGAGCGGAACATTGTGGTGATTGGTGAGGTGGGGCTGGTGGAACTCCGAAGAGGTGAGCGGTAGGGGATTGGTAGTAGTGAAGGACAGAGGTGTTCGGAAACTGATGGGCAAAACAGCAATTCGGAGCGCGGCGCTTTATACGCGTCGGTGAGCTGGTCTTTGCAAAGATCTGGACGAGGATCTGTGAGGCTGGAGCTGAGACGAGCCACATCATCTCGGGAGAGCTCGTGCTCGAAAGCGAGCGACCAGCGACATCGTCCACGGCCGCGCCACGAACAGCTAAAGAACAATGACCCATGTACTGTACAACAAGCCCCCCTGTGCACTGTCCCATTGTCTGTACTTTGCTATCTCCACCGGATCGCTCCGGTCGAGGTCTGCACAAGCTCAGAGGATCAGAGGCACAATGCAGCACTCCATTTCTTGGCCCGATTAACGCGTGGCGCCGCCCAGATCCGAGTTCACTGGACAGTGATCGTCGCATGCCGGTGGGTAGGATACACGTCAGTGGCCCTCGCACAGCTTATTGTACAGTGCGCTTTTGTCCTCGCCACCGGGGGACAGCGAATGGTCCGAGATACAATGCACCTGTTCTCGGCGAGCTCGAGTCCGGCACAGTCCGAACAATAGATTTATCCGGCGCACTGGTGCCTTGTCCATTATTGTCTCTGGGATCGCGGGGTCCCCTCACGCCTTTGCCGCACCCAGCTATTGTCCTCCGTTTCTGGACCGCACGGCGTCGCTTATTGGCCCAGGGTTCCGGGAGCATAAACGACCCGAGAACGGTGGTGGTTCCGGTGTTATTGTGCATGTGTCACTGTCATTCTGCATGTTGTTACTTCTGTACATCCGGCCGCGATGGGTGCGGCATGGGGTATACAGTGGGGACCTGCCAGATACGGAGAACAATAATGCGGGGATACCAGCTTGCCAGGAAATTACAAACAACAATCAACAAGCTCTCTGGGTCGTCCGAGTGACTCACGATAATTACAAGCTCGAGTCGCGAGTCGTCCGAGTTACTCACGCATCGCATCAGGCTCGTCGCGCGTGCTATTGCGCGAAAGGCGGATTGCGCGGTTTACGCGGCCGGCGGACGCGACATGCCCGCGTGCGTTCCGGATGTCGCGGCGAACACTCTGGAACTGGGGAATGTAGAGCGGAGATGTAGGCCGCGGCGCGGGGCCGTGGCCGTGGCCGAGACAGCGAAGACTGCCGCCTGGCTGATGTGAGATGGACTGGGTGCCGGGTGAATGAGATAAGCCGGGGCCTGTCCTGTCGATCTCTGGATCTCTGGGGATCGGCGGCGTGTGTGTTTGTGTTTGAGCTGTGTTGGAACGTTGGGGTTCGTGGTGGGTTAGTGCTGGGTTACTCCCAACGCCTGTCTGCTTCGGCTCGAGCTGGAATTCTCGACGCGATCACGATCGCGTCGCTCCAGGTCAAGTGACCAGATGCCCCAGTATTGCAAGCCTGATATTCCCCGGATGTGTGAGCAGTGTTCGTGGCCATGGGGCATGTGGCACATCACCATCACGACAAAGATCGTGGAGATCAACAGAGCCCCGCCTCTCAGCCTCTGCCCTGCACCACGGCCCAAGTCAAGCAATATACATTCCATATTCCATACTATACGAACAAATATACTCTCTACAGCGCACGTTCCAGTGTCAGCCCAACTCCCCTGCTCGCCCAGAATTCGCCCTGGACAGGCAGGCCGTCCACCGCCAGCGTCCCGCCCACGCCGATATCGGCTTTGACGTCCACGACGCCTTTGATTCCCGCCATCGCGCCGCCCTTGAGCACCACCTTGGTGATGAACTCGCTCAGTACACCGTCACGACCGGGTACGATCGTGAGCGGGAGATTGGTGAATGGCGCGCGGACGACGAGCTGTGGTGGCTTGGGGGAGGTGTTGGAGTCGAGGAAGAAGCTTGGGTTGATACGCCCAAATGCTCGTGGAGGCGGGTTCTCGGGGTCGTATTCCTCGTCATTATCCGCCACCGCTCCGTCGTGGATCATCACGTCCGGGGAGATCGCGCTCACATTGAGTGCGACACGGTCCATGCCCTCTGGGAGCTGGATGTTTGCGACGACGGTACCGTTCGCGATCAGCCCGGTGCTGCCCTGCCCGAGCTTTAGGTCCTCGATCGTGACGTCGCGCACGATATCGGGCCGCTCGCGGGGTGCCGGGAACTCGAGGTCGAGCTGGAGCGACGGAAGAGAGGCGAGCACCCAGTCTGGTGGCGCGTCAGGCCACGATCCCGGCGGCATGTGGTCTAGGCCGCGCACGAGGATGGGGTTGCTCTCGCCATGGAGGAAGTTCTGGAGGAACGTGTCGAGTGCGCTCCCTGATTCGAGGGCGACAATGTCGCCGTCGATCGCGAGGCCAATGGTCGTGGTGGTGACTTTCGAGGCACGCGCAACCACCTGCGCGATCGTCTCGTGCTTCGGCCCAATCTGGATCGCAAACGGGATCGCGAACGGAACACTGCGGAGGGATGGGTTCGGGAGAGAGGCGGTTGCGGACAACTTCAGTCCGCGGTCAGTGGAGAAAGAATACTTGTGGAGAGTCACAAGTTTAGAGAGGTCGAGCGGCTTGCCAGGCGGAGGGAGGTTCGGCACGGGGGGAACTGTTCCGTGAGCTGGGTCCTAGAGTTGGAAGGACGTCGGGACTTGTCTTAGCGTGCCGTGGAGAGCAAACGAGTGGGGAACTCACCTGCAACCGAGAGGGGGACTTGGATATCTCGCTGCTCGAGCACCGCCCACTTGCTCCACCATGCGCCGGGAATGCTTGCGTGCGCCTCGTCGGCGACGACGCTCACGTGGATCGTGCCCTTCGCCCACGTCTTCTGTGCCCATGTCCAAAGCACGCCGGCCGGCGCGACAGGGTTCCCGACCGCCTGAATGGTAATTGGCACCAGCCTCCCATCCTGCGAAAGCGGGACTGCAATGTCGTCTGGGATGAACACCTCCAGCAGCGGCAGCCCGCCAAACGCGTAGACCTGTACTTTGGGGATTGTGATGTTGATTGCCTGGGTTGGGAGTGCGCCGACGAGACCGTGCGCTGCGCCGCGCCGCAGCGTCTCCCACCACCCTTCTCCCCGGCTCCCATCCACTGCGAGCGCGCGGTTCACGTCCACTGCACCCTGGAGCGAGAGCGTGAGGTGCACGCCGTCGCCCGAGACGTTGAGGATATCAACTTTGGGGTCGCGGTACACGAACGCCTCGTGCATGTTCTCCTTTTCCATGTCGGAGGGGATGAAGCTCACGGCAAACAACACAACAAAGACGGCGCAGCCGAGGATGAGCAAGAAGATGAATATCAGGATGGCGAACCGCCGCGAGCGCCGGTGCGCGTGCCCTGTCGCCGGGGTGTCGACGGTGTACATCGCCGACGGGGTGGACGACGAGCCCGAGATGCCGCTGTATATCGAGCGGGTGGAGGCCGCATCGTCTGCGCGCTCGAGCAGCGGCGACGACTCGGTCGGCGTTGCGGCGCGGCCTTTGCCCTTGTTCTTTGGCGGCATCGCGGAGGTGGATGGATGGATGGATAGGTGGTTGATGGGTGGCAAATCCCAGGGTGTGCCTGCGAAAGGGGTGGGATCGGAGCCTGCGTCCTGCAGATGTGCAGACGGAATGGAACGAGAAGCGGGATTGCGACTGGATTGGATGTATGTTATGGCTAGACGGGGGGATGACGATGGAGGAATCAGGTCGATGCTTTCAAGAGAGCAAGGAGAATGCGAGGAGGGGAGGAACAGTAGAATGTAAGGGAGAGACCAAGATCGACCAAACCCAAATGTGTGGTTATTCCTCCGAGAGAGAGAGTGCTCCGAGCGCCGACGCCGACGCCACCCCACCTCCCTCTATGTGCTCTCTGTTCTGTTCGCTTCTGGCTCTTTTTATCGTCATTGCCATGTTTTTGTGTGACTCACTCTACTTCTTTTGGACCAACTCTATTTCTTGCCATCTTCACAACGACGTCACTGCGCAGGCATCGACGACCGCAGGCCCCCCGCAGAGAGGGAGAGATAGATGGTGGTGGCATCCACGCCCCACTTTGATGCAAAGATTCAACTAGATGCAATGGTTGATGCACAACAATCTCTCAACCCATCCATCCACCACCGCACACCATGACCGCGTCGCCCGACGAAGCATTCAACCCCCCATCACCCGCATCGCTCGCCGGCCGCGGGCGGGTGGCCACGCTAGGTGAGCTTTTGGTCTGACGGTATTTCTCTGACAGCAGGCCAGTTTATCATCGATCACTTTGAGGCGACTGGCGAGGATGGCAAGACCGTCACGGATCCCGAGCCGGTGAGCGTGGATGTGGATGCTGTGCATGGGGAGTAAACTGACGCCGACTCTGCGCTGTTGTTCCATTGTTGACATTTCTAATATCTAATCTCTCTAACCTATCACCGTTCTACCTCGCCAAACTTCCAGATGATGGGCGGCGGCGGACTCTACGCAGCAACAGCTGCGCGCCTCTTCCTTCCGGCGCGGCACGTCGGCTGCATCGTCGATGTCGGCGATGACTTTCCCGAGTCCTTCCGGAAGCGCCTCGAGGGGCTCGGAGACATGGTATGGTACCGCAACCGGCGGGGCAAGACGACGCGCGCGCTGAACCACTACTCTGGCTCGCGGATCGGGTGAGTGAAAGACTTGGGTCTGGTTGTTGTTCCTAACTCCTCAGTGAAGGCGACCAGACATTCACGTACCTCGCCCCAACCCAGCCCCTCAGCCCGTTCGACCTCCTTCTCCCCCGCTCACCGTTCGCGGACCCGCCGCCAGAGTGGATACACGTGGTGTGCGACATTACGCGCGCGACCGCCATCACCACGGAGGCGGAGAGCTTTCGCTCAAAGGGATGGACGGGACACATGGCGTGGGAGCCGCTCTTGAGGGTATGTGCTACAGTTTGAGCAGTAAGACTCACAGCAGGGAATCGACGTTCCGACAGGGATATACGTCTCGCTCGCGCGGGGGTTTGCGGTCTTCTCGTGAGTTACCAGCTGGTATTGAAGATTCTGACTCTAGACCAAACCATCGCGAACTGCGGCAAATCCTAGGCGAGGACGCCGAGACGGAGCCGGACCCGCGCGCAGACGTCGAGATGGCCGCCCGCGTCTTCCACGGCAAACTCGTCATGTCTCCCGGCCATGTCCCCGCCATCGTTGTGCGTGCCGGGGAGCTCGGCGCGTTCACGCTCTCGGCGCAGTGGACGGGGTGGGTGCCCGCGTTCTGGGAGACGGGGAGCGGGAACGAGCGGCACGTGCGCGATGTCACGGGGGGCGGGAATGCGTTCATTGGCGGATTGCTTGCAGGCATGTTCCTCACCGGCGGGGATCTGAGGGCCGGTAAGTGAGAAAGAAGGGGTGAGGCTCATGCCCAGCAACGATCTTTGCGTCCACGGCGGCTTCGTTCGCGATTGAGCAGCGCGGGATTCCGGCGCTCACGAAGAGCCCGCGCGGACACGAGCTCTGGAACGGCGCGTACCCCTGGGACCGGCTGCGCAGCCTTGCGCGGCGCGTGGACATGCTCGAGTCGGTTAATGGTGCACACGACGACGATGATTACTAGGACACTTGGTTTATGATTATTATATACGATTCTGGGAGGTGGGAGGCTCAGTAGGGGTGTTCGAGGATTACAGGCAATCCACCGTATGCTCCCCACTTCCTACTTTCCTTCCAAGCAGTCTCACTGGCAATAGTTGCATAAAGGGGGGATCGAAACGAAGGCGACGACTAATCCATACACGAACAGACAAAGGTAGTACAGCTTGGGAGTGTCCATCGTCATCACGCCTTGCCCGGCGTGACGGGCTTGATGGGGTTCTTGCCGTGCTTTGTGAGCAGCGAGGTGTGGATGTGGGGCAGCACACCGGCTGAGAAAGTCAGCAAAGAGACGCGATGGGAGAGGGAAGGTGCAAGGAGCTTGTGCTAGGAGATGAAGGTCAGGGGTCGCCATCTCCACACGAGCAGCCCGCTGTCCCATACGCACCAGCAGCAATCGTGACGTGTCGCGCGAGCTGGTCGAGCTCCTCGTCTCCACGGATGGCGAGTTGCAAGTGGCGCGGTGTGATACGCTTCACGCGCAAGTCCTTGGCGGCGTTGCCTGATGTCAGCTCACCGAGCAGCATTCAGCTAACCTGCAAGCTCCAAAACCTCGGCAGTAAGATACTCGAGGATGGCGGCGACGTAGACGGCAGCCTTGGCGCCGACGCGCACGTTATTCGCGTTCTTGTTACGGAGGAACCTGGAGTTAGGTCTGGTGCGCCTATCATTCCCGCACCAGTCCAAAGACTGATAGGTGCAGGACGGCATCTCCCGCGATGCATGCGTGCATCCACTCCATCTGCGATGCATACCTGTGGATACGACCGACGGGGAACTGGGAGTCAGCACGGGGATCGATGGGGCGGGATGGAGAAAAGCAGGCGCGTCGCACATCTCGCGATGTGACGCGTTTCGTGGGGTGGAGGTTGGATGTAGGATGGGTTTTGGTGTTTACATCCATTTTTGAGAACTCACCTGGAGACCGGCCTTTGAGGAGCGGGTCGTGAGGACCTTTGCCTCGTTCGAGGTCTTTGCCTTTCCGCCCTTTCCGCCTGTTACCTTTGCTGACATTGTAGGGGGTGGATTGCAGGGGTGGATGGATGCAAACGATGGTGGTAAAGGTGGAAGAGTGTTGGGTGGAGACGGACGAGATGCATGTCAGAAGATGGACGACCCGCGACCAAGAGAGAGATGGCGAGCAAGACACGGACAACGGGCTGCCCGCCGCCGATCACTTGTTTGTTTTGGCTTACTTTTGGTTCCGTTAATAAACAGGTTTCACATTACACTTACATAACGAGTGGCTTCTAATGCCTTGAGGTAATCAGAGCGAGCTGCGTTAATGACGTGTATATAAGAACTTCCCCCGTTATCACTCCACCCAACTGTCTTTGTGCTGCCGCGCTCTCCATCCTTTTTGTGCATTGCAGCTCGTCGATGACGGTCAACAACACCTCTCCAGAGAGCAAACTTCGAGCATCACCTATACCCACCTCTCGACCTCTTCCCAAACAACAAAACTCCCTCCCTCTTCCCCCTCTCACTCCCCGCCACGTCGACAGAAGGGATACGCTCGAGGCGGCGGATGGCGTGAAGCACCGCGCACAACACCCCACCCTACCCCGATCTCCACACCCATCATGTCGCGCATCCCCCTCGCGCAGTGGGATCCGTCCCTCTTCACCGACCTGCAGCACCTCCTCACCCTCGTCAAGTCGCAGCCGACAACGAGCCTTGTGCGCAGGCTCAACCAAAAGCTTGAAGAGGCGCGCCCGTGGATCCTGACGCTCACCGCCCTCCCCCTCCCGAACGAAGAGGACAAAAAGTTTATCGCAAACTCCCCCATCGCGACCCCCAACGGCGTCGAGGTCCGCATCACCGACGAGCTCCTCGTCACCACAAACCTCATCGCCGAGAACCTCAACGTCTCCCACCTCCTTGCTGCCATCCTCGCCCTCCATGCTGTCCAGGCTCGCCCGCGGTTCCCGAACCGCACCGACCCCGAGATCGCAATCTATGTCCTTCACGAGGCACTCCTCGCGCTCCTCGATGTCGTCAAGGAGCTGCTGCGGATTACCGTCGGACCGAATGCCGAGGCAGGGCAGCCGTATGACGACCTGCGTATTTGGATAGAGGACCTGCTCGATGAGAAGGGGCCAAACGGGTTCCTCGCCGATGTCGTCGTGGACCAGATTGACGCCATGCAGACGCGCCTGTCGTCGCTCGTTCGCACGCAGGCGTCGGGGCCCGCAATGGAACTGCTCAATTACCGGGTCAGGGAGATGCGCGAAGAGCAGAACCGTCTGGCAGGTATTCTCAGCATTCTGTCCGTGTCGGGTCTCCTCAAGAGCTCGCAGGTGGTCAAGATGGCAAAGTGGCTCAAGAAGTCGCCCAAGCCGGACGCCATTGTCGCCGCTGTGTTTGCCGCGTTCTGCGCCGCAACGCAGCCCCTCGAGGCGCTCGACGAGGCGGACGCGCGGTTCGAGACTGTCAGCGCCTACATTCGGCATTCAAAGTTTATTCTCGTGTTGTGTAACATCATTGTAGGTGTTCCGTTTGATTTCCTGTTGACATCAGTTCGGAGAGACATTTGCGGTTGAGCCGTTGCGCGAGGCGGTCCGGCTCCACTGGTCGTTGTTCTATCTCTCTGCGCTCCGCAACGAGCCAAACCTCCTGCAGGCGGTCCAGCTCAACGCTGACGGTGCGGAGCGGCACCTGCAAGAGGCGGTTGGTTCAAATGCCTTCCAGTTCCTTACGGGTCTGGTGAAGAACCTCGACACCAAACCCGAGGACCCGACATATGCCCTCGCCGAACGCTCCGACCCCGAGAACAACGGCTTCTTCTTCTCCCAGCTCGACCGGTTGATCTACTCGCTCGCGACAAAACGCCATTTCCTGCGCTATCTTCGGAACAAGGAGGAGGACGTCGGTCTGCGCAGGTCCCAGGCGCCCGTCGCCAACTTCCAGGCATACCTTGAGCTCGTGGCGGTCGTGTACCCCAACCTCCCGCCAGACAGCGCCGAGCACCTTTGGGACGAGGTCTCATTCACCTCCGTCGTGCTCGACAGCCGCCAGACGTACCCCTCGCTTGCCTTTTGGGACATGCTGAACGCGATCGCGCGCGGCCCGGCATGCGCGTCCAAGTGCTACGAGAAGCTCAAGGACACTCGTCTTTCGTGGACCTCGCTGTTCAAGTTCTACACCCACTACATTGAGATCATGCCGCATCTGTTCGAGACGATCAAGCCCAACCGCCCGACCGCCCACGAACCGATGCAGGACGGCGAGTTCCAGACTGCGCAGGGTTGGACAAAGCTTTTGGCCAGTGTGGTTGGCGGGTCCGCGCTCGCCCGCGGTGCCCTTCTCCAGATCAAGCCCCACCCGCTGCAGGTTCTCTTCGACTTTGTCAACTGCGACATTGCCACCGACCTCAAGGCGACGGTTCTCGAGGCCATCACCGCGTTCGTCAAGCGCCGTGGCGACACGGCGGACGACGATATCGCCACTCGCGCAGTGGAGTTCTACGAGCGCATCAGCTTTGCCGACCCGACACTTGAGGTGCGCGAGGGATCACGTATCCCGGCCCCGCTGGGATGGCTCCAGCGCATGGAGTACAGCGAGCAGGAGGCGGGAACATACCCCCTCACTCAGGCGTACATTGGCTTCCTGACCGCCTTGATTCCCTCTGACAAGCCGAGGATCAACAATGCTGTCCGCCGTGGAGCAACGTACATCATAGACCGTGTCCTGCTCACTCAGCGGAGATATCTCCCCGACCACGAGGACGAGCAGTGGGAGCTGACCGACGCGGTGCTCGGCTTCTTCGAGCGTGCCCTGTTGTCATTCGACCTTACGGATCTCCTCACTCCCTCGCGCACCACGGCCACAGCTCTCGCCGATCAGCCTGGGTTTATCGTCATGCTCCGCCTGCTGTCCCAGCAGGACGTGTTCAACCCCCTCTCTGAGGTCGTCGACCGCGCCACATCTCTCTCGAGTCGCTCCCCGGTAATCAACCAGTGCTTCCTGCGTGTGCTCCGTATCTACTACCGCATTCTCGACATACAGCTGGTATTCAACGACGTTTTGCTCCTCACCCTCTCCGCTTCCACCGGATTCAAGCGGCCACTTGGCTTCCAGTCGCTCGACCAGTTCCTCCTCACGCGCTTAGGCAATGTGACGGGCATCGCGCTGGCGGTGGGCGACGGGGACGAGACGGTGTCGTTCGTGTCACTCAAGATCATCGCGGCGCTCGCTCAGTCGCCCGTGTTCTCCAGCTCGGACATCTTCCGCGGCGAGTACTCCAAGGCTATGAACCGTCTTGCAGGCATCATCGACGCGTCGGAGGACAGCATCCGCATCGCACAGGGATTCTGCAACCGCCTCGACAAGGAGTGCGAGGACCTGGCGCCGGAGGAAATCGACCGCGAGGCCAAGGCTGTGCTCGATGGCAAGCCGTCGGACAACCTCCCGATGCTCATCCGCTCGACAATTCTCGATCTTCTCGTGGACGGCACGCGGGATGCGACTTCGACGAACATTGCGCACTTCCTCCTCGGTTTCGACTTCCGTGCCCGCGAGCTCGGCCTCCAGGACCCGCGGTCCCCGAACTCCCGTCTGTCGTGCCTTCGCGTCATCCTTGAGCAGCTTAACGACACCCCGCCAATGATCACCCTCCACCCCGCGCTTGCGGCCAAGAGCGCGCAGCTCATCTACCAGCTGTTTGCCCACCCCGTCACCGGCGCGTCCGTCATGTCGTATGCCGAGTCGTACGAGAGCTTCCCCGCGCACCAGCTGGCCACCTTCCCCCGCACATGTCCCCCAGCAACGGGTGAGGTTGAGGGCATGGGTATTGCGTCGACGTTCACCGACTCGGTGGAGACCTCCGCCGGGACGCTCGTGGCGTACCTCGAGTTTGTACGCTACGTTCTTGCCTGTGTGGCGCTCCAGACGTTTGCGTTTGAGGGACACGGCGCGTCCTCCGACTTCATAGCCGCTCATCTGTTCACCGACGAGGGCGACGAAGAGGACGACCAGCGCCCGCCCCTGCTGATCGACCTCGTCTCGACCGTGGACATTCAGTTCGAGGAGACCGACGTCGGCGACGCGAAGCAGAACAAGGTTCTCGAGTTCTACTCGGGCTTTGCGTTCGACCAGTTCAAGCGCCCCGATGCGGACTGGTACGACCTCGATTTGCTTGCCCGTGCACTGCGCGCCCACCGCCGCCAGCTCGAGCGCGCAGGCACAGTGATACCCGGTGCGTCAGGCGAGTCGATGGCCGCCGAGGCAAGCTACATCATCCGCCGACTCGCGATGAAGAACCGCGAAACGGATATTGCGATCGCCAAGGGCTCGTTCATGACCTCCTGGAACGAGACGCTCAAGGTCTCGCTCGCGATGCTCTTCCACAACGTCCCCGAGGACAGGCAGGAAGGGCTGATCTTCGAGCTCCTCGACGCGCTTCTCGACAGGCTGACGAACGACCTCGCGCCCGGTGTTCTCGAGATTCTGTGTGAGGCCGTGCTCGTGTCGATGACCACCCTCGTGAACGTTCTCTGGTCACTTGACTCGACCAACCTCCCCATCGACCGCCTGGCAGGCACGCTGCTCAAGGTCGTCGAGGCGGCTGTCCGCCCCGGCACAACCGAGAACGCGCGTGGTAACCTCTACGCCGCCGTGTCGCAGTACCTCCAGCTCGTGCCCGAAAACGCCGACCCCGCACTGCACCGCGCGTCGGTCCAGGCCCTCGCGGCACGCAAGGACCGCTTCGTCTCCGTGCTCTGCCGCGACGCGATGGACATGCGGGATGTGTGGAAAACCGAGTGCTTCTCGCTGCTTTCCGCAATCGTCGCGCTCGGCAATCGCGCGCTCGTGTTACCCCTCACGCAGGTAGGCTACCTCGCGCAGTTTGTGCGCAGCATCAAGGACCGCGAGATTGCACTCCAGGAGTGCCTCTCGCCCGAGCCCGAGAACCTCCACGCATACTGGGTGTACGAGGCGGAGATTGCGTTCCTCATAGCATACGCCGGTACAGCAAAGGGCGCCGACGACCTTATCGAGGTCGGCATCTTCGAGACCCTCGCGACCTGCTCCTTTATCGCCGTCCAGCCGTTTGCGGAGGATGTCATTGGTGAGTCAAGCTGTGGCGACTTGAAGTACTGACAGTAGACGACGTTGCGGCGTCCGAGATTGTTCACCGCCAGCACCGTGTGCTCGTCAACGCGCTCCAGCTTCTCGTGCGCATCCTCTCGAACCCGACACGCTCGGGTGCGACTGCGCACGCGAGCGCGTTCCTCAACGCGCACCGCGAGAGCCTCCTTCTGCTCCTCCGCGAGAACGTTGCGTACGTCACGCCGACAGGTATCGAGGAGTCGCGCCTGATTGTTGCCCTCCTGATATCGGTCCTCCCCAAGTCGATGGACGACGACGCGATGCGCAAGTCGTCGTTTGGTGCCCTGCACCACGCAGTGCTCAGCCTTGCGGCAAAGTTCTTCGACCCGTCCTGGGCCGACGCTGTGCACGACTGCGAGGACGACGCAGACGCTGTCCCCGGCCGCGTGCTCGCCCTTAACCAGGTTATCATTGCGTACCTCTGCGCCATGTCCGCGGGCCTGAAGGGCGGACACGGCCAGCCGGTATTTGTCATTGGCGCGGCGCGGCCGATTGGCGCCATGAGCATTGGTACCGCCCCGTCGTTGGCCAGTGCGGTCGATCTCGTCGCGTCGCTTGCCGAGGACGCACAGGACCTCTTTGGGGCGTACGATGATGTTGCGGATAAGCTCGAGGCCGGCGAGGAGGTGTTCGTCAAGGGCTTTACTGCCGAGAGCGTCGAGGAGCTGGGGTCGCAGTTTGCACAGCGTACCCAGATGATTTACAGTGAGTCAAACCAAAACCAAAACCGAGTAGTGCGGTGCTAACATCCAGGCATGATCGAGTCGCTGCTGCTCCTCATCTGGCGGCACATGCTGTACTATGTCAAGGACGCGGGCGGGGAGAGCGTGGTCCCGGACCGGCTATCGCTCAGTTTCTCGACAGCGACGGCATCGCGGCACGGCGCGGGCGCGGGGGCAACAAACCTCAAGGCGCTGGAGCGCGTAGCTGCGTCGCTCCGCGGCGTGCTCGACCGCGTGGAGGACGTCGACCGCGCCACAAACGCAAGCGAGAAGAAGGATAATGCCTACCATGCCATGCTTGTGCGGCGGCTGCGCGAGCTGTGTGCGGGCCTGATTGGAGAGTAGAAGTAATGTAGCATGCATGATCATAGAGCCGGGCCGGCTGGAGAGGGCGGGTCGAGGAGAGCCATGAGGACTGCCGAGTTGCGGCTGGGGGATGGGTTCAATGCTCCGAGCCAACTCATTCTCGTTGCAGTATGGTAGCATGCTATCTATGTACAAATCTTCTTCTACCAATGTACTATTTCTCTGATATTTCTTGATCCCTTCCCCTCCTACTGGGACGGGATCCCGCGCACCTGGTCATTGAGCACGGCAAGCTTGTCCCACACGGTCGATCCATCAAGGTAACAGCCCTTGAGCCAGCGCGTCGGCTCGCCCTGGACAATGACCGTGCCGTCCTTCTGCACCTCCTCATCCGTCTTGTCGCGGAATGCCGTGCGCGCATGCAGCACGCGCTGGTTATCAAACAGGACAATGTCGCCCTCCTGGAGAATGAACTCGTAGCGGAACTCTGGGCGGTCGAGGGCAGACTGGAACGCATCGAGGGCGTTATAAAACTCGGTTTCGGCGGCCGCCTGGCCCGCTGCGTCAGCCGGAATCGTCCCGTCCGCCGCGATCGAGGGGCGCACATTCGGCGCCTGGAACGGCGGCGACCAGTTGATCACCGTGTGCAGCCCCGGCGCCGTGAGCGGTGCAGCAGGGAGCACGGGGTGCTGGAACGTCATGTAGTGCGCGTCATTGTCGTACTCGTACTCTAGGACGTTGCGCTGCAGCGCGGCGTACAGCTCTGGCTGCTCTGCCCTAAGGGCTTCGGCGGCGGCAAAGCTGTCGACGAAATAGGAGGCGCCGCCGACGACGCGGTTGCGCAGGCTGTGCAGGAACTGGAAGCGCGGGGGGAGGGCAAAGTAGCTAGAAGAGGGAGTTAGCGACGGAGCAGAGCTGGCACAGTGATGAGGGGGAGATTGCGTGGAGGCAAAGTAAGTAGAGTGTCACTGCGAGCCGCGATTGGCCGCACTGACCGCTCGACGTGATGGCGAACAATTGATGCAATAATGGCATGTGCGCTCGGGGCATCGCGGAACAGCGAGCACCGCCGGTACTGCGTATCCCGTGGTGCGTGGCGCTCGCTCGCTCGCTGCGCACAACCCGCCGGATGTTGAGTGACCGGACTGGGGTCCAGAGCTCGCGACACACAAGGCCCCTTTCTCTTCCCTCCTCGCCTCTCAACTCACAGAAGATCCATGTGTAGGCCGAGGTTGAGATTAGTGTACGCGACGTTCTTCGAGTTGACGACGCTCTTGACATCCCACGTCTCGCCGTAGAATGTATTACGCAGCCCGCCGATGGTTTCCGCAAACTCGCGCAAGCGGCAGTCCTTGTTGTCCGTCAGATCGGTGGGGAGGCCACGGACGAACGCGAGGCCGTAGCGCTGCAGCTGCTCGAGGAGGCGGAGGTGGACTTCGGGCCGCGGGGAGAGCTTCTCCCCGGGTCCCGCGGCATTCAGCTCATCATAGTTGATCCACAGGTCGGGAGACTGCGTGACCTCGTCAGCGGTCCAGAGGCGGCGCGCAAGCGTGTCATTCAGATACGTGTGTCCGCGCACGCGGCGCGACGCAAGGCGGCGCAGGAGGGAGAGCGGGTAGAAGCTCGAGTGCTCCTCCCCTGCAAGTGTGACTGGCCAATGGACCTCGATGCCCTGTTCCCCGCCGCGCTCGGCGGCGTGCATGGCCCGCGCGTCGAGGAGCTCATTGCCCAGCGACCGCACTTCGCGGGCAGCCTCGCCGGACGTGTGGGTCTTCTGCCGCGTCGAGGTGTGGATGCACTTGTCGCATGGGCAGCAGTCCCGCAGCCGGGCGTAGGTGATCGCGCCCGCGACGGTATCGAGCACGCTCGCGTCGCCCCTTGGTCCGGGGCCCGAGAAGGAGATGAAGCCCGGCCCGTTGGTGATGCTGCCCTCGGGGGTGGAGAGGATGTCGCGCGAGGCGGCGGTGGCGAGGCCGCGGGTGCGGGTGAGCGTGAGCGGGGTGGGCTTGGTGATGCTGGTGATGCCGCGCGCACGGGTGGGGAGCAGCGCGGGGCGGGGGCGCACGGCGGCCGCGGTGGGGGTGCGGAGGAGGCGGTGGGCGAGGCGCGCCGACATTTTGTGCGGTGTGGGGGATGAGAGAGGGGAGATGTCGACGAGGGGTATTTATCGTCACACGAGAGAGATCAAGATGGGACTGTCTAATCCGCCGGCATTGCGACCCCCCAGCTCGGCTCTCTGTTCCATCTCTGTCTCTATTGTCTCTCTATCTCGCTCCGGGGTCCCAAACCCCCCACCTCTCGCCTCCACCTTTGTGTCGCGAGAATAATAACAATCCGGCCGTCAGTCCCGCTAACAAACCCAACATTCTGGCCGCGAATGAAATAGCCGACACGGACGGAGCGACGCCCCGTCGATCCCCGGTCGATCCTCGGGCTTTATCTTACCGCGTGAAACAAACGTGCGATCCACGCAGAGAGACATTAGAAGAGGTATCGGGGTCTGGGGGGTTCTTATCTGGATGCATCTATTCTCAGCGAGGCACGAGGGGAACGGAAGCTAGAAAGAAGCTAGAAACCTGCATGCGCAGAGCGGTGCGTGCTGCCGCCGCGTGCAGGTACAGTACCCGTAAAATGGTGCCCAGACCCAGAGCAGCTTCCGAGGTGCTGGTGTGCTGGTGCCCACATGCGGCCGTTCCTGTCCTAGCCATATGCACTCTTTCCGTCTGGTCCCTCTGTTTGTGATTCCGACGAAGCAAGAAGCAGGTCGTGTTGGTGGCAATCGCATCTTTCAACTCCACTTCGATCGTCTCTGATCACTCAGAGCAACTGTCTCGATCAACCCCCCGATCCTTCTTGACTCTGATTCTGGCTGCAACCTGTTGTCTGTAGCCGCGGAAGGCGAACGCCACGATGAGCGCCATTTCCCATTCCCATCCGCGCTCGCACCCCAATTCTCACTCATCACCCTCTTACGCGCATTCTCATACGCGCTCGCATTCGCGCTCCCACTCGCACTCTGCAAGGACCGAGCCGCGCGACAGGTGAGTGCTCGAGCTCGAGCAAGCTGGCCCTGTGGCGGAGGGGAGTGCTGCACCAGATGTGACGGATCGCCCAGGATGAGAGTCTCACGGATCGCGAGGGGTCTGCACATCCCTCCTCGTTCGTGTTCTTCCGTCCGCTCTCCTCGGCATCTCATCTCCACCATCCACATCTAGACATCCAGGATCCTCTTTGTGCACTCGAAACACTCCAGACCTCCAGAACATCCAGGATCCCCCCCCCCCGGCCATGGCGCAAACATACATGTACATGTGCTGACACTCATTCCAAACAACTGCGCACCGGACACGCAACGCACCCCCGCTCCGCCGCCGCCTCCTCCACTCCACTCCACCACCCCACCCTGCTCTCCGGTCTCCACTCTCATTTCTCCACCCCGCCTCGTCTTAGGATGATCGCATTCGAATCCCTCCTCGACACGTCGCGCGGCGCCCTCGAGACGTCCGTCGAGATGACGGCCCTGCGCAAGCTCTGTGCCCGGAGTGAGTAGGCCCTCTTGTCACCAACACTTCGCTCATCATGCTCACGGCAGGTATCCCCGACAGCCCGTCACAGCTCCGCCCGCTCGCATACTCGCTCCTCCTTGGCACGCTACCCGCCGATAAGCGCGCCTGGCGCCAGGTCACGCGTTCCCAGCGCCAGCGCTACTATGTGAGCGGAAGCCGCAACAGCACAGCTGACAGCAGGCCCTCGTGGGAACGTTTATTAATGAGCTGAGGAATAAGTCGCCGGTACGTCGCTTCGGTCCACGCAGGTCCTAACGCCAGCCATCCGATCCTCTCGGGGCAGACGACGCGCTTCTGCAGCGCATCGCGAAGGACGTCGAGCGCCTCGATCTGCCGGTGCTCCGCGCGCGCACGGCGCCGTCGCGTAGCAGTCCCCTCAGCCCGGCGTACGGCGAGGGCGGCAGCTCCTCGAGCTCAGATGAACAGGTGGAACAGGCGGAAAACGACTTGCGCACCACACCGCAGAAACGCAAGTCGCGACCCCGCCCACCACCTGTGCCCCGCCGAGAGCTGTTTGCCCGCCTCGACCTTATCGCGGACGCGCTCCGCGTCCCTTCGTCCAAGGGCAAGGAGCGCGAAGTGCCTGATGTCCGCCTGTCTCCCGTACCACCACCACCGGCTCCCACGACCGACCTCCTCTCCCCCGAATCCCCAGCCGACAGCGGGCAACGAACACCGCAGCTGTCGCTCACGCTCCCGCAGGACGTCGACGCCAGCCAGCCCCCATCGCCTATCGAACTTCTCTCGTCCAAGGTAGTGTCCCCGCCGCCAATCTCCCCGGGGGACACGGCCATAACGCAGAACGACATCTTCCGTGCAGTGGAAGCACACGCCTCCCACCTTCCCGACACACACGCCGAGGCGCTCATCCGAATGTTGTTCGTCTTCTGCCGCACCAGCCCACAGTGGGCGTACGGTCCTACATTCGTCGACATTGTGGTCCCGCTCTACCTCGTCTTCTGCCAGGCGAATGTGCCCAAGGCGCAGCGCGACGGCCGCTCGCGGTATGCAGAAGAAGAAACGTACTGGGCGTTCACCGCGCTCATGGGCGAGCTCGGCGATGTCATCGCTGGTGTGCCAGGGGACAACATTATCTCGACGTGTCTTCAGCGCATCAGCGCCCGCGTGCGCTGGGCCGATGAACCCCTGTGGAACACGCTCAAGGAGCGCAACCTCGACCCCGGCCTCCCGCTGTACACCTTCCAGTGGCTCACCGGCCTCATGTCCCACGACCGGGCAAATCTCCTCCCGATCTGGGACTTTCTCTTCGCACAGCCGCCCCGCGTGCTCGATATGAACCCCAAGCTCGACCTGCTCCTTGACTTGTGTGTCGCCCTCGTGGTCATGGTCAAGCGCCAGGTCATGTTCGCACCCCCGCGCACTGTCCCGCCAACAGCAAAGCGTGACATGTGGCACGGCGCGGACGTCATGGACATTCCGGGCGAGCCAGAGGACCCTGATGCCGCGTTCGTGCGCTGCCTCCAGCTCTTCCGCTGCTACCCGCTGAAAGAGGTCGGCGGCGTGTGGATGCTGCTGAACACGGCGTTCGAGCTCAACCAGGCGCGCCGCGCATCGATTATCGAGGGCGTCGACCCCGACGACCCGGCGTGGACCGAGATGATGGACGCGGCAAGCAGCAAGACGAGCTGGGCAACAGCAAGTATCCGAGCAGCGTCTGCGTCGACAGGAAAGCTGTGGTCGTCGTACGCACAGTCGGACGCTGCCGCGCGCATGGCCAAGGCGTCCACGAACCTGACTGCGACCGCGGTCGCAAAGTGGCAGTCGGCCCCTGCGGCTCCTGACTGGAAGGGTCTCGGGGCGGTTGCTGGTCGGTTATTCTCTCGGAAACAGAGGGACGACGACCAGGGGTCGGTAGACGGGGAGGAGTTTGAGCACCGCTCGGGGGCGACGACCCCGTCTCACCCTCATTCGCCGTACCGTTCCCCGCGCTCGATGCAGCACTCGCCGCTCCCGCACTCGCCCATATCGCCCGACAAGCTTAATACCCTGGGGCGGCCGCGAAGCGACAGCCAGGCGTCGAACTCGGCGCTGTCAGTGTCGAGCTTGCAGGACAAGCTGTCGGGGCTGGCGTCTTCGCTGTCGGTTGCGCCGCGGGATTCAGCCCCGCACCAGCAGCAGCAGCAGCGCGTGACTTCTGGTCCGCGCCCGCTCCTCCTTTCACGCTCTGTTCGGGCAGCCGGCTCCCGCTCGCCGCGCCCGCCATCAGTAGCTGGTGCCATTGTGACTGGCAGTGGTAGCGGTAGCGGCACGGGGATTACTGGCGGTCTCGCAAGCCCCCCACACCACGAAGGCGGCCACCCAGGGTTATACCGCATCGGCAGCCGGCGGCGTTCGTCCAACTCGAAATCCCGCGCGGCGGACTCAATCTCCTCAATGGGCTCGATGGGCTCTGTCGCCTCCGTCATCCGCAACAAGCGCACGAGTCTCAGTTCCGAGCAGTCGACGCCGTACGACAGCGACCACAGCTACGGCATCCCGTCGGCGCTTGCACTCTCCGCCCTGCCTGAGAACGGAACCCCGAAGCCGTCGTCTCCGCCAGAGGACATTGAGCCGATCAGCATCCCGACCCCGCAGATCAGCCACCTGACCGGCGACGATTATGAGCACGTGTACGAGCCGGCCGAGGACTCGTTCATCCTCCTCGACGCGCTTGAGGGCGACGCACTAATGCTCCGTGACATGAAGCCGTCGCTGTGTGTCGAGATTGGCTCGGGGTCGGGGATTGCGTCCACGTTCATGGGCACGCTGCTAGGCAACGGCGAGGCGTGCCTCATCTCGACAGATATCAACAGGTACGCTGCTGCCGCGACGCAGCGCACTGGCGAAGCGAACGACGTGGCCCTGAACCCCGTCCTTGCCAACCTTCTCGACCCGCTCGAGGCCCGCATCAAGGGCAACGTCGACATTCTCATTTTCAACCCGCCGTACGTCGTGACTGACGACGACGAGCTCGTCGCGACTCAGAACGGCCGCGACATTGGGGGCGCGTGGGCCGGCGGCAGCCTGGGTATGGCGGTTACCAACATCCTACTCGAGAAGCTCCCGGTAAGTTGAGCCCAGAGCTGAAGCGGCGTGTGCTGACTCTTCTCGCAGACGCTTCTCGCGCCCGGAGGCCACTTCTACCTCGTGGCGATACACCAGAACAAGCCCGACGAGATCATAGCGCGCATGCGGGCGGCCGGGCTGGAGTGCAAGACGGTGATAAAGCGGCGTGCCGGGCGGGAACTCTTGTCCGTCATCCGCATGATTCAGCCCTCGGTTGTGCCCCGCCAGCCGCTGTCTGTTGTGATTCCCAACCCCGCGCTGCAAGCGATTCCCGCGCCGCTCGACTCGGGGTCGACCATCACGCCGACCAAGACGCCCCCTTCGGTGCCTGTCGCCCCACCACCGCCTGCAGACGAAAAGCACGCCGCAGACGCGGTTGCCATACCCGCCTCGCCGATCGACGGAGAGGGAGAGGACTACGATGTGCTCCTCGATGCGTACTCGTTCATGTCGTAGGGGGGAGAGAGGAGGGACACCTGTGCCACATGCCGGCCTGCATATGCATCATTTCATGTCATGAGCTCTATTTCTATACCTTGCGCTGCCGCGCTAGTGGAGGCGCATCCGTGCAATCGGGAGGCGGTAGCTCGGCAGCTCCCAGTACTTGCGCCTGACGCCGCGCCACACCTCCTCGGCGAGGCTCTGCTCGATGGGCACGTCCGTCCACTCGACGTCGAGCCCGCAGTCGTCGAGGTGCAAGTCGGCCAGCGCCGACGACACGGCGTAGATTGTTGGGTCTGGGAGTGTGAGTCATGGAAACAAACATCTAACTCACTGGTCGCGCCGAGCCCGTTCCAGAACGAAAAGACGCCGGCCTCAGCCTCGAGGATATCCGGCAGGGCCTCGAAGAACGCCTTAAGGTCTGCCATCAGCCAAATATACCCGCCTAAACCCACCCTCGTAGCCCTCCGCAAAGGTGTCCACAAAAATGGCATCGAACCCCAGCCCCCCCGTCGGCGCGAGGAGCTCGCCCATCTTCTCGGGATTCACCCAGTCCTGCCACCGCCCCTCGAGGATCGTCACGTTTGGCCACTTGTCCACCCCCTTGGCGCGCATATACTCTAGCACGTCGGGGTGCGCCTCGATGATAACGTGTTGGCCCGGGTGCGTGGCCTGGAAGAGGCGGTCGACGATACCGAGCCCAAAGCCGACGTTGAGGATCGTGCGGTTCGAGTCTGGCCGGGTGGTCATCAGCCGCACATGCTCCTTCACTGCGGGTCAGTTCAGCCCTACTCGCAACGTACTCAGCGGCTCCTCCCATCCCATCATCACGCCGTTTCCGTCCGCATCGAGCACGCGTTCACGCCGGTCCTCTCCCACGTCCCACGTGAGTTTACTCTTCAAGAACGCGAGATTGTCTCCTGCGCTCGAGTCGTCCTCATTTCGGAGGGTGAGTGCGTCCGTCGCCGCGGCGCCAAGCGCGTGGTGGAGCATCTCGGCGCGCACGCCCTCGTTGCGAATAATCTCCCATCCCTCGCGGTCCCCGAGCGAGAGACACACTTCGCCCGCCGTGCGCCCCCACTTGTCTACCGCATTCCACACTGCCCCCCCGCGGAGCAGCAGGGTGAGGAGCGCCGGCTGCCGGCGCTCAGCGGCGTAGAAGAGCGGCGACCAGCCCAGCTCCTCGTCCTGAAACCATGCGGGCGCGCCGCGCTCGAGCAGGGCCGAAATGTCGCTCGCGCTCCCCACTTTGGAGGCGGCGAGCAGCGCCGACGCGAGCGGGAGGAGCTGGGAGAGCGTGTCGTCGTCGGTAGACATTGTGGAGAGTGTGGAGTTTGGAAGTGAAATTATTTCAACGCATGGGGGGGCGATAAGATTGTGGTGGGTGCGCCAAATATTTCGGCAGCCGGAATTCCTCTTGCAACTCGGTTCTTGGATCAACAACATCCGCAAGCACTACAACTTTTATCATTCACATCCACATCCGTCTCCACAATGCCGCAGTGGAGCGTCGCCCCCGCAGTCGCAGGGAGCAGTACCGCTGCCGACACGCTCGCGGGGAAGAAACGGGGACGGCCGCGCAAGACGTCGGAAGCCACGGAACCGGCTGAACTCGATGAACCAGCGGCAAAGCGCCCCACAGACCGCTTCGCGATGCGCTCGAGCAGGCCGAGTGTCGGAACCGCGTGGATTCCGAGCGGCGGGCGCGGCACGAGCGGTGGATGGCGCGATACCGTCGGGAACTGGCGGGACGAAGTCGCACTCGAAGTGGAGTCCCGAGAGGGGAGGAGACTTCCGGGCACAGAAGGCAACGACGGTCTGTGGGCGGAGCGGCGCGCCAATGCCAGGAAACGTGTACTTGTCGCTACGCATGCGCTTGGGCCTCGCGCGGCGATACCCCATGAGGTGAGATTCGTTTCCACCGCTGATGCTGATTGCAGGACCTGCTCATCTCGCTGCATCTGCACGCGGCGCGCTTCTTCGCCGCGCACGGCACGCTCCGGTGTCCCCGCCCGTGGCGGCCGAGGGCGCACGGGGAGGGGCCTCGAGAGGCCGATCTGCAGAGGGATGAGGGAGAGGATGAAGAGGGGGAGTGGGAAGAGGGGGAAAGAAAAGAGAGGATTAGGGAAGATCAAAAGGCAGCCTCCGACCCGGACTACGCTGCGGCGCTGCGCGCGTACCGCGCCGACCTTGCGCGGCCGGCGTACACCCAGTACCGCCGGAGCGAGATGCATACCGCCCTTGAGGGGTCGGCTTTGCTTGCCCTTGGTGAGTTTGGGATGGGGGGATGGGCGCGGCTGACGGCAGGCGTGCTGGCCGAGGAGATTGTGGCGCACGAGCTTGCGCTGGCGGGGTACACCCAGGCGGAGGGCAGGGATGTGGTCAAGGTCGGCGATGAGGATCGGGATGGGCGCAATGGGCGCGATGGGAGTGGCGAGGAAGATGACAATGACAAGGCTCAAAACGACGACGCTGGATCGGACGACGACGACGACGAGTAACACCACTGTACCATACACTACCGCCTGTACATCCTGTGAATAGCATCATGCATACATACGACATCAATCTATTCTGATCCGATATCCACTCTCCCACCTACACCTCTTCGTGCGCAACCGCCTGGTACCCGTCCTTGCCGGCCTTGCGCGCGGCCATCGTCTTGCGGCGGTACGCCCGCCACCCCTCGGGCGGCACGTCGTACAGACGCGTGTAGTCGACGTCGTTGGCCTTGCACCAGAAGTCTGTGCAGTTCTGGCGTCAATTGCGTGTAATATTCATGACTCACCTTGATCATACCGAGGTCGAACGGGTTCTGGTGCTCCTTGCCTGCACGCGCAAGACCTGCGGCCGCCTTGCCCTTCGTGAAGCGGTCAAAGCCGAGCGCGCGGAACAGCGGCCCCGTGATGAGGTTGCCGAGCACGCTGCACATTGCACCGATGATCCCGCACCGGTGGTGGTGGTGGTGTCCATGCCCGTGCTTGCACTCCGGACCGTGGACGTGCCCGGCGGGGGTTGCCGCACCAGAGGCGGGCTCGCTCCCGGCACCGCCCGGGCTCTCCTCGCCGAGAGTAGCTACCGGCCGGAATTGGACATTGCTCATCGCGCCGCCCTGGTCCCGGAGCGACGTGCCGCCACGCCCGCCCATGAATCCGTACCGCCCAAGATTCGAGATCTCAAAGGTGGTCATCTGCACGCCAATCTGGTAGAGATGCGAGACGGCGAGAATGGACGTCCATGTGAGCTGCAGCGTTGCCCAGAACGCGACAGCAATGAGGAACGAGTCGTAGCCCGTGCCGCGGCACAGCGTCTCCGAGATACTGCATGTCGAAAACTCGTACACCTCGGGCGGGACGTATGGCGGGGCGTTCTCGTCAATGTATGCGTAGGCGAGGTCGTCGAAGAAAATCACTCCGACGATGAGGAACAGCACAAAGAACAAGAACGGGCGGTGGTTGTTGAACCCGACACAGTTCCACACCCACGGGCAGTGGTGGTCAAACCGCGCGACGCACCGCTTGCACAGATGGCAGTGCTTGGAGCGCAGCGGTTTGCGGACCATGCAGAAGATGCAAAAGTTGGTGCCGTTCAGCCGTCCCTGGTCCGTCAAGTCCTCGATGACGGCCTTGGTCTCCTCCTCGTTCTCCGCGTAGGGAACAAATCCTGGATCCGTGACGATGGCCTTGTAGAAGAAGTAGCAGCAGAAGATAAAGGAGAGCACGAAACCGGCGTTGCTCACGAGATGACCCGGCGTGTGGGTGAGGAACCGTGTAGCCCAGGCGTACCCGACCCAGATGAGCGAGCCGGTGATTATCGCGGCATAGAATGGCGAGCCCTGGATACGCTCGTTTGGCGGGACCTGCCGGAGAAGGTGCTTTGTAACAATGTAGAACATGAGATAGAACCATCCCATGTTGAGCGGTATGGAGGCCCACACGGGAAGATAGGTGAAGCTCAAGAAGATGAACAGGAGCGCCAGTGTTGGCGTGGCGAATAGCGCAAACATTGTGAATCGCGGGGAGAAGTAGGACTGGATCGGGTGTCCGAACATGTCATAGCTAGCGTCCTCGAGGCCGCGCTTGAGGGCAAACGACGACTTGAGCTCCTCGGCCATGTCGCGGGGCGTCTTACCCTGGTCTTCTCGCGCATCGAAGTCTGCGCCGGCGAGCGCTAGGTGGCGGATACACACCGTCGAGCCCTTCACAACCGCCCAATGTAATGGTGTCAATCCCGCATTGTCGCGCGTCTTGACAGACGCCCCGTGTTTCAACAGCAGCTCCACACTCAGTCCGTCGCCCTGGTACGCGGCCCACATCAGAGCCGTGTGTCCGTCCGTGTCCTTCTCGTCCACCGCGACAGGCTGCTGAAGCATGTACAGCATCGGCATCACTGCACTCGAGTGCGTCACGAGGTGCAGCGTGTTGAAACCCTGCGCGTCGCGGATGTTCGGGTCTGCCCCACGCGACATGAGCAGGTGGACGACGTAGAGGTGTCCGTTTCTGGGTATCAGCGGCTGAGCAAGTCGTCGGGACAAGCGAAGCAGTCATCTCTGACCGTCGGCGCGACGGCCTAATCACCTGCATTGTGGTATGGCAAGGGCGACGGCGACAGTGCGGCCTTGACCCCTCAGCCCCGCCACAAGCACACCCTGGGTGGCACCAGCCGATGTCGCGAGGACACTCTTCATCTCCACTCACCTTGCAGCCCATTGGAGTGGAGTCGCGCGGAGCTCTCCGCCAACGGCATCGACTTGTGCGCCGTGGTCGAGCAGCCAGCGACATGCCGCAATGTGCGCATTGATCGCCGCCCAGTGCAGGGGTGTCACGTCCTGTTCGTCGCGGGCGGACACGTCGAGGTCCGGGTCGTCCGCGAAGAGCGCGTCGAGCGCCGCCACGTCGCCCTGCTGGGCAAGCTGGTGGATCGTGGGCTGGGGTCAGAACAGCCGAAGATAGGTGCGCTGGGTGCTGGGTGCTGGGTGACTGCAAGCTGAGCTGCAAGACTGCAACGCTGCGAGACTGCGTCGCCTGAAATTTGGCAGGCCTCTGAGGCCATCGACTGCGCAAGCTGCGCGCACCACAATGCTGAGCACCCTCCTGATCGCCGGACTCACAGTGGGTACCGGCTCCTCCATCATGGTCGCGAGGCCGACCTCGTCGCTCATCCTGGTCCGGTGGGTGCGCAGGGGGTCGTCGTCGGCGGCGGGCAGGCGGGTGGTGCGCGCGGGCGGGGTGGGTGTCGTGGTTACGATCGTCGGCACCCGGGCCATAGGTGTAGCTTGGGAGTGTGTGTGCGTGTGGGCCGCGACACTTGCGGGGGCGTAGAGAACAGTAAAGGGGAGGAGAGGGGGTGGCGTGCGTTGAAGGGGATGTGGGAGGTGTGGAAGATGGAAAGAGTGCGATGGCAATGTTGAGATGTTGCGACTTGGCAAAAGAGTGGAGGGCGGTGCTGCGGAAGAGGCGCGGCGGCGGGTGGCAGTGATCGACGCGTACAGCAAGAAACACCCCGAAGGCATGGTCAAGAGAGGGGTTTATCCGCCGTCTCAACCGCCGACGCCGTACCCGATGCGGGAGCGGAACAGGACCTCTTGATAAAGATGTATATGCATGCAAATGGTATGTATTGATTGCTGAATGTTGTTTCTCTCGCACACTGTGTGAATCGTTCTGTGTGAATCGTTCTCTTGGCCACGTCGTCACCGCCTCGACCACGCCGCCACTGACCTCAACCATGACTGCCACAATCCTCAGTCGAACCCGTCTCGACTACCTCTCTCAACATCCCGCTATCGACTGACCCCCTCTCCGCCAAAGGACTCGTCCTCGGGCTCCTGCATGCCCGTAAAACTGTCGTCGGTATCCCCCGCAATCGGCCCGGGGGCGACACTTGCCATCGGCGCGCCATTCACCGTCGTCGGCAGCTTGTCCGGCTTACGGTCGGCCGTCTCTGGTGGGTCAGCATGTCTAAGCCAATCACACCCACCCCATTGCTGGCGGTCGAGCGGACACTGGCCCTTGGACGACTCGGTGTCGATCCACTTGAGCAGGCAGTGCATGTGGAAAACGTGCGTGCATGTTCCCCAGACTGGTGTGAGGGAGCGGATCTGCGGAGGAAGAACGGCTATCTGCACTCACTCAGAGGACAATCGTCGCCTGGCACCTTGCAGTCCGGACAGCAGCTCTCGAATGCGAGCCGGCAGATACCGCAGTCGTCGTCATCGTCGTCATCGTCCATGTACCCGCCGCCGCCCGTGCTCTTGTAGTGGTACAGCTTGTGTTCTTCTGTTGAAGTGTCCCATTTCCACACGGCCACGGGCCGGTAGGACTCTATGGTGAACTTCATCCTAGAGGATGACGGGAAGGAGCGAAGGAAGGAGAGAAAAAGGAGAGTCGAGACGCGCTAGGCTGGCTCGAGCCCTTGGTCAAATTTAAGCGTCGCGCTGCAGTAATACTTGTCGTGAAGCGTGTGAGGGTCGTGAATGGTCGTGAAATGGTGTGAAGGAGAAAGGAATGAAGAGTAGATGAAGGCAGATGATGGATTGTTGTTTGTTGTTGTTGACTTCGACGAGGACGCGCTTGGAGGCCTGGTCGTGTGGCAACTTTCGGTATGGTGGCACTATTTATTCCTCCCCCCAGTTAACAAGGGCCCGACTTGTTCTGATGACCCCTAAAGCTCCATGCATAGCGAGCTCCTGCATTTTGATGCTACACAGACGCCTTTGAATAGAGCCGCCTTTATTTATGGGAGACTTGCTTGGAGCATTGCCTGGTTGAGTACTGCCTGGTCGATACAGTCGCGAGACTTGGTCGTTGGACCTCCACCTGCGGGAATTGCCGTTGACTGGCTGGCTGGCGTCTTTTCACGCACCACCAGTCAGTCCAGGTTGCTCACGACCTCACTCGTTCTCAATCTCCGTCTCCATCTCCATCTCCTCACCAACACACCACCACCATGCCCATCCGTATCCGCCTCGCGCGCCACGGCCAGCGCCACTCGCCAGTCTTCCACCTGGTCGCCATCAAGAATACAAAGGCGCGCGACGCCAAGCCGCTCGAGAAGCTGGGCGAGTACGACCCGATCCCGCGTGTGCCGCGCGAGCTGCAAAAGTTCCCGCCGAGCGCCAACGTCTTTGGCGACGAAGCATTTGGCGTGCAGAAGGAGAAGCGCATCGAGTGGAACGTCGAGAGGATAAGGTACTGGCTGGGCGTCGGTGCCGAGCCCACCCGCAGCGTCGTCAAGCTCCTCGAGCGTGTGAGTGATACAAGCTGAGATATAGCGGTCATGAGGTTCAAGCCGTATGCTCACACCGCAGGGAGGTGTGCTCACCACCCCGCACAAGTGGCAGCACCCGTGGTCGCCCCCGCCTGCCGACAGCGCAAAGGTCGCGGCCGCTGCTGCCTCTGCCGCCTCGGCTTCGGCTGCCGCCCAGGCTGCGTCTGCCCCGGAAGCGGAGCCGGCCACGCCCGCGCAGTGAGCGCATGAGGGTTATCGCGAGAGGGCCGCGAGCACAGTAACAGTAGACGGAGAGGATTGCGGAGGAGGAAGATGAAGGAGGAGGAGAAGGAGCCACGACGGAAGCCAAGAAGCACCACGCAGCGCACCACTCTGGCGTATTTCGTTTCTTTTTCTTTTGCATTGAGCGAGCATAGCGCTCGGTCTATATCCACACAATGCATTGTATAGCACAGAGGAGGGAGGAGAGGGGTGCGTGAGGCAGAGGTGGTTGCATCGTGTATGCTTGCAGACTTTTTTTTTTCCACCCAGTGTACCGTGCATCCTTGCAGTGTGCCTGGATTTTGTATGAGGGCATTCTGCAGGACACCGCCAAAACCACCGTACACATTTTTGATGCAGCCAAAAATTCCATTCTACCTCCACCCACTCTCCCACCACCCACGACCACCATCATGGCTAACGCCGAGGCGAGCTCATCAACGACGAAGCGGGACAAGAGCGAGAAGAAGGAGCGCAAAGAGAAGAAGGAGCGTAAAGAGAAGAAGGAACGCAAGGATAAGGACAAGAAGGAACGCAAGGACAAGCACCACAAGCACTCGAGCGCGTCCGTTGCTGATGGGCCGTTTGAGCACCGCGTGCAGCGCATGCGGCTGAGCGTGCCGCCCAAGTTCGCGGCGGACTGGCTTGAGGGCGTGCGCGAGACGCTCAATGGCATGCTGATGCAGTGAGTGCAGAGGCTGGATGGGCGGGGATGGTGGTGGCTGCGATGGGTGACAGCGACCTGGCTGCCACTGCGATCCGGTAGACCCAACTCGCGCAGCACTGGCGGACACTTCCCCGTCTGAGACCCGAATTTCCCGCTGACGCCAGATATGTTGGACCGATGGGCGGCGTCCTTCTCGCGCACTGGGAGCACGAGTTTGTCGACGACACGGTCAAGATTATCAACGAGTGCCCGTTCGGTATCTGCGAGGTGCAGTTCCACTCGATCGTGTGGGCGCCCAAGGTCGGCCAGGTTCTGTGTGAGTAGCAAGCGAGCGGGGCGTGCGAGCATCGCAGTGGGATCGGAACTATTTGCTTTTGTGCTGCATTCTTCTGATCAACACGATCCACATACTGATTCTCCAGACGGAACGCACTCGCTCTCCTCGCCCTCCCACCTCTCGCTCCTCTTCGCCAAGACCTTCAACGTCAGCATTCCGCTGCAGCACATTCCGCTGGGGACGTACGAATTCGAGCACACAGACCCCGAGGAGGACATGGACTCGGACGACGAGGTCGAGCACGATCTCGGCCCCGCCGAGGTCGGCCGCTGGAAGGACAAGAACTCGGGCGACGTGCTCGGCGCCCACCCCGTCAAGTTTACCGTCATCGGGTGAGATCTGAGCCTTCTTTAGCAGTTTACTGACGCCCAGGATGCAGGTCACGAACAACATGCTCGCGCTCACCGGCTCGCTTCTCGACGACCCGGCCAACCCGCCAGACGTGCCCGCCGCGGCCGTCGTGCGCTCCCCGTCGCCCGACCTGCTTGAGCGTCCCGCCAAGATTGCGCGTGCAGAGGTGAAGGCAACACCGAAGGGCAAGGCGGCCGCAGCAAAGCCTGAAGCTGCGCCCACGCCCGCTACGCCGGTCGTGGACGAGAGCAAGCTCTCTGCGCGTGAGCTCAAGCAGCTGCGGAAGGAGCAGGCGCGCGCCAAGCGCGATGCACGGAAAGCACGCAAGGAGGGCGATGGTGATGAGGAGGGCGACGAGGAAGCGACGACGGGGGCTAAGCGCAAGGCGGAGGATTTGGGCGGGGAGCGCAAGAAGCAGCGCAAGTGACGAGTTGTGGGATACGGTTTGGCATGCATCGATTATAGACTTTTGCGCGAGATCAGCCACCCCCTTCTCCTGCTCCCCCGCCTTGACCAAGGATACACTGCATCACAAATCTATCTATACCTTCTGACCGCTGAGCGCTGCCGCTGCCGCTCGGCTCTAGTTGATCTCGCGGATGATGCTCGAGACAAGCTTGTACGCGGGATCGGGGTCCTGCCGTGCCATCTCGGAGAGGGTGAGGAGCTTCTTGACGCCGATGTACAGCTCGGGGCGGCCCTCCTGCCCGAACCGCGCCTCGCGGAGCATCTGCACCGTCTTGGCGTACTGGCGCTCGTCCTTGAACATGCGGACTTCGCGGAGACAGTGCTCGATGGCCTCGATCGAGTCGATAGGGGAGACGCGCAGGTCCGTGTCAAACGAGCTCACTACGTCCATCTCGGTCAGGATTGAACGGTTGCTTGTCGTCGCCAGGATCAGCAGGCGGCGGCCCTTGGGCGGGCGCTTGCCAAACAGCACGACAAGTGCCTGCAGGACGCCGTTGGAGAAGCGCGGACCGATCGGGTTCCAGTCCAGCAGACGCTCCAGGTTGTCAATAACAATGACGCTCATCGGCGACTTGTACGAGTCGGAGAAGACCTTGTGCAGCTGCGCAATCTTCTGGCCCTCACTGTACCCGACCATCTGCTCGGGCGAGATGAGCTTGATGAAGGGGAATTCGGACTGCATGGCGATGGTGGCGGCCAGGGCCGTCTTTCCGGCGCCAGCAGGGCCGTGCAGTAGCGCCGACACCAGCGGGGTGCGGTCAGAGTGCCGGACCTGCTCCACGAGCAGACTGCCGTCGTTGAGGATTTCCTGTTGGTCAGCGTTCGGTGCTCAACGTCAGGACATTCTACAGCACTCACATTGACGCGCTTCGAGTAGTGGATGACGCCGTTCTGCACGACCTCCTGCAGCTCCTCCTCGCTGACACCGAACGCGGGCTGCACTTCGTCGAGGGCGTGCATAAAGTCCGCACGCGTGATCTGCATGCTGTTGACGTCCTCGAACGCGGCAACGGTGCCGACCTTGACGTGGCGGTTAAAAGCAAACGAGGTGGCCGACTTGACGAGACCGTTAAGCTCGGCACCGGAAAAGTTCTTCGTCAGAGCCGCGAGCTCGGCGAGATCGACGTCCGCAGCCATGACATCGTTGTGGCGCATCTTGCTCGTGTGGATGTTGAGAATCTGCAGACGGCCGTGCTCGTCCGGCAGCGAGATCTCGATATGCACCTCGAGACGGCCGGGACGGAGGAGCGCCTCGTCGATCATGTCCATGCGGTTGGTCATACCAATAATGAGCACGTTGTTGAGCTGGTCGACACCGTCCATCTTGGCGAGGAGCTGGTTGACGATCGAGTCCCCGACACCCGTTCCGCTGTTGGTCGAGCCACGCTGCTTGCAGATGGCGTCGAGCTCGTCAAAGATGATAATGTGCAGGCCACTCTCGTCGCCCTTCTCCTTCTGCTCCTTCTCGGCATCGGCGAACAGTTTACGAATGTTTTCCTCCGACTGACCGACAAACTTGTTCAACACCTCAGGACCGTTGACGATCTTGGGCTCGCGGGCATTAAGCATCTGGCCAATCTGGCGCGCCATGAGTGTCTTTCCCGTTCCGGGCGGGCCATACAGCAGGATACCCTTGACGTGCTGAATGCCGAGCTTCTCGACCAGCCCCGGGGGGAAGATACGCGATGCGAACGCACGGCGGAAGATGGCGGCAAACTCGGTATCGAGACCACCGATGCCCATGTCCTCAAACTTGAAGTTTGGCGCGAGGATGGCATTGTTCGGCCGGTTGCCGGACATGTTCTTGAGCTTGATGCCCGATGTCGGGTCCTTGACCCAGTTGAACTCTGTGCCCTCCATGATCACGCCCGTCGAGCCGTCCTTGCCGTCCAGCGTCTGGACCGAGCGCACGGTCGCCTTAAGGCGGTGCCCACGGAAGTCGAAGACGAGCGGCTGGAGCGGCGTAAGCGGCAGGTTCGGGAACGCCTGGATGAACGCCTTTGACATTTCCTCAGAGTTGAACGTGTCGCTCGACTCGGCACGCTTGGTGAGGAACGCGACTTCGAGCTCGACGCTGCTCGCCCACTCGCCGTTCCCTGGGGCGTACGGTGCGGCGTCGACCGAGTCGCCGACAGCGCTCAGGCCAACCCATTTACGCTGCATAGCCGAGGGGCCGAGCGTGCGCGGCGCAAGCGTGCCTGTGGGGTCGGGAAGGATGGAGAACACGAAGCGGTCGCGGACCATGATGAACTCAGTGTCCGGCGGGAAGTCGTTGGGGTGCACGACGAGGCGATTCGTCAGCGCGAGCGGGTCGGAAGGGCACGACACGATGCCGAACCTGTTGTCAGCGGGTAGAACAACATGTAGAACACCCAAACGACTTACACGCGACCTCCAGACGTCTGCTGGCCATACGACTGCGGCGGGGACTGGTGTCCCTGCTGTCCGTGCTGTTGCGGCTGTCCGTATCCCTGCTGTCCGTGTCCCTGCTGCTCGCGGCGGTACTCGTACTTCTCCGGGGGGTAATCCTGAGGAACAGGCTTGCGCGCCGGGCTCGAGAACGCCGACGAGTGCTGGCTCTGGCTGTATCCCGACGGCGGCGTGCCGTACCCAGACTGTGGAGCCTGGTGGGAGGGGTAACTCGGCGTGTTCTCGGGAAGGCGCTCGTAGCCACCTCCACTACCAGGAGGCGGAGGACCACCGCCTGCCCGCCGCGCGGCGGGTGCGTTGGGGTTGCTGCGGTTGAAAAAGGACATGATGGATGATTGAAGAGAGGAGAGTTGTCAACAGTCAGCAGCCCATCTTTTTGTGCTGCGTGCTGTGCATCTCTTTGCTCGACGTGGACCTCCACCGCATGGTCAGAGTGGCAAGAAGATCACGTGACTATAAAAAGTCCCAAAGGCTCGAAGATCCAAGATCCCTCAACATGTCCGTTTGTCATCATTCACATCCATGGCGGCTCCCTCCGACTCTGAGCTGCTGGGCGCGGTCACGGCCGTGCGGGACGCGCACGCCGACCTCGGGATCATGAAACTGTGGGCGGCGCTCAAGGCCGAGCACCCGGAGTGGGCCGTGAGCGAGAAGCGGTTCCGCAAGTCTCTCGCCGCCGCTGGAGGAACAGCATCGGGGGGCGGGGCCGCCGCGCCCGCACCCGCGAAGAAGGGAAAGGGCAAGGTCAAGGCGGGCGAGCTCGTTGCCCAGACGGGGCTGGACGCGACGCTTGATGTCGACGCCGTCGCGCCAAAAGTCAAGACCAAGATGTTTGGCGGAACTCGCGGCAAGGGCCTCGTCGCGAAGAGCGCCGTCCAGATGGGAGAGGTGCTCTGGCAGGAGGAGCCGTGGATTGCGTGCTCTGATCCGTGAGTGCTAAAAAGTAGAACGTTTCTAACCCCAGGTCGCTCAAGCCGCACCTTGTCGACAAGGCGCTCTGCACGCACTGCCTGGCAAAGTTTGACCGCCCAAACCCGCCTCTCTCCGTCGAGTGCCCGGCGTGCAGCGACGCACACTTCTGCAACCGTCTCTGTCTCTCACGAGCGCGGGGCAGCGCATCGCACCACGACCTTCTCTGTGAGGGCGTGAACCCCGCCGCCGGGGCGCTGAACAAGCTCGTTGCGGCCCGTGAGTGGCGCGCCCTCGATGTCGCCGCCCGCATCGTTGCGCGCTGGCGCGGCGAGCGCGCCTGGGGGCCATCGGGTGCTGCCGACGAGGTATCCAAGCGTGTGTGGGAGGGCATTGCGCGTGTGAACATGGAAACCCGCGAGAGCGAGAAAGCCGACTGGTAGGTCAAACAGCCTTGAGGTGCTGACAGCAGGCCGACGCGGAAGGAGTTTACACAGCGCCAGTGGGAGGCGGGGCACGCGGCGCTCGTTGCGGCGCTGAACCCGTCCGAACCGGCTGCAGCGAAACGCCTGCACCAGGCGCTCGCGAGCCGCGCAAAGGGGCGCAAACCCGCGCCGCTGACGGACGACGAGGTCGCGCGCTGGTTCTCGTATGAGTCCTTCCTCGAGCTCTTGGGTATGGTCAATATCAACCTCGAGGACAGTGGGGGCATGTATGCGCTGCACGCGCATCTGAACCACTCGTGCGAGCCGAATGTCCAGGTAAGAATCCTTCGTGGCGTCCTCTGACAGCAGGTACGCAACCTCCCGAAATCGTTCGTCCCGCCGACATCGCTTCCGGCCGAGCTGCCGGGCCGCAACCCGCCAGGCGTACGGGGCACGCACAAGCTCACGATGCTGGCGCGTGGCCCGATCCCGGCGGGGACGGAGCTGACGATCTCATACGTCGACCTCTCGCTGCCGCGGGCGGTCCGCAGGCAGGCGCTGCGCGACGGGTACGGGTTCTGGTGCGCGTGCGTGCGGTGTGAGCGGGAAAAAGCTGAGGAGGAGCGTGAGGAGAAGAAGAAACGCAAAACGGACGGCGACCTCGCTGCGCAGATGGAGGAACTCGCAGTCGACGACATGCTCTAATAGACTATGCATACATCTACATCACATCTACTTTCTGCGCTTTCCGCTCCGCGACTGGTCCTCGGCTTTGCGCTTCTCGCTCCTCCCCAAGGCGGAGAGGGTACGCACCGCGAGGGAAAGCACACGCTTTTCGCCAATCCGCACGGCTGCGGCATTGCGCGCATTCAGCTCTCCAGTCTTGACAATCTCCAGATCCGCCTCGAGCGTCTGGGGATACCGCGCCGCGCGGGCCTTGACCGCCTCGAGCACGACCTTGACACTCGCGGGATCGTCATTCTTCGGTTTCGGGAGTTTGCCCCGCTTGGCGCGCTCCCAGTCCTCGTCGCGCGTGAGCAGCCGCGCAAACGCCCACAGCTCGGGCGGGATACCATCTTCCTCCCCGTCCTCGTCGGGGAACGTGAGTGCAAACGCGTCCGCTTGCCCTTCGTCCAGCCACCAGTCGACGCGCGCCGCCGCCCCATCTTCCCCCTCGCGAGACAGGCCGGCCGCCACCGCAGCGTCGACTACCAGATCGCCCGCAACCTCCACCTCGTCGCCCATGTTGCCGAGTGGATAGTCCCCGATCTCGCCCGGAGTGAGCCGCTGCAATAGCGACGGAGGGAGGGGGAGCGCGTCGACGTGCCCGTACTTGCGCAGCAGCTCGGAGTTCGGCGGCGAAGCATAAGTGTTGTACTGCCGTGAGCTGACGATTCTGACATAGCATACTCACAATCTGCTCGCCGGCGGCGATGGGCTTTGTCGTGATCATGGTGTACCCCTCCCCGAAGCGCTTGGCCTTCTCGCGCGCCTCGGCGTCCCCGTCATCCTCATCATCCTCGCCGTCGGCATACAGCCGCGCATTGTCCCGCTCGTACGCGGCATTCAGCATATCCGCCATCGGCACCATCACCGCCACCTCTTCCTCCTCCTCTTCCTCGTCATCATCCTCCTCAGGCTCCGGCGCCGGCCCGCCCGCCCGCGTAATCGGAATCGTGAACGAGCGCGAGAGGATCCGGCTGCCTTGCACATGGAATGCGTCAAGCCCGAAACACCCGCTCTGGGCCGGGAAGAGATCCGGCCGAGACGCGATCAGCGGCGCAAGCTTGGCTCCATACTCTTTCTCGGCGTCCTCACGCCCAATGCGATCTGTTGTCAGCTCAGGAGGTCTCAGACAGCTGACTCACCCTCAATATCCGTTCCTTTCAGCGCCTCCCTGTCCGCCTCTTCCCAGAACATTGGCGAATCAAACGTGCGCGGCATGTTGGCGATGTATCCGGCCCATGGGGATTCCGTCCGGCTCTCTTCCCACATCATGCAGAGGATGAGGCGTGCCCACCCGCCCTCGAGGGACTCCCACTCCGCCTCGGAGAGGTGGGTGCGCAGCGCGCTCGTCCACGGCGTAAGCAGGTGCGAGGGGGGGATGTGGAAGAGCGGCGTGTGTGGCTACTGTCAGCAGGTTCCAGGGCGGCGACTCACCTGGATGGCACGCTTCGCGATGGCGCCGATGCCCATGCCCTCAATCGGGGCCAGGTCCATAACCGTGTCGTCGAGCCACGCCCCGCCGGCGCGAAAGGAGGCGACGAGCGTCGCGGCGGTGAAAGTCATGCTTGTGGTATGGTGAGGAGGGTGTTGTTGTTGACAACCTTCTGCAAAATTCAGAAATTTCCACCACCTGCACCGATCCTCCACCAGGCGAATCCTTTCATCACCCAATCCTGGGGAGGTCACAACTCCGCAAGGCCCATTTTGCAAACTGCCCGATATCCAAGTATATGCAAGCGGCATAGCCCAGTGGTTTAGCTCATAGACCCAACTTATGCTTAGCGGTTATCTTCGGCCTTTGTGTCGATGGCGACGGAAGTTCGAATCCCTGGCGGTGATGGAGTATTAATGTTATACTGCCTACACTGCACCTAAGGGGGCCACCCAGGTAAACGCGGCTTGGGCCCGGCTGTATCCGTAGTTGCTCCTCTGCCCGTGGGAGGCGGAGCTGCGGTAGCACACACCTGTCTCCCCGGCGGTGGGAGGGGACTATTGGCACGTTCCCTTTTTGCAACTGTTGTGTCGTACTTGTGTTGCATGCCCGTACTGTGTATCGTTCTCATCTCTAACAAGCCCATTTACGAAGTGACTACTAACAAGATATTCATTTTTCTCGTTTTAGGTGATGATTCTTTGGCGGATTCTGTGCCGAAGGATGAGATGAACCAGCAGTGCGAAGTTTGGAAGAGGAGAAATGAGAACAAGAGACATTAAGTTGCGACGAATTAACAGATACTCAGAGGACCGCAAGTGCAAGCACGGCGAGAATGACTGTGACGCCGAAGCCATAGGATGTGAAAGTGCAGTGTGTCCATCAGAACGTCTCTCGAGTCAGGCTGTTCACTCTGCCCGGTGTCCCCGTGCCACACTCCTGCTGATCCTGTAGTACCTCTGGCCAGTGAAGGGGCGAGAAAAACGGTCAACATGGCAGAAGTCGAATAACCGAGTTGGACCTCGACTCAACTAATGACGATAAACGCGAGCCTCCCGGGGGTCCACTCGGGCGCCAGCGGCATCCCGAACCGGAGGGCGCACGGCAGGATGACGCGGCAGCCCGCTTCAGCACCAGAAGACCAATTGTCTCCAGCACAACGACCATAAATTCAAAGAATGAATACCGAGCGAGAGGCGATACATGCCCCCGGCGGGAGCGGAGGTCGCGAGGGGGCGATCGGGGCGATCTCCAACGCCCTTCAACGCCCATCAAACATGGGTCCAGCGATCGGCGGGGCGCAAGGCTCTCGGCTTCCCGACGCGGCTCCGTGGCCCTTGCGTTTGGCGCTAGATCGCGCTAGAACGCCATGCGGGGCATGGAAGCTGCAAGCGTGACGCGCGTGACGATCGGCGTGGTCCGGCGATCCGCAGATCGGTTAGGGTCCGCTGATCTGTTGAGTCGACGTTCGTTCCGGAACAGCGGGCGCTGATCCTCCTCTCCTCTATCTGCGCATCTGCGGATGCTCTTCGTGGCCGACGCATTCAGCTCTAAAAAGGACAGAGGCTTAGAGATCAAGTGTCGCCACACGCCACGCATCACCTTACCAGCTTGCAGCCTGGCTCCTAGGTCCTGTTCGCCTCAAACAGTGCCTATTACCTTTGTCTCCAGAAATGCACGTTCCGAACGGAGAGCGCGGTGCCCAGTAGAGCTGCCGAGCCAGCCGGATTAGAGCTCACAGACCATGTCATCAGCGTCCGGTGTCCGGCAGCCGCCGTCGACCCATCACTACAGAGCTACAGTACATTGCCTCCTCGCGCAATGAGCCGCGCGCGCGCAGAGCTCACGAGCTCAGACCTCGATCAACAGGGGTACACGAGGGCGCAGTGCCACCGAAAGAGGTCCCGCCTCGTCGCTCACAGATCGGCGGAAGGCTGGGGATGAGGAACGAGGAGGGGGGGGGGGTCGAGACGCGTCCTACTGGCCTCCTGGTCACCACGGGCAAGCTGGGGAGAATAAAAAGACGTGCCGCAACAAGACGCCGCCACATATTCTCTTATCCTCATCCCCCAACTGTTCCCTCCATGCCCGGCGCGCTCATCCTCATCAACGGCTTCCCCGGCGTGGGTAAACACACCGTCGCCAGGGAGCTTGTGTGAGTAAATATGCCTACCCCATTCCCTAGCTTTCACTCACCCCGCAGCAAGCTCCTCCCCAACTGCCGCTTCTTCGACACGCGCAACCTCATTGCTGCCGCGTCGCAGCTGTACGAGGCCGACGACGAGGCGCACGGTCTGCTGAGGAAGAACCTCGTGAGTAGGACCAAACGATTTGTTGAGGCGAGGAGGCATAACCGCGCCGCTGGCATTGTTGGTCAGCCCATTAGTTGCGGTTATTCTTGGGGCGCCTCGATGCCTCGATGCCTCGATGCCTCGGTGCCTCGATGCCTTTACAGCGAGCTGCGGCCCGGACGTGATCTGGCTTATTTAGCGATCAATGGTTTCGATCGCGACCATCAGTCATCACGAGTGCTGCGCGCTACTGTCTCCGGGGCCTCGCACGCGCCCAAGCTCCATGGAGCACGTCCGCTGACCCTCTTCCAACCCGCAGAAACACGCAATTTTTGACTCTATCGCGCGCCACCACGCGTCCCCGGCCCCCGGCGCGCCCCCGCCCCCGACCTACGTGCTGACCGACTTTCTCTCCGTCGCGGCGCGCGCAACAGACCGCGCAATCATGCACGAGTTTATCGCGTTTGCGAAACGCAGCGGATTCGCGTTCATCCACGTTATCCTCAGCTGTGGGCAGGAGGAGAATGTGCGCCGCCTGCTGTTTCCTGCGCGGCTGCGGGGTATTGCCCAGCGGACGGGGATGAATGAGGAGGAAAAGGAGGAAGAGGGAAAGGTGAAGGACCGGAAGAGAGAGGGCAAACCGGTCGGCATCGTCGGTGTGGGTAACGCTCGGCGCGGGGCGAGCCCCGGCGCCCCAGCTACAGCTCCCGGGATCACCCCGGTTTCGGCCCACGAGGCGGCGTTGATCCAGACGCGGATGGAGGAGGAGATTGGGCACCTCGCACCCGCGTCCGGCCTGTGCGGCGAGTACGAGATCGACACGACACGGTACGATGCGCGCACCGCGGCGGCCGTGCTGGCCGAGTACTGTCTCGACACTTTGCGCTCCGAGGGATGGTGGATCCAGCTCGCCAACGCCCCTAGTTCGGCGGGACTAACGGGCAAGGTCGGCACTGCGGCAATGATGCGGCGGGCGCCGCGCGGCGGCTTCCGCGGGTTTGCGAAGTGGGGGGCGTGAGACGTTAGTACTTTGGATACGATGCGGGCGGCGTAATATTCACCTGGACTTGTTAACACCTGTGGAGATGCGATACCCTGTGTTGAGACCAACGCCATCCAGTCAGCAGTACGCGCAGCACTCGCCGTCCTCCGCCATCGCCCGCCTTGCTGCCTTTGCACGAGCGCAGAAGATACATGTCGTCTGCGGATATGGTACAAACAGCGCGAGCGGCCACAAGCCACACGCCACACATGCAGCTCTCTGCCGACCTACATGCCCTTCTTCCGCATGTTGCTTAAGAGACCCTTGCGCTTGATCACAACCTCGCGCGGGCGGTGTCCACCTATGTTGTAGGGCATGAGGTTTGCCGCCCGGCGCTTCCCGCCATGGCCGTTACCGTTGCCGTGACCGTTGACGCGGCCGTTGCCGTTCCCGTGGCCGTGTCCTGATCCATGACCGCCGCGCCCAAACCCATTCCCGCTGCCACGTAGGGCCTCGATACCCTGCTTGTGATTCGGGCGGTGGAACTTGCCCTTGAACTTGGGCGAGGAAGGGGCAGGGTGGGTCGGGCGCACGATGGGCGACGAGGTGGCTGGGGCGAGGTCGGCTGTCCGTGGCCGGGGTTGCAGGAGGCGGTTGATAGTCGTGTCCATCCCGTCGCTGTCCGACTCGTACTGCTTCTCCAGACGACTGAGCTCGGACGGTCCAGCGACTGCGTTCGCGTTGGCGCCGTACGACGACGACAATGGCGGGCGTACGGGACCTGGAATGGTACCCGAGCGTTTCTGCGGAGATGGGCTCTCGTCCTCCCGCCGCCGCTTGGAGGCTTGCGAGCTGATGCTGCTCGCTGACGACTTGGCCGCCGATGTAGAAAGCGGCGGCCGCTCGCCCTTGCCGACACGCATGTAGCTGAGGAGATACGCCGACTTGTCGTGCAGCACACTCTTGGGGCTCACGGGGGACATGTCGTCGTCGTCGGCATTGTACCACGCGCCGTCTGGCCCGCGGACGTAAGACGTGTAGTGGCCGTAGTGCAGCGCCGAGCCGTGGTGGCACGTCACCGCAAAGAGGCGGTAGTCTGTCCCCGACGTCTTCTTGCCCTCGACCATGTACGGCGCAATGTCGAGGAGGTGCGAGTACTCGATCAGCGAGTTGACCTTTGTCATCCGGCTCGGCCACGACAGGCTGTAGCCGAACCTCTTCAAGTGGAGCGTGAGCACCGGCGGTGCGTCTGCGATGCGCATCGATTTCGTCGCGGCTGACTTGCGCTTGCAGCTGAGATGTCAGCTCTGGAGACCTGCGCAATCTCACTTTTCACAGTTGTACTTGTTGTCCCCATCCAGGCGGTCTTCATGGCAAAAAACCTTGAACAGATCGGCTATGGACCGCGCCTGCTTGGGCACGTCGAGCGAGAGGTCGAGAAACGAGTCGAACGTGTCCGACGGCTTCCGGCATGTGAGGCAGAGGACGCGCGAGCGCACCTGTCCTCCCCAGGTGCGGTACACCCATGAGGTGCGTTTAATCTTCTCTGGGAGATCCCTGCGGTGTGAGCTGGGTTACGTTCGTAGTTGAACACCCACTTTGGCCGGCCCGCGAGGGCAGTGTTTTGGAAGGCGTCAGTGACGAAGCGGAAGAACTCGTGCGCGTCCTCCTGCCGGTTCTTGCTGAAGCCCTTTTTGATTTCTGGCGTCAGGCGGGAATGCCACGGTCACATACGGCTCAGGTTCGAGTGGACGGGGAGGGGTCGGTACGCGCTCCTCTTGCCCGACCAATGGTCTGATATGAGTTCGCGGGTCGCGCACAGCATGCAGAACTTGTGCCGTGACCGGAGGAGGCCTGTCGTCAGCAAGCGTCACGAGCAAGGTGAAACATGGCGGCACTCGACTCACACTTGCTGGGCAGGTGGTGAATCGCCTCGCGGAGCACCGGCGGCGTGTGGAGGAGGACCTGGAGCGTGGCGTTCGAGTAGCATGCCATGGAGCCGTTGTGGAGGCCGGCGGGGCGGCGCGTAGAGGAGGATATGGGGACGGGCCACGCGAGATCGACATCAAGGGGTGCAAGGCTCGGCGATGTGTCTTCTTCCTCCTCCTCCTCCGACTCTTCAGAAGCCTCTTCCTCTTGCACCGGCGCTTTCCGCTTCCCAGTTGCGGCAACCGTAGCAGCCGCCCCATTAGCCCCATTGGCCTTCTTCTTGGAGTTCGGCGTGTCTTTCGGGGTACCGTTCGGCGTCTGTTTGGCCTTCGGGGTAGCAGCCGGTGTCGCAGGTGCTCCATTTGCCATCTCCTCATCCTCTTCAGATTCTTCAGGTGTCTCGGCACGCTCCTTCCCCTTCCTCGGCGACGCAAGCGGACCAAGCACCGGCCCGAGCAGCCGCGGCGCGCCCTCAGCTTCCTCCTCAGCTTCAGAAGCGCTGCTGGTGCTGGCGGTGCTCATCCGCCGCGGGGGAAGTGTCGTGAGCGCGACGCGGCGCGGGGCGGACATGGCGCGCTTAGGGGAACGCGGCGAGCTCGACGATGCGGCGGGCGAGAGAAGCCCATGTGTGCCATTCACGTGTCCGTGTCCGTTTGCGCTGTGTCCGTGCGCGGTACGCTGTCCGTTCTGCCCTTGGCTTCCGTTCCCGTTTCCATTTGCAGTACCTAGGGGCGGGAAGCTGCGCGTCGGCGGGGGCGACTCGCGGACCATGGCGACGGCGCGCGCGGCGCCGAGCGCGAGGCTGCGCTCGTGCTTGTACGGCACGAACGTGAGGACGCTGCCTGCCATTGCGCGGGTGAGGGGGCGGAGGGACAGGGCGGGGTAGTGCGGGGGAGAGGGGTGTGGGAGTGTGGGTGCGCGCTTTGCAGAGCTATCACAGGATGTCTTGGAATGTTGATGATCGTGAGCATCTAGCATGAGCTGGGAACCGGCACTTCTTTGTGCTTGTGGCAACAAGCCTGCCTATGCTGCCTGGCTGGGATGGGAATTTTTCGCCGCCCGAAATGATGAAAAATCAGCCTCGCGCTCGGGCGGAAGTAAATTTTTGTAATGAGCGATTAAGGGGAATTTGATTCATTGAAAGAGTCGGCCAATTAGAGTGGATCCTCACGTTTTTAATCCTTGATGCGGGTGATGTGGACAAGCCATTAATGTGGCGCTCGTCGCGGGTGCGATGTGCGAGATCATTCAGAGACGACTGTGTACGGCCGTGTCGCGCATGATCATGCTCGCTCGCACCCATTCTGCACCCCCGGATGCACATCGCCGAGTGCATGCTGTCATGTACTGTCTGATCGTCTGAGATCTGGATATCTGAGGGACACTTGCTTCTAGGTGGTACAACAGGTTGCTCCATGCGTCGACTGGACACGTATCTAGATATTGGCCCGAGATGCGCTATACCACGCCCCCACCCCCACTCTCCCTCCACCGCGTGCCTACTTTTCGCTCCGCATAGCTGTGAGCGGCACCTCTTCAGGCTCGGCAGCGAAGAGGACCACGCCGTCGTCCGGTGACGGCGCGTCTGAGCGGCGGAGGCGCGAGGCCGTCGACGAAGACGAGCCGTCGCTGTTCAGCCCCGCGTTCCATGCACCTTCGCCACCTACGCCGCTCAGCCGCAGACTGCCGACCTTGCCCTCACTCCGCTGGTAGTCGTTCATGAGGCGCGTGTTCGCGGCCGTGAGGAGCGGTGAAGGGGGTGCTGAACCCGCGACACTGCTTGTTCGTGAACCTGTCATCGAGGCGCGCGCGCTGGAGCCCCGTCTCCGGGTCGAGTATCCCGCGTTTGCGCTGCCGTTTCCGATCGATGCAAAAGACTCCTCCGTCGCGAGCGGGCGGTAGCTCACGCTCTCCTCGTCGTCGAGGTCATAGTCCGAGTCGTGGCCCGTCTTCTGCTCTGCATTCTTCCCGGCCTTGATGACCTGGTCGACGACGCAGAACTGGAACACGTTCATGATGGTCGGGAAGACGGCGAGGACGAAGATGACCTGGGCGTCAAGCGAAAACACACTCAATATGCTGTGAGCGAACGAGATCAGGACATCCGAAATGCCGGGCAGCGTAAGCGGAACGAGCACGACGAGCTTCATCGTCACCGCCGCGAGGATATACGGCTGCAGCTGCTGCGCCCAGCTGGATGTCAGCGTTCATGCATGTGAAGAGGTCTGCAAAGCTCGGACTGCCTGTACTCACATTTTCCACTGCGGCGGATGCCCATAATGGCCCGTAGTGTACGCTTCTGGGCCGTACCTCCGTGCGAACAGGGTCGTGTACCACTTGAGCGTGATCCAGATGATGGCGGTGCCTGTGTGTGAGCGACATGCAGAGGGCCGTAGATCTGTGCGGTGACGGAAGCATGGTCGAGCCGGGTCGAGATCTCAATCTCGAGAGCATTGGCCGCATGCACTTGTCCGGACGCATGGACGCGACTGTCCACAGACAGGCGGCAGCCAACGCGCCAACGGCCAACGGAGGCCGGAAGCGGTGGTTGCTGGGCAATACGGGCGCCGCAGCCTGGCTTGGCGTTTCGTCCCGCCGCAAGTGCAGGAATTGTACTCACCAATCGTCGTGTCGATGAGGATGTTGAGAAAGTAGAGCGAACACGGGTTCTGCTGACCGGCATGCGCCACGAGCTGAGAGATCTGGCATAAGCAATGCCCCGACGGGCGATATGCCCGATGCGCGATGCGTGATGTAGCGATATGATCATGGATCAGAATCCCTGCCCTGTGGCTGCGGCGCGATGCGGGGTGCGGGGGTGATACCCGACCCACCGGCCGGACGAGACGCTGGTGAGTCGACATTGCGGCGTCGCGAACAAAATGTCATTGCGACCCGCTCCGCCGTCCGCGTCTATGGCATTGCGGCACTATCAGAGCCGCGGCACTCACAAGAAGGTTCAGCGCGTGGATGACCGCCTGGCCTGCGAGCTGCTTGCCGACATCGAGGATCCACACGCGCCATCGGCGTTTCCGCCGTTCGAGCTGGCGCTTGACCACCAGACTGGAGATGACGAGCGCGCCCATGATGGCCTGCACGACGAGCGCGGTCGGGCCGAGGAGGAAACACCGGTCCTTCTCCGTGTTGGCTGGCGGCGCTGAGGATTCTGGTGGCGGGGCCATGGCGCCGGGATGGATGGGTGGAGCGGCGGGGGGATAGGATAGGGATCAGATCGATAGATGAGAGAATGAATATTGAATGCGATGTGTGGAGAAGAGAGAGTGGGTGATCGACCGTCGGAGCCGCAGTGAGAGTAATGTGCGCTCGAGGACGGAAGTGGCCGAGCGGCAGAGTTGAGCAAGTGCCGGCGGAGGTCGCGCGACAAGTCCGCGGGTGGTGACGCAGTCGGTGGTGGAGAGACGACTTGCGAAGCGGGGTGAGACGACAGCGGGGTGAGTCTGGTGGTTTCAATGTACGACGACGGCGAGATGGAGATAAGATGTGGATGAGATGTGATGAGGATGTACTCGATGTGCGATGTGAGACTCGCAATGTGCTCGACGGCCGCGATGAAGGTGGGTGGAGATGGTGATGGAGCTGGAGATGGACAGCAACGACGGCGAGATCCGTTTGGTGCAGAAATGGGATTAGCATTGTGAATAAAGATCTGAAGTCTGAAACTAATGAATCTCCGGATCGGACATTAAGCTTCATCTGATACCGCTAATGACTCCATGACTCCAATCCTTCGCCACCCGGAAGACGATCTTCCAAAATGTTCACAACATCAAACATTTCCTCAACCTCAACACTCACAATGCTTGCGCGCGCCGGCCCCTCCTTCACCCGCGCATTTTCAACCACCTCCCCGCTAGCAAAGCAGCAGCGGCGGCAAAAGCCGTTCTCCGAGCGGCGCGGCGGGTTCGGGCTGCGGCGCGATGATGATGCCGGCTCTAGTCCGCGGCCAGAGCAGGACGGGACGCGTTCTGGGTCTTCCCGTGGGCAGAACTGGCGTAGTGCCGTCGACCGCTTCCGGGCGGGCGAGAATCCCCCCAGGAGAGGGTTTGGACTGCGGGCCCAGGAGATTGATCTACGGCCGGACTCGAGCAGCGAGCGCGAGCGCGGACACTTCGAGCGGCTCGATCGCCGGCCAGTCGACGTCGAGTTCGTTGAGCCCGTCGAGTCTATTGAACTCGAGCAAGCGGCACCTGCGAGGCAAGCGGAATCTGACCCCGAGCGGGAGCCCACCCTCCAAGAATCCTCAAAGCGCAAGAGACGTGCGTCTCCCCCCACTTCCCCACTGACACCAGCGTGGCAGCCGACAAAAAAGCTCACCTTCGCGGCGATGGCCGGCCTGCGCGAGCTGCACGCCCAGGACCCCGAGACATTTACGCCGGCGAGCCTCGCGAAGACCTTTGGCGTGAGCCGGGAGGCCGTGACGCGGATCCTGCGGTCGAAATTCCGCTCCCAGACCGAGTCATACTCTCTCCCGCCGTCGCTCAAGGCGCTCGAGGCGAGACCGGGGCCGAATAACCGCCCCCAAGGGTTGAATGCGACTATTCCGGGGGCGAATGTCCGTGGCGACGCGGCGATGGGGAAATGGGCGGCGCTGGCTCGAAAGGACTTTTCGCCGCAGGTCGCCGAGGCGGCGCGGCGGTGGGATGCGGGCACCTCGCCTGTTCCCGCTATTCGGCGCGCGTTCGAGATGCGCCGCCGGGCCGAGGCGGAGAGCAACGTCCCGGAGCCGCAAATTGGCGGCGTTGAGCGGCGCGTCGTGCCCCGTCCCATGAACCGTGCGCAGCGGCGTAGAGAGCGTGCGGAGTTGGGAGGGCGGGGCAAGGACGGCGAGGAGTAGAGACAATACTCGCTGTCGGCTATCCATGCACCCCCGTTTTTCACCACACCATCGACATCTGGACCTTTTCCCCCACTCATACCACCCATCATCTGTAGTCTACTCATGCATGCAATATCTCCATTACCGATACGTACACTGCCTCTACTCTAGTGGCCCTCGCGCCTGCGCGGCGTAGCCCGCAGAATGTTGTCGACGCGGAGGATGAGCTGGTGTGAGCGGGGTTCATAAGTTGCAGCTCTCGGCTTGGGTGTAATCTGCGCAGCCATTCCACTACTGAAACTGATACTCACCTCGGACGCCTCGGACGCGCTGACGACGACCTGCTTCTTGAGCTTGTAGCTCTCGGTGACGCCGAGCTCGCGCATCGATGCAACCTTGCCCTGGTCCATGTCGAGGCCGGCATCCGACTGGCCCTCGTAGTGCGCTGCGCGCAGCTTGGAGACAAGGTCGGACGAGTCGTAGCCGCCGTTGTCTGCGAGGATCGTGGGCATCTGGGTGTAAGCGGGATAACAATGGCGTGCGTCATCTCACCTGACGGAGCGCACGGGCAAAGCCCTCAACGGCGAGCGCACGCTTTCCGGAGACAGTGCGTGCGGCCTCCTCGACCGCACAGGACATGAGCATCTCGGCGCAGCCACCGCCGAGGGTGACGCGGGTCTCGCGGACGGTCTGAGAAAGAACGGACAGCGCGTCGTGGAGGGAGCGCTCGGCCTCGTCGACCATCTGCGAGGTGGCGCCGCGGAGGACGACGGTGCATGCCTGGCCGGCGGCGACGCCTGAGAACTTGATGAGCTTGTCCTCGCCAATCATAATCTCCTCAATCACGTCGCAGCGACCAATCTTGACCTTGTCGGGGTGGTCGAATGTCGAGGCAATCTCTCCGCCAGTGACAAGCGCCAGACGCTCAACACCCTCAAAGTCGGCGTGCTCAATCGACATGATGCCCTGATCGGCGAGCAGCTGCTCGGGGTAGTTGTAGATGAGCTGGCGGTTGACAAAGCAGGTGATGCCGTGGGATGCGATGGCCGCGACCTTTGCCTTCATCTTCTCCTGCGGGGATCAGTACTTGGCTGCCGCTATTCACGTACACGCTCAGCACGCTCCAGCTCGGCAAGCTTTCCGGTTCCCTCGACACGCACACGGGCGCCAAAGATCTTGATCTTGTCCGTGTCCATGGCTGAGGTCAGCAGACAAAACTCTTTCCCACCCACAAGTGTTGGCAATCAGGATCTTCGCGTTCTCTATCCGCTTGGGGCTGTTGACGGCAATCTGCTTGTCGAGAATAAAGCCCTCGTCGAGGTACGAGTCAGTGAGTTTTCCGCCAACCTTCTTGATGATCTGGATGTGCTCGAGGTCAGTGGAGCCCTTGAGGCGGAGGACGGCGTCGACAGCGAGGTTGGCAAAGTAGTCCTTGTCCTGCGAAAGAACCTTGGACGAGAGAGTCGTGCGAGCAATGTTGAGGAGGTCCTCACGGAACTTGACGGGGTCATTGCCGTGGTCGACGGCCGAGTCGGTGAGGGCCTTGAGGGCGGCCTTAGACGCGATACGGTATCCCTCAATGACAGTCTGCGGGTGGATCTTGGCGGTGGTCACGAGCTTCTCGGCCTCGCGGAGCAGCTCCGACGCAAGGACACACACCGACGTCGTGCCGTCACCGACCTCGTCGTCCTGCACCTTGGAGATGTTGACGAGGATCTTGGCGGCCGGGTTGTCGAGCTGGATCGACTTGAGGATCGTCGCGCCGTCGTTGGTCACAATGATGCTGCCGTCCGACATCGACTCTGATGCCGTTAGCCCTTGTTACGGTTTAGAACGTCTGCACAAACGCACGGAGAATCTTGTTCATGCCCTTGGGTCCAAGCGTCGACTTTACGAGGTCGCCGAGCGCCATGGCACCGACAAAGGACGAGAGACGCGCGTTCTCGCCGCGCTCCTCGGTGGCCTGTGTGTGAGCGTGTGGTCATAAAAGTGGGAGGTAGAAGGTCGCTTGAGAGCTGCTCTTAACTGAGTGGCCAGCAGCACAATGCCGACCTAACCACCGCGACGACGCCGCGTGTCCCGTGGTCCCCTCGACGCGCACTCACCTCATCCGCAAAGACGTTCATTATCGCAGCAGGGGTATTATTCGTTCAGTAGTCGCGGCAAGTTCGTTTTCGTTGACTGATTTTTATGTTACTCTAGAGATACCTCGCTGCGTTGGAGGTGAGAGGTGGTGTAGAATGTATAAAGGATCGCGGTTTTGGAGGTCGAAGAATGTTGTCGAAACGTTTGGACCGACGTTGCTGGAGCCGCTGGATTCTGGGTGTCAACGCGACGATGAGCCAAAGTGAACCGCGTTTTTCCCACCCCTCAGCCACGCGGACAGACCGTCACGTGACCACTTCCCATCTCCATCGCTGCATTGCTCGTCTGTACCGCCATCACCATCACACCCAGCGACAAGGACATCCCAAGTAACGAGCAAACACACTACAAAGCCACACCACCATCAACATCTCCGTCGCCACCGCACACTGCGCATCGAGTTCAGCTATACTCTCTGGGCAAATTTTCTCTTGACAGAATCCGACGGACCCCGCACCACATCCACCTTTCCTCCTCCCTTCGCGGTATCTCCGCCTCCACCGCCGCGACACCATGTCGTCCGACTTCTACCAGTCGACACACGCAAAGTACTGGCTGCTGACGCGCGACGAGCTCGAGCAGGCGCGTGCCGTGGACCTAAAATACGCAACCCCGCACCAGCTGTACTGCCTGAACATCTTCTTTGCGTCGCTCATCCAGAAGCTCGGCAAGCGGCTTTTGCTGCGCCAGGTCCCCATCGCGACGGCGACAGTGTACTTTCGGCGGTTCTACACCAAGAACTCTATCTGCGAGACAAATCCGTACCTTGTCCTTGCGGCGTGTGTCTTCGTCGCGGCCAAAGTTGAGGAAACTCCGGTGCATATCAAGAGCGTTGTTGCTGAAGCTAAGGTCGTCTTCACAGGTATGTTGGGGAGGAAGACGCAGCTGACGACAGAACACAACATTAAAATGTTCCCCGCCGAGCCACACAAGCTGGGAGAGATGGAGGTGCGTTGACTGTCCGACCGTGTGATGCCTGCTTCCACCCGTCTGTCGTCCAAGCAGGCGTTCCTCACTATTACTCACACCCAGTTCTACCTCATGGAGGACATAGACTTCCACCTCGTAATCTTCCACCCATACCGCGCACTGTTGTCAATCACGGGCCGCGAACCCTCCGATACCGGGCGCTTTCCGAAATCGCGCGTGGATGAGGACATGGACGTCCAGCGCGCCGAGGCGGAGGAGCGGAAAAAGCGCGGCGTCGGGACGGCCAAGGGGCCGGGCGCTGCTGCTGCTGCAGCTGCGGCCGCGGACGAGTTCGAGGGCGAGGGCGAGGCGCAGCGCATGCGCCGGCTCATGGGGCGCGGGAGCGGCGAGGGCCTCATGGAGATTGACGAGGGGACGCTGCAGATTGCATGGTGAGCTTCCTCTAAGTTGCCCACAGCTCACGCCAGGTTCACATTAAACGACTCGTACCGCTCCGACGTGCCGCTGCTGTATCCGCCGTACATTATCGCCCTCGCGGCTCTGTACATAGCATTCACGCTTACAACAATGTCGTCGTCCGCGACGCGGACGCGCGCGTCGTCCTCGCAGATGAACACGCTCGCGGCGTCGATCGAGACCAACCAGGCGCTCGCGCTACCACCGCCACCAAAGGGCCCGGCAGAGTTTCTCGCCAGCTTCCAGGTCTCCCTCCCGACCCTGTTTGCCTGCGTGCAGGACATGATTTGCCTGTACCATGTGTGGGAGATCTTTGAGCCCGCACCGCCCCGGTCGTCGGCCAGCACCCAGCCAGTGCCCCCGCCGCCGAACCCCGATGGAGGCAAGTTTGGCCCCGACGATGCCGAGGCGCTTGTCCGCAAAATGATTGAGGAGCACATGGTCGACATGGGACATCCCGACGATGCGGGGCGTCCGACAAAGCCTCTCCCGTCAAAGTAGCAAAGCTCGTTCGCTTCTGTCACATGTAGCCACGCTTAGGCAAACTCCACACTACAACATCATATCATCCCCCTCAGCCCACTACCTCCCGCGCACACCCATCCTCTCATTCACCTCCATCCCCAGTTTGCACTCCCGCTTACGCGTAGTTGTACCAATCATGCATATAGTACACCATGTAATCCGTAAGGAAAAAAGTTGATCTAATTTTGAGTCACCGTGGGGAGGGTATTATCTTCTTAAGCGAAGAGGCGCTTGGTGTACGAGTTGAGGCCGTGGACGCCGCCCTCGAGCTGAGCCGAGGCGGTACGGAGCTCGAAGCGGACCGTGCCGTCGCGCGCTCCGGCCTGGAGCTTCTCGATAGAGAGGACACCAGAGTCCTGCAGCGAGTGCTGGAGACCGGTGTAGAGGTAGGGCACGAACTTAGTGATCGAGCCCTTGTCGGCGACATCGCCCGAGACACCCTGGGCGACCTTGACGGTATCGGCCTCGGAGAAGTAACGAGCAGTGGCGGCGTTGTTGGCGGCAGTGGCGGGCTTTGCGCCAGGAGTCTGGGTGTGCTCCATGGCCTCAATCGAGCCCATACCACGGTAGAGCTTGACGCGCTTGCCGTCGTGGTAGAAGTACTCTCCGGGCGACTCGGTGGTACCGGCGAGCATACCGCCCATCATGACGGCCGAGGCACCGAGGGAGAGGGCCTTGGCAATGTGGCCGATGTTGCCGATACCACCGTCGGCAATGGTGGGGATGCCGAAGCGCGAGGCGAACTCGGCGACGGCGTGCACGGCAGTACCCTGGGGACGGCCGACGGCCATAACCTCCTGGGTGATACAGATGGAGCCGGAGCCCATACCGATACGGAGACCGTCGGCACCGGCGGCAATGAGCTGGGCAGCCTGCTCGCGGGTAACGACGTTGCCAGCAATAACCTCGAGCTCGGGGAAGGTCTCCTTGATCCACTTGATGAACTCGATCTGGTAGACCGAGTTGCCCTGGGACGAGTCAAGAACGACGACGTCAAGACCGGCCTCAACGAGGAGCTTGAGGCGGTCACGGTCGCCGGGGCGGGTACCGATGGCGGCACCGCAGTAGAGCTGCTTGGAGGAAGGAACCTTGGAGGCGAGGGGGAAGTTCTGGTTCTTGAGAAGGTCCGAGCGGGCGACGAGCGAGACGAGGTTTCCCTTGTCGTCAAGGATAGGGAGCTTGCCCTTCTTCGAGTCGCGGATGATGGTGTTGGCCTGCTCGAGAGTAATGCCGGCACGGCCGGTGACAACGTCGGTGGTCATAACCTCCTTGAGAGGGGTGTCGTCCTTCTGGAACTGAACGTCACGTCCAGTGACGAGACCGATAAACTTGCCGCCGATCTTGCCGGTCTCTGTATTGTTAGTCATGAATGCCAACATCTCAATATGCGTGTGGGCAGCTATTCCCAGAGGTTCAGGGTACTAACCAGTGATGGGGACACCGCAGAAACCAAACTGCTCCTTGACAGCGAGGACGCTAGGACGTCAGCACGAGCAGACACATGGGTACAGATGCTCTTGGACACTGCCCACGAGTGGCGTGTAGTACTCACTCGCCAACGACGCAGTTGGGGCTCAGGCAGATAGGGTCGGCGATGAAGCCGTTCTCGTACGTCTTGACGCGACGAACCATGGCGGCCTGCTCCTCGCCAGTGCAGTTGTGGTGGATGATACCAAGACCACCGTGGAGCGCAAGAGCGATAGCCATGCTTGCGAATTAGTACATAGTCCCGATAATGTCACGCGACGCGCCATGTTCTGCGATGTCTCGCAGCCCAGCACGCGTCGCGGCCATCACGCACCGGTCCTCAGTGACAGTGTCCATGGGCGACGAAAGGAAGGGGGTGTTGAGGAGAATGTTGCGGGTGACGCGAGTCTGGAGCGAAACCTCGGACGCCTGTAATCGATTGGTCAGCAACCGTGCGCGGGCGATAAGCAACAACAAGCGATATCCTCTTGCTTCCTCCGGTGACATCGGATTGACATCATTCGCGCAATCTTCGACGAGGCCCGTGCGTGCTTCCTTGTCTAAAGCCTCCAGATGTCGTGTCCACCTTCCCCCCAGCTCCAGACGCTCTCCAATACTCACGGGGAAGTCGATGTGGCCAGGGAGCATGAGGAAGTCATTGTAAGTGAGACCGCCGTGCTTGCGCGAGTCCATAAGCTCGGTGAGCGAGAGGCCGTCACCGCGGCCATACTGCTCAAGGAACTTGATGGCGTCCGCAGCCGCGAGGGGCTCGGCGGAGCGCTTGGGCTGGACTTCGGCAAGGGAGGCGTTAGCAGCGGCGGACATTTTTTCTATTCTAATTTTTGGACGGGGAGGGAGAGATGGATACAGATGTCGGCGGCGGTCGTTCGCTGCTGCTTGTTTTTGGGTTGGGATAAGTATCGACAGAGGTGTCTGGCCGTGCTTTCCCAAGAAAAGAAGAAGAAAGAAGAGAAAGAGAAAAGATTGCATCGCGGCCGCGAGGGAGGGGGAGGTCCGAGGGGGAGCGAGCGAGCAGCGCGGGTGCCGCCACTTGGTCCAGGCTGGCTGCAACCCACTCAGTCCACTGCAAGCTTCGACAAAAAGGAGACGCGTTGAGAGAAATTTTATAATGACGTGTACACACATTATTTATAGATAGTGAGATTGCAGATTACCGATTGCTGATCCTCTGCTGATCTGCAGATCCTTGTGTCAGTGGCTAACCAACACTTCCTTTGCCGGAAGCATTCTTATCACAAAGCCAGATGTCCCATTATAATTTGTTACATAATGTAATATCTGGACTCGCTTATGACGACAAGCACTTTGATGTTACCTGACACCACCGGCTGACACCGCCGGCTGGCTTGGCCGGTCCATCTCTTTTTCTCGTCCCATTTCGTCATTGCGCACTGCGGATCTCTCCCCGCGCCCCCGCTCTCGGAGCGCTCCATGTGGCCCAGCCGCTTTTTTACCCTGGCTATCAGCACATCGCAACCTCGACGACAAACCGTCATACCGGCCCCCCCCCTCCCTTCATCTTCATACATCCCGAACCCACTCTTGATCCCATGCCCCCTTCCTAGCAATCCTACACGTTGACGTTGCACTTCGTTCGACAAGCAACGTTCCCAAACCATCATGCTTCCCCTTCAGAGACGGGTTTTCGTCTCGGCGGGGAGAATCGCCCGGCGCACAGCGGCCAGCTACGCCACCACGCCAACGTCGGACACTGCCGCGCCGGGAACGCCCGCGCCGACAGCGGCAGACCAACGCGCGTCGCAGCAGCCGACATCTTCTCCCCAGTCGGAGCTCACTGGTGCCGCCAAGCTGTTCGCCGATGCTGCAAATGAGGAGTCGCCGAAGCAGTCACGCGACCACCTGGTTTTCGAGCAAGGTCCGGTCTGGACCGGCGACGAGTCGACCCAGGATGCCGTGCTCCGCATGCTCGTCGACGCGCATAAGCCGCTCCGCACCGGTGAAGGCATTTCGCACGACAGCGCGGATAAGCGCGTCAAGCAGTGGATGAAGAACCTGGACATGTCACCGCGCTCGAATGTGACGCCCAAGTCGGAGCCCATCCAGAGTGTGCAGACCGACGCGACTAAGGTTGAGGAGAACACGGATATGATGAACGAGCTTCTCCATCCCCACCGGACGAATATTCCGCCGCATCTCCATCGCCCCTGGCACTCGACCTACACAGGCGAGAAAGCGGCGGCGGCGGCTGTGCCCCAGATCAAGTACGGCAATATTGAGAAGCAAGAAGTCAACTACGAGAAACTGTTCAGCGACCTCGAGCTCCGCCTCAAGCCCGACGCCGACGGCACGACAAAACAGAAAGTGCGCGAACTCAAGTCGTCGATCCGTCTGCAGGGACGCGTTGGTGGTGCGCGCGAGAGCGCTATTGACTACCGGCTTGGCATCGCGGACGGCGACATGACCAATGTTGGATCCCCGGATGAGAATATCGAATCCGATGACACGTTCAAAGGCAACCGACAGATCCGCGGAATGAGTGTTCTCGGTGGCAGACGCGGCGTTGGATCCGGAGTGCGTGCCTGGGCCGGTCTTGTCGAGGAACGCATCCAGGTGAGTAGCAGGTGGTGCTGAAAAGGCTCGTCCAGCACGTACTTACTTGCCCAGGGCGCGAAGGACTCCGGGATGTTTCAGAACCTCCCAGGCCGTGGTGCACCGATCATCTCTGATGAAGCTGAGAAGAATCCTAGTCTCGGGCTGAGCGAGGTGTTCATGTGAGCTGCTCGCCATAAATTCCAGCTGACATCAGGAACCGCATCATCAAGCGGAACGATGCGCTGCCACCCTGGATAGAGCTCCAGAAGCAGGTGGAACAGAGCACCAGGTCATTCCGTGAACTGCTTCTTGACAGCTACACCCGTCATCTCGTCCGAACCGTTTTGTCTACCAACGCTATCAACCCTCTTCCCCCGCTGCACTCGATTCCGGACCATGATGAGGCGTGGGAAGCTCGCGAGCTCAAGTTTCACACCGAGAGCATCAAGCAGATCAACGAACTCACCCGCAAGATGAACACCCTCGCGCCGTTCCAAGCCCGCCGTGGCGTTCTCAACCTTGAGTACGAACTAAAACGAATTCGTGGCACCGTCTTGCGGGACCATGTGTGGGACGCTGTGAAGAAGCGCCGCGAGGAGATCCTCGATCTTGAGGCTCGCGGCCCTCCCCAGCGACGAAGCTTCCTCTCCGGTCAACTCGATGGTAAAATTGGAAACGGCATTCTCGGGCGTCTTGGAAGAGCTTTGGACCAGCCGCGCGACTCTGCTCCGGTTGGAGGTTCTGGCGGCTTCGCTCTCATGCCGGGTGGAACTGTCTCTGGCGGCAACTCGCAACACGGCGGAGGTGGTATGGGGCTGCTTATCTTTGCGGGTGTCGGCGTCGGCGTTGTCCTCTTCTTCCGCCGTCCGGTCGAGGCAGACGCTGCACCTGAGTCCGACTGGGCACCCCTGATCCCCCTGGTCGAGCCGCCCGAGCCCGAGCATTCGGAGTTTGTCGCTTCCTCCCCCGCTGAGCCCAAGTGGTCTGCCATTGAATTCGTGCGGCAGTACGTCCTCGAGCCGATCCTCACCGTTGTCCGTTTCCTCCACCTGGCGCTCCTGTTTGGTCCTGTTATCCTCACAGCGCCCATGCTCATGGTCGGCTCGCAAGGCCGCCGGCGGCGAAACCCCGTGGCGGATCCCGAGGAGAACTGGGGCGCCGTGTGGTGGTACGGCTTCCTGGTCAAGCAAATGGAGCGCGCCGGCCCCTCGTTCATCAAGCTCGCTCAGTGGGCCGCCTCGCGTGCCGACCTCTTCCCGGCCACGCTGTGTGAGCTCATGTCCAAGCTCCACTCAAGCAACGACCCCCACTCCTTCAGGTACACAAAGCGCGTTATTGAGAAGTCCTTCGGACACAAGTTCGAGGACATCTTTGACGAGTTCGACGAGACACCCATCGGCTGCGGTGCTATCGCTCAGGTCTACAGGGCGAAGCTCCGACCCGAGATTCTTGTTGGCTCGGAGGAGGAGTTGAAGCGCCTCCGTGAGGATATGGCCAACCAGCAGGATTCGGACAAGCGTATCGTAACGTCTGTTGCGGTCAAGGTTCTGCATCCCCGAGTTGACAAGCTTGTGCGCCGCGACATTGCCATCATGAGTATTTTCGCCAATATCATCAACGCGTTCCCAGGCATGCAGTGGATCTCGCTCCCGGAGGAAGTTCTCGTCTTCGGCGACATGATGAGCCAGCAGCTTGACCTCCGCGTCGAGGGCGCCAATCTTGATCGCTTTGAGGCCAACTTCCGCCATCGCGGCAAGATTATCGCCTTCCCCAAGGCGATCCGCATCCACGGAACTCCTGCCGCGACGCGTAAGGTCCTGATTGAAGAGTACGAGGACGCCCTTCCGCTCAAGTACTTCCTCAGCAATGGCGGTGGGCCGTACGACGAGCAGATTGCGGACTTTGGTCTCGACGCGTTTTTGGAAATGCTTCTCCTCGACAACTGGACGCACGGCGACCTGCATCCGTGAGCTTGAAAGTATATGCTGAAAACTGACATGCAGCGGAAACATCATGGTGCGCTTTATCAAGCCTGAAACACACCATGTCATCGGTCCTCTGCTCGACAGGATGAAGGGCAAGGAAGCACCCCCTGCGCTGCCTATCCCGATGGAGTCGGCATCAGCTGTCGAGCTCGTGCACGAGCTCAAGGGTCTCGCTCACAACAAGGAAAAATGGCTGGAGCGCCTGGACCAGCTGCAGACTGAGGGTTATGTCCCCCAACTCATCTTCATCGACGCTGGCCTGGTGACCTCGCTGAACGAGAAGAACCGCCGCGATTTCCTCGACCTCTTCCAGGCGATTGCCGAGTTCGACGGATATCGCGCAGGCAAGCTCATGGTCGAGCGGTGCCGGCACCCCGAGCTGGCAATTGACGAGGAAACATTTGCGCTCAAGATCCAGCACCTCGTGCTGAGCGTAAAGTCGAAGACCTTCAGTCTGGCCAAGATCAAGATCTCGGACATTCTCGCGGACGTGCTCACGGCCGTGCGGCAGCACCATGTCAAGCTCGAGGGCGACTTTGTGAATACGGTGATCAGTGTGCTGCTTCTCGAAGGCATTGGGCGACAGCTCGACCCGGAGATGGACCTCTTCAAGTCTGCACTCCCGATCTTGCGCCAGGTCGGCCGGCAAATGTCGACGCGCGACGCGATGCAGCACGTCGAGTCGGGCAACATCTGGGCGATGGCCAAGCTGTGGATCTGGGCCGAGGCGCGCAGCATGGTCGGCGCAGCGAGCATGACCGATACATGGGTAAAGGTGGGTCATTCATTCTCCGCAACACGCGCTGACATGCAGTACGACTGGCTCGCACCCAACATTTAGATGTATACCTGTTGTAGACTGTAGCATGGACTGTTTGCTTGGAGGTGGGTAAGAGGGAGTGGACTGACGACACTGAGATGATTGACCATATGTGACCATCAGAATCCAGATTAAGATGGTGTTGACATGAACATAGCAGGCAGTGTAGAGAGTGACAATACGGACGCAGAACGTGGCAGCCCACCGCTGAGCTCGGCGTCACGCTGCAAGCCAAGCCAAGAGAGATCTACTCCTCCACCACGACGCACGTTGTTGATGTCTGTCCTATGATCTCCGCCTCACCAGTGGAGCTCACCGGTGGAGTGGAGTATCGGCGGTGGAGTACCGGTGATGTTTGTGTGTAGGGGTACAAACAACCTCGGGGAAATTACAGTTACTCCATTCCGCACCACCCATGACGAGAAAGCGTGCGCCCGTGATCCAGGCACGCAGACAAAGAAGGAACACGGAACGAATGGAAGGGTAACAAAAAGAAAGAAAAAGGTTGAAAAGGTAAATGGAAACAAAAAACGCCGGCGCCAAATCGCGCCAAGCAAGCTCTACTGGTGGCGAAGGAATGTGGGGTTGCGGGCTTGGCGGGAGACCCAGCCGGGTCGCGCCGCGGCGAGGCAGCCGGGGGGAGAAAACGGGACTGCTACTATTGTAGCCCTGTGCCGATTTCCGGCGGCGGCAAGCGGCAAGCGGCAAGCGGGGTGTGGCGCCGTGCGCACGGCGCACGCGTGCGTCGTGGCTGCCAACTTTACCCCACAGCAGTCCCGGAACGAGCACCGGAGTGAGCACGGCAGGGACGGCAGGGACGAACGCCGGTCTCCGAGTCCGGGCTGCGGCATTCCGAGGCCAGAAGGGGATTAGCTGGGAATCAGAAGGGGGACTCAGAAAGGAACAGCTGGAACTGGGAGGGGAATGTACCTGTGTACCTGTGTACCTGCGTACCTGTGGCTGTGGCTTCGGCGCAGATCTGTTCTGTCCCGGGGAATATGGCGTGCGGAATGGGAGGATCGCCCGCTACTTTGCAGGGCGCGGCGGAGGGATATCCACCGGAACTACTGCACCGGATGGGTATTCACCCCGCCCCGACTAACTCTCGAAGAGAATCAGGAACCATGCCCCTTGACCTATGACACTTCTCGGCGGCTAGACCTTCTAATACCACTAGTTGGCGTAGAGAGTTACTGAACCCACAGACACTTGAGACCGACTATACGCCGGCTAGGACGAAATGTAAATCACGCGGACTACTAGGAGGGAGAGTGGCTGGTCGCCTGTGAACTTTCGCCGAGTAAGAGTCCCAGCTAGGACGCAAGCGGATGTGGCCTGATGGATGGATGACACCCAAGATGGCGTGCTCTGCTAGCGCTGCCCGCGCAGGCACTCTAGCGCCTACGGACGTGAATCGGCTGTAGCTACACTTTGGACATGGGGGACATGGCGTGCACGTTACACGGAGCGGCTATGCCGAGCGGCGTATACCCCGCCGAGCGGTCCAAGTCATAAGTCACATGCCCTGCATACCCGGATAGACAACAGATAGTGAGCTAGCCGCTGTCCGCTCATGGCGCTCGGCATCGTCTGGCCTCCACGTGCACGACGCCGTTGCGAACACCGAACTACGTCCGTCTCGCCGTCTCGATGTCTGGTCACGCGCCCGTGCGCGCCGTTGCCGACGCTTGCAATGCGTTCTAGTGAAGAATAGGGCTGCGCGTGATGTCAAGTGTGGGACAAGTCGTACAGTATAAGTCAACTACAACCATAAACAACGGATCCAACGGCCGAGGTACGTACCCTACGCCACGCACACGCCACATGCCACGCGCAACGCCTCACGCGCGGCCGTGCGGGGCGTGCACATCTGGCGATAGTGTGCGTTTTAGCGCGAACTAGCGATCGTCGTTGCCCCGATAGCCCAGGGTGCACCACATACGTCAGATCCAGTCCCAACAGGACCCGGCAGAACTCAACAGGACTCACGACAAGAACTGGGGGGGGGGTGCCAACAATTGACTACCGACAACTGCGGATGCGGACCTGGGCGCTGGGCACTGTCTTGCCCGGGTACGGGAGCGGGGAACGCGTCGCGTCGCCGCCACCCCTGCCCCTTATGACTTGGCTCATGTCAGACGCGCGCACGCGGCATGTGGCGGCTAGTGGCGGCAACTGTATGTCGGAGTACAGTACAGGGCCGGCACTGATGGCGCTAGCTGGAACGCAGAGTTGACCCGGACATCTTCCTTTGTAAGTGTATTCCGCGAGTTCATCCACTAGCGTACTTTTGTCGCGGCTCATGATCCGACAGGTTCCGGCGAGCGATCCCCAGGCCCCGTCGCCGCCCCCCCCCCCCCCCCCCCCCCCCCCCCCCYCCCCCGAAAGGCACACATCAGCTAGATCAGGATCTCAGGAGATTAGGAGCGCGTGGCACAAACTTATGCTTCTCTACGACGTCTACCTGTCCCTACTGGCCTCTTCTAGGCCGCCTGCCCTTCCTGCCTCTCCTGAGGCGATGGCGTGAGGCGTACTGCGCACGCGACGATAGCGTATTCACGGGCTCCCGGCGGGAGGAGTGTGCAGCGCCTGGCTTCTCAGGCATCACGTATCGCGTGACAGCCATTCTTGTGATTTCGATACATTGTCCCCGCCCCACCTAACCCAAGGAAATGGGGGAACACAATGGAAACACCCGGGAGAGGGCAAGACGGTATATCCCGCGGCGTCGTTATCTCTCGGAATCGGGTTGTTGTCCGTTGTTATCTCATGCGGGCGCGCACGGGATGTATGTATGGGGTGGCAAACTCGGGTAGAGCCGCGATTTTGAGAGCCTGTGCGGTCGTCTGCGTCGTCCCTCGGGCCTCGGGAACACGACGGGTCGCGAACGTGGCTCTTAGCCTCCTCCTCGCAACTCGCATCTTGGAGCTTGCAGCCCACCGATCTTCCCGATCTCGCCATCCTTCGATCTCCCGATCTCACAATCGGGAGCGCACATACCGATGGCGATCACTCACAGGGTGGTGGCGGCGGTCTCGACTCTGGTGGAGCCGTGGCGGATCATACATGTCTCAGTTCCGTGGCTTGAGTGACATGATGTGGTGTGGCACTTTCCAATGTGGCACCTGCAGCATGTTCCAGTACTTTCCAACCCTGTTGGCGTTGTTGCTGGATGCTGGACCACATGGAACTTTGTGGATATCGCCCCCCGACGGGTATCCCGTGCCATCATCTTCGCAAATTCTGGGCCAATCTCATCTCGCCATCCAAATACTGTACATATCGGACGACTGAAACTCAACACCGGGAGATCGGTGCAAGCGCGTTTCAGAACAATCCCGCTCGACTAATAGTGGGGGATGCGGGCTTCCAAAACAATGTCCAAATGGCCGCTGAATGGAACACTTGGGTACTTGGAACACTCGACTCCACTGGTGAACGGGCTATTGTAGAGCCCTCTCGATCCATGTGATCGGGAGCGGGATGCTGAACACTGTACTACACCTTCCTGGCCCCACCGGTGGGCAGTGACGGGAGTCTGTCCCGAGTGACCTTGAGACCAGTCTGCGAATCGGTGGATCAGTGGATCAGTGGATTGCGATTGGCGGTGTTGAACATGGGTCAGTGGCAGTGCCACCCTCGGAGTGCTGTGGACGTGAAAGAACACTCTGGATCTGTCCGGTACCTCCTCGGACATTCGAATTCTCGGCCGAACGTACTACGTGACTCATCTGCCGTACATCTGATGCCCGCAGCCCGCAGTTGACCGCACGCACATGCCAGCTGACGGTGCTTCGGAGATGGGTTGCAGAAGATTCGAATACGAGCATGCCGTACACTTCCGATCACGATGCCGTACTGTACGACACTCGAACTGCAACGGCCGTAATAATCTTCAGAATCGTAGGCTAATTATGGCCCGTCACCCCGTGCGGAACTCTATATGGCTGCTTGTAGTGTCACGCTTGTAAACCCCATAATCCCCAGGAAACCCCCAGGACAAACACCCCCAAAATGCCGTAATAGCGTGGTACGCTGGAATCTAAGTTGTCGGCACACCGATCGCACTACTCATGAAAAAAAGAGAGTATCGGAGTTAGCGCCCGCCCCGAAAGCAGAGCAATAGCATTCAGAGTGCGAATGTGCTAATGTGCTAAGTGGTGTAACGCTGTCACGCAAACGGCATTCATGAACAGGCTCGCGCAGGGATGGCTGGGCGGGGAGGGAAATGAGCAGCGAGCAAGTCCAAGGCGTTGCATGTGGTTACATGGCGGTGACGACTGCCTGCGGCCCCGTGGATCGACCATCGCCGTTGGCCGCGACCGGGCTGGTCGTCCCGCGCGCAATAGCTAATGGTGTACTCAAACCACTGCTAATGGTGTACTCAAACCACCACGCGGCTTGGACGCTACCAGTCCTGTGGAGCTGTGGACGCTAGAGGGAAGCGTGACCGGCGTCCACTGCAGCCGACGCATCGCCGAGGCATAGATTAAAGCTAATGGGCAGTGTTCGGACCAGTAGTGAGTCATATGTTGATCAGCGGGAGCGGTAGTCTGCTGCCAGTGGCCGTTTTATGTTTTACATTTTAATGTCGACCAAGCAACTCTGTACTTTCTGAGCCAGCGTAGAGTTTGTCCTGCACTGGTAACGCTGCCGTCAGTGAACCAGACCATGTTTGTCCGTGAATAGAGTTTACAACGTGTAGGGTAGGGCCGCAGGGCAACTGGCGGGACGCACATGAGACGTGCTAGTTGTCCTCACTGTCATAGTATTCAGTACGAGTTGATAGCTTTCAGTTCCATTGCCTGCCATTCCTTCCATCCCACTCCCCGAGAGCTCAATGTGACACTTGAATGGTTCCAATGACCAGCACTAAACAGTATCAGTTGCGGGGACGCACATTCAGGTTCACGCTAGACGGCCCGAACAATCCTTCTTTGGGAATACAGTTTGCGGGCCCGCCGTGCGCCGTCCGCCGCTCGACGCCACCCAGCCGTGGACGCAAACCTTGCTGCCGGGGTGCTTGTTTCAATCTTTCAAGGCTGCAAATGAGGTGGAGAATCTCCGATCCCCGATGATCAATGATCGTTAATTGATTCCTGGAACTCCTGGAACTCCTGGGGCTCCTGAGATTATTGGCACACAAGGTTTGGCACACCCGTGTTTGCCTCAGTGTTTTGCTTAGTCGAGTAGCCCAGTGATCGCTGCGTCAGGAGCTCGTGAGCGGCAGGAAGGGACGGAAGCAAGGTTTATGATGAACCATGTTTTGGGAGCTGTTTGAATGACGGGAACTCCGCACACCGAGAACACGGGGCACAGACACGGCTACAGCACCAGCTACAACAACGGCGGTGCTTCACAGTGCGACAGCCGCACGGCGACAGTGTACATGCTTAACAGAGGATAGGGGGCGTAAGGGCGGAGACGCGGGGGTTCCGCTGGGGTTTCCCCGGCGAGTCCCCCACAAACCCAACAGCCGTCTACATGTATTGAGTCCTGACTCTTGTGGCTCACTCGGCACCCTTGCGCACCTCGACCAGGGACTCCTTCAGGCGCTCACGCAGCTTGGTGACTAGTGCGTCCTCGTCCTTGCTCGGCGGGGGCTGTGGTCATGGTCAGCTGCTGCAACGCTGCCGCTACGACGTGGACGCAAGCGATGGCTACGAATCCCACAGAATTGTCACAATCGCACAGGGTCGTCGCAGAGTGGTGCTAGTCAGAATGCCCTGGGCGTGCACATCACCAGGGATTGAAAAGCGTAGCCCAGTTTTTCTGGCTCACTAGGCAGCGGGGAGGCACATGATGTCCACAGAGAGTGAGAAGCATCAGTCAGCCAGGCGACAGGTGCCGTGGCCACCCGCTGCGATCGGAGCCAGCACGGCCAAACGGGGTCCAGCATGCAGCACAGCTTGATGAAAGCTGGAAATTGCCACCACCGGTTGCTACAGTACAGTCGCAGGTTCGATCGGCGCGATAGCGTAGACTCGAGCAATACCTCCGACCTAGTCTACGATCGCAGCCACCTTTCATGTGCTTGTATGCTCATGTATGACCCGCATGCCGATGGCGTACTCTTCCTACCACGAGGTCTGGGCAGGCTGGCTGGGCACAAGTGGCAAAAATGACTCACAAGTTGATCGAGGAGGTACCTGAAGAGGTTAGCGGGGAGCTGTTTTTTCTCCTTTCTCCTTTGAATACCGGAGCAGCTACAGCACGGGGCACAGCTGGCACCGTATGCACAGTAGGCCACAGCACACACCGGCGACCGACGCCACACGGTCATACGTGCCCGCATGCTGGCTAGCAGCGAGCAGGCATAGCTGGGCAGCTACCTGGCCAAGCATATTCAGCCTCGGACGCGGTCGCCACAACTCCGAAACGGGGATGACAACAAAATTTAGAGTCTAGCGGCGCGAAACGTACTCGAGCTCATCGATAGTCTGCGTCCACAAGCCCAGTTGCAGCCAAGTGGACGTGGTGCGGTATGTGCGGCATGGTGTACGGGCCCGGACACGCCGGGCGCAATAGAACGAGTAAGCGTCGCCGGTGTCCGAGTCGCGGGAGCGGGACGTCCACACGCGGTGGAATGGAGTATGACGTCGACCCAAGATGCAAAGATGGCATCGAACCAAGACGCACGCGATCAGAGAGACGTTGTGGCCGTTTGAGAGATCGAGGATCGGGGCCCGGGTGCCCGGGAAGAGTGTCGATCACACGATGGACGAATGGATCAGGGATTGGGTTATTCACAGGCGGCGGCCAGCGTCAGCGATCACTCAAGACGGACCAACATGGCGAATGGCGTAGAACGTTACACCGGCGGGAGATCCTCGCCGCCGCCCTCATCTTGCAGAGCACGCACCAGAACGACGGGAATTCTGTGGACGGTCAGATGCGGGTAGAGATGATAATCTGGAACGGGCACTTGCCTGTTCATTTTGTGGTGGGAATACAAAGTAGGGTTCACTTGACGGGAGATGCGGAACGCGGAAAATGGCTGCTAGCGTGTATACACCACTGATTGCGGGAACGAAAAGCTGACAGGCTTATGATCTTGTAGGAAAAGAGGGTGCAAGCAAGTGTTTGTTGCAATGTGGATGTGGATATGGATGTGGAGGCGACGAGTCGTCGAGATGAAAGTGAGTGAGAACAATGTGTCAGTCGGGTGAGTTTGGGTCGCTGTCGTCACAGGGCAGGTGCTCCACATTGTCCCTGTGGCCTGTGGACTGCAGAGTCATCTCCGGCGTCCCCCAGCTTGTGTTTCGATGCTTGCTTGCGATCTTTCTGCGTGCCGTCACCATGCCGCGCATGCCGGCACCGCGCAAGATTACTGCAATACTGCAATGAAGGGGTAGTCACATACTGCACGCAGCGTAGCTAGCATTCAACATGTAGCTACACAGTACATGAATATCGTGATGGTAAGAAAGTCTATATGCATGTCTACAACAACATGTGATCCCAAAAGAAAGCCTCCTCGTTGCTTTGCCGTGTGCGATGCGCGCCCGACTGGGTTCCGTGGATGCCAGTCCGTGGATAACTAGTAGGGAGTCCGGTCCATACTCTCGTCGCCTGCTCGCGCAGCTGCTCGTGTCTTAAACTCGTGTCGTGTGTGTGGTTGTGCGGGTCCCAATGGAGGAGCAAAAAGTAAAATAAGAAGGAAAGAGAAAGTGTTCGTGTATATTGGTCGTGTTTTGTCTCATCATGCTCTCCGTCCAGAAACCAGCTGGGCTTGGCGGAGACCAAGCTTCTTCCAGACGGGGGAGGCGTTGGGCGGTGGTGTTCCGGAAGCCATCATGAGGTCCTCATTGTAGAGCTTCTGGGCGTGGGCGGCAGCGGTGGGAGCCGCTGTGATCTCGTCGACGCGCCAAATTTCTGGTGAGCCGCCGTTCTCAATGGTAGAGCACGACGAGCATGATGAGCAGGTCGAGGCACCAGAGTCGCGACGGAGGAGGCCAGGCGTCGCCTCATCAAGATGAAGTCGAGAAAAGGAATGCAATGGGGAAGGAGCAACGGGAGGAGCAGCGTGAATACCAGCGGCAAGGTTGTGTGCGTGAATGACCTGCGTGTGGTGCTCGATGCTGAAGTAGTCTTCTGGAGAGCGGTCGGAAACGGGAGGGATGGGAAGAGCCTTGACGGGAGCGGGGACGGCCGAAGGTCCGGGGCGACGAATGGTGTCGGTGGAGTATGAGCGGCGGGGCATGGGCATGGGGAGACGAGAGGATGATGGGAGACGGCCAGTGGTCGGCTTTGTGGGAGGAGTGGGAGGAGGGGAGATGGGGGCAAGAGCTGGCGAGTAGGCCATGGCGGCGCGTGCTGCGGCGAGGCGGTTGCGCTGGGCCGACCAGAAGGGGGTAAGGTGAATTGCCAGTGCCGGCTCCTCGACGCGGAGGTCGTAGTCAAGAATGTACAAGAGCTGCTTCTCCATGAGGTTGACTTCTGCGAGGGAGAAGAAGCGGGCGTAACGCTGCCAGTGCATGTTCTTTGGCGACGAGTCGTTGAGGTACTTTGCGGCGCAGATGAGGACGGCGAGGAACACGCGGTGGCGAGTGCACTTCATGCCGTGGGCTACTGGCGGGAGACGCTCCTTCAGGCGGGCGAGGTAGACAAGAACGACGGAGAGAGTGGGCATCTGGACATTGGACTGGACGACCAGTCCCCGAATGAAGTCGGGAAGCGAGGGGAGCTCATCATACTCGCCCTTCTGGGGGATGGGTGCCTCCCACCACCGTGACCCTGTGCTCCTCCCCGAGCGGGGCGAGTCGGGCGGTGTTGGGAGCTCATCCTCGATGCGGATAACAGCTTCGCACCTCTCGGCAACAAAGTCTGCACAGGGGTCGGCTTCGGAGCTTCTTAACCAAGAACCGTGCGCAGAAGCAAGTGTGCGGAATGGGCGGTCACCGACACACAGACTCGCGCAATGTTGGCGGTGGTGGAGCTACTCACCAAAGAATTCCGGCTGCACCTTGTTCTTCAACGAGTGTACGACTGCCGGGTCGTGGGCCGACAACGGAAGGAGAGAGGCGGGGTGGATGGGGTCGTGAGAACACAGCGACATGGTGGTGGGGGTGCCGAAAGGAGTTCAGACTGGGGAACAAGTTTTGATCTACGGTACTGAATATGTATCTCAAACAGGGAAACAAGAAACAACGTTCGGTTTGCTCAAGCGTTGGTTTGGATGTTTATTAAGATTAAGCCGTCACCAGGACGCGAGCTTGTGTTGGGTAATGGAGAGTTGCTGAGCGCAGGCTTGGCCTTGACGTGTGTGTGTGTGTGTGCTCTGTGTGTGTGTGGTGGGGTGATGATGGGGGAGCAGTGATGGTCTGATATGAGATGCGAGTGATAAACGCCTTGGGCCGAACGCGGGAAGAAGGCGGTTGCTGGTGATGAGATGGGGAGGACGAGGGAGGGAGGAGGGAGGAGGGAGGGCGCGCTATCCAGAAGCAGGCAGAGGCTTGTCGATGTCCGAGTGCCGACTAAAGCCAGGTGAGTTGGTAGGATTGAGTACGGGGATGGTGGGTGAGATCGTTGTGAGTAGAGTGGCACTACTACTATATGTATCTAGACCAGTTCGTCGTCCACTGGGTCCACTGTGACAAGAGGACGAGGACGAGAGGCTCTGAGATCCACAGCCGATGGACAGCCGATGACCAAAGATGGTTTTCAGCTGGAGCGCCGAAGCTGAGAAGGACCGTCAGAGCTGGAACCAGCAGAACGCGCAGCCGCACGAGCACAGAGAGAGAGAGAGAGAGAGAGAGAGAGAGGAGTGTCATCACTGCTGTCTACCGCGGAGTTGTCATTTCTTCTTCAAGGGAGCGGCGCCGAAAGGTGGCTTTCATCAAGAACAGGAGCGATGCGAGACAAGAGCAGAGAGAAAGGAGAAAGGAGAGGGAGGACAAGGTTGGTCCCCAGGCACATGCGCTACCTGGGGATTCCACTCTTCAAACCCTTGCCCTGGACTCAAACTGGGCTGAGGTTAAATTGTCCCATCGGGCTTTCCAGCAGAATGCGTACTTTGCACAGGCATGGGAGCAGAGGAAAAAAGAAAAGAAAAAGAGAGCAAAAAGAAAGCAAAAATAAAAATACAACAAATGTCTTGGGCTTTCTCAGAAGTCCTAGGTTTCTGCCCGGATCCTTGCGTGCCCTTCTGAACCCTTCTCTCCTCTCCCTGCACGCTCCAGCCCTGCAGGTCAGAAAAAAAGGTATCCTTGCGGCGAGTGAGCGTGCGTGCGCACTCCCGTGCGGCGCGTGCCAGAGGGATATCCCAGACGCCCCGAGGGGAGGTACTGTACCCCAGAGGGGAGCCACCGGGCCAGAGGCTTTTGCCCGTCCTGCCCGACTTGTGCCCCGTACCCGCAGTTTTTGTTTGGCCCGTTTACGCTTTTTGGGGTCTATGCCGCTGGGCCGGTCATCAGCGCCGACTGGCACGTCTGTCTCGCCCATGGGCCATGGCCCACTAGCTGCTGCACCACCGAGAGGAGAGGCGGATATGCAGCGAAAGGTGGGCCCGTCCAGATCCCCCCACATGCACGATGGGAAGCCTTTCGTCCGGTCTCGGGGGATCCCATCTCAATCACCATCGCCCTGCTCCGAGAGCGCACTGACAACGGTGGCGCTGTGGGCCCCAGCGCACCAGCACCCGATGGCACCGGCACAGTGGGCGTGCACCATTGATGGCACGGACCGCTGCTGCGCGGATGCTCTCGGTCTTGAAATGTCAGCTGCTAATGGATGCCGCAGTGGGGGTTCGAGCTGACTGGATTGGCTTGAGTAAGAGTCGGTCTGCACCTGGCTGCAGGCTGAGCAGGCTGAATGCTCTGAATGATTCAAGCACCAGGCACCGGAGCCAAGGCGCTCAGCCGGGTCATGGCCAGAACGATGATTCGAGTGGCGGCGTGGCGTGCGGAACAACCGGATGGGATCCCAGCTTAATCGCCTGTTTGCGTTCGTGACTGCAGGTACAGGACTGTACATCAGCTGCATCGCACGTAACCGCAAGCGTGAAGCGTACCGTAGCTCAGACAAAGGAATACCCCATTTACAGCTATGAAAGCGGGCAGAACACCGGAAGGAACAGCAGCGAAGCCGCAAAGCGGCGGCATGATTCCACCGGTCCCTATCCTCCTCCCCCGGCCCCGCAGTTGCTCCTCTACTTCAGCCGTCCACATCCACAAGAGATATGTACAGTATGTATGTATGTGGATTGTGTTGAGTGAGATACGGGTAGAGGAGGCAGAGCCCGCGCACGCCCAACCCTGCCGACTGTCCCCGGTCCCCCCCCCCCCCCCCCCCCCCATCCGCCAGAGTGTCCAGCATGGCAGCCCAGAGCTAATGTGGGTGGTGGCTACCCTGACACAACATCGTGCACCACCAAGCGCCACCCAACACGGGAAGAGACCCGTACCCCCGACTTCATCGCCACGATCTCAGCGGGACGCAGGTGGCTTGAGCCACAGGGCTAGCAAAGCCTCCTCATACCAGGACGGCCGACGGGGTATTGACGTTTACTGCCCAGCCAGATTGCGGAGTGCAAGATGCAGGAGGCAGGACGGACTGCCTGGCTGGATCTGGTGTGATGCTCATCTGATCTCGTCGGGCGCTCCGACGACGCACTCGCAGCTTCGCAGTTAGGATAACTGCCCAGTGGTCAGACCGCCTGACAGACAAGCAAGCAACCATGTCCCTGAGAAAAACTCAATCACCAGTTCGGAATTCCATGCATAGTGATGGAAGAGGTGTAGAGTTTTTGGTACAAGGCACGCAGAGGCACATCGGCACCCCCGGCACGCGCAGCTGTAGCCAACATGTCCGGCCACGGCATGTGCAGGTTGAGGAGAAGCAGCGCAACAGCCTCGCTGCTTGTCGGTCTGGGGTGGCGCATGCATGCCCTGATTCTGAGGCAGCCAGCGACTATCGCACAACAATAAAAGTAGTGACCTCATTTCTGGCCTTCGTCTGTGCGGCCGCGTCGCAGAGGTCAGTGTCAACTCCAGCAATCACACCCGGGAAGCAGCCCTGCAGAAGAGGTGACAACCACCGTCGGACATCTAGCTTTTTGGGATTTGTGCCTCCCTTTGACTCCAGTCGTCGACCTGACACAAGCCGGGCCCCGGCCTTTTTGATCTTCTGACCTGTCTCCGAGTCGCGGTCGCCAGAAACGCATCGGCTAGGTGCTATCCTGGTACGGCGCTGGAACACATGATCTCATCTTGCCGAGCGCATATTCGCGATACGGTAAATGAGATGGCGAGGTATTATCAAGCCTAGGCGCGCCAGCGGCGACGTCACGGACGACACCACCTCAATAGCAATATCCATGGCGCGTAGCGCGTTGCTATCTGCAATCCTGCGTTCCTTTTTGTCATGTGTCACCCACGACACTGGCAAGACACGGGAGTGGGAGGTGCAGTATGCTCCAAGCTCAGGCTTCCCGGTTCCTCGGTCTGGGCGTCTGCCACTCCTGCGACTTGCGACTGGCGTGGCTCGTGCCTCCCCGTTTGAAGATCGTCGAATGCTTCGAATGATCCAAAGTTCTGCGCTCCTCTGCCCTTTGCCCTCTGCCCTCTGCGTTCCATGTTCTTCTTTGTGATGGTGGCGGTCTCCTGGGCATACGTGCACATCTCACAGGTGTACGTGAATAGCGAGGACGATCCGCTAAGCTGCAGTAGTGCAGGTTGGGGGCTTGGCGTCGATTCATTCCTGATGTCTGAGGCCAGCCACACCCTTTACAGCGAGAACCCGCAACGGACAAGTATATCCCCGTTCGCACAAAGGATCCACAAAACGGAGCACTAGCTGTAAGCAGTCGGTGTGGCTGGGTGCCTTGTATTCACTCGCGCTCAGAGTACCAGAGTCGGACTGCACACCGCCATTCCCAGTCCCGTCCATGATGTCAGCGGCGGCACCCCCGTCCTCTTCTGCGTTGGGCTGGATTTCGTCCTTGTTGACGCGGGCTGGTGCATACCTGCATGCGTAAACAAAGCACAACCCCGACGCAAGGGCGGGCGACGCACCTCCGGCGTCCGGTACGTCGGACACGGGCATCGTGCAGCAGGTGACAGGAGACAAGTGGCAGGTGACAACAAGCAACATGCGGGACCACGGCCAGCGGCTGTCCCGCGACGCCCTCGCCCTCGCCCGCGCCCACGAACCCGAACCCGCAAGAGAATGACCGAGCCAACCCGCAACCTACCGCACGATCCGTAATCTTGTGGCTCCAAGCTCCATGCCCACGATCTGCATGGCGCGCCAGACGCCGAACCTTTTTTGGACGGCGCGTGGAACGCTGCAGAGCCTATATGTGCCGGATGGGCGAGAAGAAAAAAAGGAATATTCGGAGTAGTGCATTCCTGGAGGCGTCGACTTTGCAAGGGCAAGAGGCGTCAGCAGATCAGCAACGGCCGCCACCCACCACCGCCTTGTTGACGTCAGCCTCTGGAAAACATATCTGTTAGCGGCCAACGGAACCGCATGGGCTGCAGGGTCATCACACAGGCTGCATACGCCCCCCGTGCATCAGTTGATCACTCTCTTTCGTACATCTCGTATGGTAGGAGAATAGGAGGATTGGACATAGCCTCAGGAGTTCACCACCCTTGCTGCAATCGCGACACAGAGTTAGGGCCCGAGAGCCCGAGAAAGGCAGTGTGTGCCCCCGACGATCACTTGCGGTTTCTAGCGTCAATTTCAACAGGAGCGGCAGATACGGCACCAACGGGCACTGCCGGCCGCCACATATTCCTCGACCAGTGGGCAGCAATCGTAATCAGTGGAGATATGCATTAGGGCATTCCACGACCAGCTGCCTCGGCTGGGAGGTCATGGGGTAGGCTCGAGCTCGAGTCAAGTCAGCGATGATAGCGAGTCAGGTGGCTTTACGGCGACGGCCACCGAGCCACCCGGCCATCCGGATCGACACCGGGGTGTGTCCTGGATCGTGAATATCCTGGTACAACTCTTTTCTGTCGGCGATTGAACGCACCACAGGCCTCTGATCAAACAGACACACCACCCTGTGGGGTAGGTGCCTGCGTCCGCAGATGCCGGGGTCTGAGGTACAGCTCGTGAGGGTGAGGGTGGTACTGATAGTTGTGTCACAATCTCCAGCAAGGGTCGTGGCAGCTGTGGCGCAGCCACAGAGGGACGGCGCGATCTACATCCGCCCTGCCGCTCCACGCCCAGCCTGGCCAGTGGGAGGGTTTGTCGCGTCGCCGAGCTGGGGGCTGGGAGCTGGGTGCAGAGCATTCATGCATTGTGTTCCGGGCGCCGTGGAGGCTGCCACAGGGCGTTGAGCGTTGAGCGTCGAGCGGGCAAACGTGTTTCAACACTGCCCGCTATCGGGTTTCCAAGCTTGTTTCCAAGCTGGTTTCCGAGCTGGTTTCCGAGCTGGATCTGCGTCTAATGCGGAGACTTTGCGCATCGAGTGCGCCATCCCGTACTGTACATGTACAGGTGTCACTTGTCTTATCGTCGGCCCCGAGGGTATGCCGAACGTGCCTCGACGGCACCAAGCTCTCCTAGGCCTCAAGCCACACTCTCGTTGCAAACTCTACGTCCGTTCAAAAACCATCGCCCGGAACAGACTGATATGCGTGGCAGGAACAGTAGGAACCGTCGGAACGTAGGAACTGCTCGGAATAACGTTACTTGTGCACGGAGATGATCCATCACAGATTCGGGGATGGGCACAAACGTCAACCGCTCCCCCAAGATGCGCTCGGGCATGGCCAAGGTCCTGATTATCACGGCAGTGGGGAATAAGTTGCTACCGGAACAACAAAAGACGCAGCAGAGAACAATGCGGCCCCAAGAATTGCCGTAACCTCGCTTCCATACAGGGTTTTTCCGCCCCACCAGCACCTCGCACCGGCCTGCTTCCGAGGATCATCCTGGTCATCCTGTGTCCAGCGTGGTATCTATGTATCACATGTCCCGAACAATGGGGTACCCCACACCCGACTGCCCGCACAATGAAGACCTGGATACAGATTGTTTGAGAGAAACAGCATAGTTCTTCGCCGCGCGGTTTCCAGGCGCCACCCTCGGAACCTAAGCTTATGCCACGGATCCACTTTATAGGCGCAGGCCGCTTGCGGCCCGTCCACCGGGTGCGGGTGCGACGGCTGCCCCGATCGGACGTGTGACCTGTACGGATGTTCCCGAGATTCGGTGCCAAGATGTTACGTTGTACATGCAGCATACATGTGCACGAGCAGTCATGACCAGCTGTCGTGAGATATTCTTGGGAGTCTCAACTGTCCTTGGAGCCGCGTGCAGCACGCTGCAGTGAGCCGCAGGACGCGAGGAGGCTGCCTAAAGTTTTGATGATCGACAATTGGGGGCATCCGACACCTTACCAGGTCGTCCAACGACACTCGGCCAACTCAGCCACGGGCGGCGTTGTGCAACCGCGATCGCCAGGATGCAGGCAATTGCAGGCCTTTCAGGCTTTGGCCTCTTGGCCTCCTGGCCTCCTGAACTGTAGTGCCATGGTTAAGCTGTAGCAGTGCCACCAGCCTGCCACCAATTCCAACGGCGAACTGTCGATCCCTTGTGCCCTGGGTGCGACTGTCCTACATCCAGTGTCGTGCATCCTGCATCTGCGCCACCTCCCCACTGCCGCTCCATTTGGATCAACCGGACCGACAAGCGCTTGGGGTTATCATTGTGTCCTGTACAGTGCATCGTGTGATCGAGCGTGGCGCGTAGCGTGTGCGTGGGGCAGTTCAGAGGAGTAATCGGGCCGCTTTTGGGGTCTGTTTCGCACCGCGTCCGTTCAGGCGCGTCAGGCATGTCCGGCGTGTCCGACAGACTCACGCCAGCCATTACCATGGGAATCCGTGCCACTGCCGCTTTTGGCGCTTCGGTTACGAGGGCTGCAATCGCCCCTCCCGCTGTCTGAGTTTACCGACCGACCTCCATGGGATCTAGTCATGCCGATTGGGGGGCTGACAACGGACACGGTATGACCCATACGGTACGTGGTATGGGGCTCCTTTGGCCAAGTGGACAGTATTCCGAAGGGACCTATACTGTAGCTATTCGCAGAGCCGAATCCATGCCCACGACACCATGCCGCTGCCCAACGGCTCCACGGAGTTGGTCATCAACATGCTGTAACCCAAGCGACACGGACAATCGTGCCTTGCGCTACTCGCGCTGACGTCCCTCGCCGAGAGTGGGTCCACTGTGTTACCCGGCGCGTATTGCATCAAAGGTCTTTGAGCTGTCGCCAACACGAGGTTGAACAAGCTGACGTCGACAAAGGCCGATGGGCAGACACCAGTTAGCTAGCGCTGCAAAGGCCAGACGCCAGTGCCCGATCGAGATCTGTGGTACGCGATTCTCCAGACCACCATTACCGATCTTCCCCACACACCGCCAGCCGACCCACAGCCGCGGTTGACGACCACTTGGTTCCGAACCGGAATCGCCAAAGGCAAACAACGCCATCGCTTTCGGATGTCCCCTCTGCCCCGTCGTGCTTTCGTCTGGGTTGTAGGACCCAGATCGCGGGCCCTGACTGGAGCCAAATCTGGACCTGAGAAATTTGCCGGTGGGGGTGGACAGGAGTGCAGGATGGCGGAAAAAGGGGCCGCGTTCGGCGACATACTGTCCTTTGACTTTCTTGACGTACTTCCACTTCGACGCCGAAGAAGTCGGGCTGAGCCCACTCCGAAACAAACTGCGTACTGCCCACTGCGTGACTTGACGGCAGGATCGGGCTTGTCCTGAACAGCCACGGCGCCGTTCCGTGGAGTAACGGTTGCGTTCACAGTGGACATTTGGGCGTTGCGTCCACAGGTGACAGCCCAGCGGAGTGGGTGGACGCTCCAACCTTCGGCGTCTGTTGCTTCCAAACACGCTGCCCGATGACGCGCTGGGGCAGCGACGGCGGCGGCACCGTCACTGTGCAAGAAGTAATCGATAATCGAGGAGGTGTAGCGGAAAAATAACGGTTTGCATGCGGTTCCCGCTCCGAGTCGTAACCTGACGTGGCGTTGTGGAGCCAACGAGAATAACTACATTGGTGACACTGCATTTTCTGGCTCGCAGCGAGTCACCACTCCCAGATGTCTAAAACCTTGATCTGTGGTGCAGAAAGGTTTTCCAGGAGCCTCGCATTAGGACAAGCTGTATACACCTGTGGAGGCGTGTGCCTAGCCACTGTCTTGGCAGTGGTGGTTGGGTGGAAGATAGTGTGAGCAGGAGCTTGGCGTGACGTGGCACGGAGATTTGTCAAGACAAGCTCATGCTCTGTGAGATCACGGCATCAAGGTATGGTAGAGGTTACGGCAGCAAGCGACATCACATGTGCACGGTCTTACGCGTCTCGTTTCTAGGTCTCAAAAGCTCAAAGGTTGCAGGAATCGTGACGGCCCTGTTGCTCGGCAGTTCCAACGTCCAAAAATGAGCACCGTGAGTCGTTCGGCCGCACGCGTCCTCGGACTTTTGATGCGGTGGGGGAGGTGGAGGTGGGGTTCGCTTACGGCTGACTTTGATGGATCCACGGCGGTTCCAGTTCAGACAGGACGGAGCGTGCCATGTCTGTACTCGTGGGGCTTACAACAGCAAGCGCGCGCTGCATGATGTGAGGCTGAACGGATGGCGGATATTCGCAGATCGGGAACATTTCTAGGTATCGTTGTCGACGCCCAGGCACTCCCTCGCGGTCCCTCTCACTCCCTCACAGTCCCTCGCCGCCGGTCCCTCAAAGACAGGGGCCGCACAAACTGTGCTCATGTCCAGAACAGTAATGCCCTGTTCCCCTTCGGTGTTCTGTGCGCTCGTGGCGTCGCTTGATGTCATGTTCGCTGGCAACCGAACAGACGTCCGGGGACACTCGAGATCAAGAGCTCCAGGACCCGCAGACTTTTAGACTCTGGTGCGATCTCGTACCTCGCGACGTCGACCCTTGGACGTTTGTATGCTTTGTTTACCTGTATTTTATCGTCCCTTGCCTCGTATTCCTGATTTACGTTTTGCGAACGCCTCGCGGAATCTGTGCATTACGAGAACAGCAAGGGAATGCAACAAGCCGCAGTGACACGACAGGATCACAAGACATGAGCACGGCGCAACATGGCTGAATGCCCGGCGCGCGGATTAGATTGCTGGGTCGCCCGGCGCCGTGGTAACCTTGTCTCCCATGCAGGGCCAGATCCCAGCGTTGCGAATGCCGTAACATCCGTCTTTTCTGGGCGGAGGATATTACAGCAGCATTTTAGACACCCAGACCTGTCTACGCGCCACATGACGCGCAGTATGCCATAAGCGCCCGCGCCGAGTCCATGAATCGTGACTCGACAAGAAGGATCCGACCTCGATGCCATAATGCTCTATTCTAGACTCTTGTTCTCTACGGCTCGTGGCGTGTCGCTTGCTCTCCACAACAACTCGACGCGCCTCCGAATGGCCGCCGGTCACCCGCGACATCAGCTGCCCAGGAACCTGGCGCCGAAAGGGAACGGAGCGCGGAACGGGCATTCCGTTGGCGCTGGGAACCGAACAGCAACACATGCCTGGTGACAAACCTCCTCGCCTCCTCGGACCCAGGACCCTGGTTTGGGAACCAGTTCTCCGCCATCGGAACAATTTTCCGTCGTCGCATGCCCTTAGGGCAATCGCAGAGGCAGGAGGGGGACCACTCGCACTGGATAGCACATGTACAATTCCGAGAATACATACATGCTTTCTGGCTTACGTGCTTCTTTGCGAATCCCAATAATTGTAAAGCGTCGTCCTGGTAACGATTGCAGTCTCGCACCAGAGCTAGAAATAGCGGACGAAACTTCGACATCCGCGGAGCTGGACGCCATGCCGTCCGTAACTCGGTAGGAACGCTGCAGGAAACTGTGGAGCGACCCACATCGATTAGGACAGAGTATGCGATGGAATTTTCGAACCTGGACCGTCGTTTCATAGCCTTTGGATCGCAGCCGCTGGTGGACGCCAGGCGACCCTGGAGCGACCCAGAATGGGTAACGTTCAATTCGAGGTAGAAGCCGTTGTTGGAGCCTGAGACTGCCTGCCTGCATCCGACCAACAGCCGCGGTTAGTCACACGGAGCATTCATCGAGTTCGCAGTCCTGAGCGAGCACAAGACTATTGAATGCTTGAGTCGGACGGGAAAATCTGCCGACGCTGACTGCCGCTGTGATCGAGATCCCTCGGAATCCAAACGCACCCGATCCAATTTGCATTCCCTGTTGGTTTCAGCCCAGCACTCATTGGCGGGTACAGAGAGGCGATGCGAAGAGAGATGAGAAGAGATGGCGACACCGCAGGATGGGGACGAATCAAGATCCTTCCAGCTTTGCCCCTGCTCGCCCTGTTCCGTCGCTTCTGGCGGAATGGACGCGATTCCAGGACTTCATGCCAGCGTCGTGCAGGGACGCACAAACACTGTACCGCAGTATCGCAAACGCAAGATTTCCTCTTACAGCTCGCTTAGGGAGATTAGATGAGCTTTGCCCCGCGGCTGTTCTCAATCACTCAGTCTGCGCTCAGGGTTTGCCTTTCATGGCTGTTGCACGGACGGGAGCGATAACTGCGACATTGGTGCTGGGGGATCTAGGAGTGCAGTTGCCGTGCAAGGATTGGCCGCGGGCCGACGCGAGACGCCTCGTGCAAGGGCTCCAGCGTACATCGGACGTGCCGCCGAGCCCCCCTCGGCCTCGGAGTGGGTCTCGCCGAACGAAAGAGTTGTGCCGAGAAGAGTCACGTCTTTGTCATTTTGCTGTTTATGAATGTTTTACTGCCTATTCCAACTATTTGGTACCTGCTCCAGGTAGCCTGCACGACTGCGGCGGCCCTGCCACTTCGGCGTCGGTGTCGTTATCGGTGTCAGTGGGGCACTTTTAGGGAAAATGACTGTCGTGTTCTGGACTCGCTCCGCGTGTTCTAGGTTTGCTCCACTTGCTCCGCAGCGCAGTCCCAGCCCGAAACGGTGCCCTCCTTCTGCTCTATGTTAACGGCATGGGGGTACTGTATCGGTGTGTTAGCCTCCGAACTGGTGCGCACAACCTTCCTGACTTAGATCCTTCAATACGATTGCGCACGCGTAGACCCCTGGCGGCCCCTCAGACACCGAGACTCGGAGGCTCGGCGCTCCAGCTGCGACTTCCGCCGCCCTTCAAGGTAAAGGTGAAACGATTGCTGGTTGTTAAGCTCCCACGAGATACGGTGCCGTCATACACTCACGTACACTGCACGTGTCCCTCGAATAGCCACGTCACGCCGGAATGCAGGGTGACTCGAGACGAAGCCCAGGAAGCACTTCACGACTCGAGTACCGTCCACTGCCGGTTTGTACTGTGCTGGAACTCATTTGAACGCAACGCGTAAGAAACATGTGGAGCGCCATCCCAATGCACAGCGCCAACAGAAACCCAGCGTTGGCCGCAACCTCGCAACCTCGCAACCTCGCACGTCGGTTGCACGCACCCCGGCCTCAATACCGACTGCAGCCCTGCATGAATGCAATACCGGGAGGTGGGTGCCAGCTGATCTCGATCGCGGCGCTAGTCGAATTATGGACCACGAGGTGTTGGTATTGGAAAGTGGGGACCGACTCCGACTCAGCTACTGTTCTACGCGACGGCTACTGTAGAAGTCAAGCTGTGGAGCCTGTATTGCTCGCGTGCACAAGGGCTGTGAGTTATGATATTCAGATTAGCTGATAAGTTGTGGATATCGCGTGCTGTCCGTTATCGGTTCTCGATCGATCACTTACGGCGCTACTGAAGCCAACACGGCTAATATTCACAGGATTTTGCAGGATTCCAAGGTTACTTACAGGTGCACCTCGTGTTGCAGGACCGCCAAGACCCACTTTTGAAGCGCGATATCCTACTGTACAGGTCCGGCGTGGCATCCGATGGACTAGTCGCGACACGAACACTAGCTCCCTGGTGTGAATAGTACTTTGACATGTTCCGGATCGACACGCGTCATAGATCTGGAGCGATCGTGCCCGCGACGGAATGCTGGAATACGATGAAGAAAGAGGAGGGACTTCCTGGAAATCCCAGATCTGAGAGTATGACAGTTATCGCAACCATGCTGATCTTGCCGACGCGTAGGTGGACGATCGGTCCCGTCAGAAGTGGAGTGAACAGGCGTGGGGACTGGTCGTGGAATGTGTGCGGAATGTAGGCCTGATTACTGGAATGCTGGGTGGAATGCTGGAATGCTGAACTGAACATTGGGCCGCGGCTCGCCGGTCCAACTCCACCGCTGATCCACTGACCTCTCCACAGGCCACAGGGTCATTAAGGAAGCATAAGGCAATGCGGAATATTACGGGAACGCGGCAGCGCTAAGATAAAAACTAAATAATAATAAAAAGTCGGTGCTGCGCTCTCAGCCTGCGTGTCGTCTCTACCGCATTCCACAGGCCCTAGATGCAGACACCGCGTGGCTTCCCGTCTTTATATTCTAGTTGTACTGTCCAACTCACTGCGTGACAGGTTAGGCGCGATTGCGAGATCTCGCATATAGTCCGGCCCGAGACTGTGTCTCCCGCTCCGACGATCACAACCACTAAGTACAGTACTAGAGGGTCAGGATTTCAGACGGTGGGATTGTTGGGATCGCAAGCTGTGAGATCGTGGGGCGGCACTGTTGATCTCGCCATGCTTTGCGAGAACCCGGCTCCGGACGGAATGTAGCATGTGGGACGACCGCCACACGGCTCGTGGGTCCATTCACTCAAACAGGTCGAGGCAAACATATCTGTTGTAAAAACCCTTGCATCGCGGAAATGTCCTCGGCTCTCCGTAATCTGATACTGCACTATAGGCTGGTGCTGAGATATTAACCGGTTTCATAGCCCCGGTGAACGCTGTAAAGTCGACGCAAGGACCCCCGTTAAAAGGTCGAAGCAACGCAGAGGCATGCCCACTGAAGTCTGCACTGCGTGGCGTCATGGGTAGTTTTCGTCGTCGTATCTCTCGCGCCTACTGTTCACAACAAGCCTTTGCTTCGGAGCCTGCTTGGCCTCGGCTGTGGGTGCGGCTGTTAGTCGCCTGAGTTGTCAGAGTACTTTGCTCTTATTCTGTACCTAGCGTACGCAGTGTTGATTTACAGGTTATCCCTTCTTATCTCGTACGTATCTCGTGTTCTGGCCACGTTCGATGAGTCCGCCACTGACACGCTCCAGCCACTCGCCGCCATTGAGCAATCACAGTTAGGTATGGCTTGTTATTGTTCACTTTCTGGGGGGGGGTTTTTTTTTTTTTTTTTTTTTTTTTCCAGTCATTTTTTGTTGTTTTATTGATTTGTTAGCGATGGCAGTCAGCAATGGCTCCACGAGGGCTTGAAATGAGCGTGCATTGCCGTGGTCCGCTCGTGGAAGCACTGCATAAAGTAATGGATGGATGTGGTTCATGGTTGACGTGTGATGTGTGTTGGATGTGTGGCACTTTTGGTGCCACATTCGCCTTGTCACGCAGAGCAACGAAGATCAGCTGATCAGATGACCACCACTACCACGACCGAGTGTTTCATGCTTCTTATTACACAACACCTCTCCGACCACCTTTCTTTGTTTCTTTCCTACTTCGTTCCAGATGCGGTCCCATACGCTTTGGATGCAAAAACAAGGCCCTTGCCCGGATTTGAACCGAGGACCACTCCCAGACTTAAGATGCTTCTGCAACCCTAAGAGAGTATGATAGCCACTACACCACAAGAGCCACTGGAATTTGGGTTTGGCGGCTACGTCGCGACGCGTCTCCAAACACGCTTGCACGTCTCTCACGGCGGCTGGTGATAAGCAAAACTGCTGTAGGAGGCGATTGTGTCGAAGGAATTACTTGAGAATCTTGTTGAATACTATTTTGCAAGGGGGGTTTTCGTCAGCGTGCGGAATACCGACGGAAAATCTACCACTCATATCCCCACGTTAGCATCCCTCGCGACTTGCAGAAGGTCCGGAACTAGAAGGATCGCGGATTCAGTTGCTGCGTCTCGCCTACAGGCCGAGTACTCATTTCGCGCAAGTTATCCGGCTGATCGAAGGAGATGGCGTTCATCGTGATCCTCATGGTCAGCTCGCCGACGCCAACAGGGGACGTCACGACTCTTGTCCGTACCCCTTTGTCTGTTAGTCGGTAGCCAGCGTCAGTGCGTCAGGCATCCCCGCCTGCAATTGCTATCCGTTGCATACACACATAGAATGACAGCTCAACAGGTAATGGCACATGAAGGGGGTGGTGGTTGTGTCTCGCGTGATTGTGGTCGTGGCGTGGACGAACGGGTACTGTACTGGTATGGGTGGTAACTCGAGATTCGGCGGGGKATCTCGACACTGTTCGTTTTGGTTCGTAAGAGGTGAGTGATGGGTTCTTAGTTCTTATAACGTGAGGAGCTCCTTTTCAGAAGGCGATGCGCATGCCGGTCTCGGTCGGCGCCTCGATCCACAGCTTGCGCGCGAGGGCGGCGCCGTCGGCCGTCACTTTTACAAGGAAGCCGAGCGTTGCGAGGTCGCGACGGCACATGGGACACGTAGAAGCCGCGGGGGTGTTGAGCCATGTCTATGGTCAGCTGGAACAAGAAGGAACAGCCACCCACCTCGAGGCACGCTTCGTGGTACATGTGCTTGCACGCAGTGACGGCGATCTTGTCGTCGGGCGAGTACTGCCGTCAGCTCAGTTGCGCTTCACTCCACTCACGTCATCCTGGCACACGGCACAGCAATCGTCGCGCTCCATACCATCCTCATTGACATTGTTCCACGTGATGCGCTTGAGGGTGCGCATAGCGAGTGCGCGCCGATGAGTGCCAGGCATCTGGAGGACGACCATGGAGATGCGCTTGACAGCCGCCGCGCGCTCGGTCGAGTTCTGGCCGGAGAGAATGCGCAGCCCGTCAGGCAGCTCGTGAACGCGGACCGGGCGGGGAACGCCAAGCGGGGGAGCACCGCTTTCCAGACTGTGCATTCCCGCCGGGTCCGCCGTACCCAGAAGGTGACGCAGACCAATCGGAGAGCGCTGGGGGGCCGCGTTCCGCATCTCGTTATCGGGACGAAACCTGCCAATGTGTCCATTGCCCGCGAGGGGTGTGATTGTTGGGGCAGAGGTCCGGGTTGCACTGAAAGGAGTGCCCACGGATCCTGTGACCTCCTCGTAGTCACGTGCAAGCTGTTGAACGGGGTCTGTGGTAACGGTCCGGTCGTTGCGGGCGGCTTCGCGGGTAGTGCCCCGCGCAGCTGTGCCGGCCGTTGGTACTCGAGGACGAACGAGGGGTGTGGGAGTGGCGTTCTGCAGGGTTTGAGAAGACGCGAGCGCTGCGTTGCGGGCGGCGTTTCGGCTTTCAACACGACGTGTGTCGGGGCCTGTCTCTCCCGGCTGCAGGTCCTCCCGCATACGAGCTTGCCGGAGGTGGCGGATCACGCGGATCATGTTCTCCTCCGCCACGATTCCCAGAGGCGCGAGTGGAGCGGACGTGTCTTGACCGTCGCCTTGGGCTTGATACCTTGCCCACAGCTCGCGCTCGAGAAGGTTGGTAGTCACGAGAAGATGCTCTATGTGCTCCATCTCCGCCTGGCGGTCGAACTCGGTGGCGAAATCAGCCTGGCCAGTGGTGTCTCCAGCCCGGGTGCCAGTGTAGGGAGCGGTCGCAGCAATGGGAGCAGTCGAGGCAGTGGGCACGGTAAGGTGAGTAGCGGAAGTTGCGGAAGAAGTAGCCGTGGGAGTAGCAGAAGTGGCGGCTCTGACCTCAGCCGTGGGGGAAGGAACGGCGGAACGGGCCGTGCGTGTGGGAGCTGCAGAGCGGAGCATGTTGAGGGAATTCACCAAACGCAGCGGGCGCAGACCACCAGTGTACGGACGAGGGGCAGCAGACGACGCGGCGGTCGTCGACCCCACCAGCGCAGGGCTCAAGTCCAGCATGTGCACATCCTCTTCTGACGACTGGTCGGGCCAGGAGCCGAGTGACCCCGGGCGCGTAGGGAAGCGCGGAGGCCGCCCGGAATAGGGTCCAGCGCCCCTTGTTGTGCCGGCTGGCCTCGTGATTGAGGCGCCCGATGGGGATCCCGTAGTTGTGCGAAAAGATCGAGCTGTAGCCTCGCTACGCGCAGCCGACGTGCGCCGCAGGAACTGACTTTCCGAGTCCACCCCGTGCCGCGCCACATCGTAGAGCTGTCCGAGCTGTTCGCGGTCCTCCTGCGACATGGTCAAAAGCTGGTCCACGCTGAAGGGTGCGGTGGAGGAAGGGTTGGAGGGGCGGACCGGACCCGTACGATTCCGGGTACGGGCGTTGTCGGTCTCGCGAGGACTCGCGTTTCTAGAAGTCTCCTGCGCAAAGTGAACTTGGCGGGAGGACTCGGTGTGCTCTCGAGCGCCCTGCGGTTGGCCCCGGGGGACAGGCATATCCTGTTGCATGTCCTGTTCGCGGGTCGCCTGGTTGACGTCCTGGGTCCAGGAGAGAACGCGGGCAAGGGCGGTCTCGCTGCGCCACAACGGGAGGGGCGAGCGCTGGCGGGCCGGGGCAAGACCTGGCTCGGTCGTCGTCGTGGAAGAATCAACGGCCTGCTGTGTTGCCGCTGGATGCGACGACCCAAAAGTCGAAGCTGTCGTGGATGTATTGCCAAAGAACGGATGGGAAGGGGCAACAAGCCTAGGCCCCATGTTGTCCTCGGCGTTGATGCGGACTTCCAAGTCGTCGAAGGACGGTATGGCATCCATGTGGCGCGAGAGGGATTCCGGGGCCTCCTCTACGTCAGTCGGAGGGAGAGCGGTGCGTGTCACCGAGATGTTGTGCGCCATGGGCGGGTATGGAGCAGGGAGGTGGTGTGACCTTGTGGTGGGGCTGGAGATTGCGTTCACGCGATGGTGGGAGGGGCGATTGAGGCGCACAGTGGCGGCAATGTTGACACTGGTCCATCCGGGCCCACTGTGGGAGGTGTTGCTGGGCCCACTAATGGTGGTGTCGACGGTCCCATTGGTGACGCTGCCGGGACTGGGAGTAGTTGCTGGAGTGGGTGAAGGAATCGAAATGGCCGCATCTGAGGAACGAGTGGGAGTGAGAGTGTTGGGTGCACTCGTGACGTCATATCCAGATGGTCGTTCGGACGAGGCCGGTGGGACGGATCGAGTGGTCGAAGCGTGAGCGTGCGTCGTCGTCGCAAAGCCGCGTACGGTGCGGGCGCTGGAGCGGGGCCTCCGCGTCGATTGCTCCGTCGATTGCACCGATTGCGCCGAGGCCGCGCCAGTAGCCAGGGAGCTGTGGGCGGACGTGTGTGTGTTCGATGCGTTGCGAAGCTGCAGATGCACAGGGTGGTCCGACAACGGCCGGCTGAGAGCAAATGCAGTGGAGTCTGTGGTTCCATTACGAGCGTAAGCACGAACGGTGACGGTGGGTGTGGGTGTGGCCGTGGGTGCCGCAGCGGAATGGTCGGTGTTGTCGACAGAGCTGTTCAATCGACTCGTGGGCCCAAGCTCGCTGTACAGGCTTCGCCAGTCGCTTGCGGCAGAAAAATTGTTATGTGCCGCGGTGAACGGCCGAGGATACGCGGCGACAGGGGTGGATAATGGGCCGTGCTCGGTGAGTGTTCCGGTGGGCGTGCTGGCTGGTGAAGGTGTTGGCGTGGCGTTGGCCCTGGCTCTGGCTCTGGCAATGGCGCGGTTGTGGGCGTAGAGTGGGTCATGGTGGGGGTGGTGGAACGTCGAACCGCTAGGCACCGAGGTCTGAACGCTGGTGTTGACGCCTGGAATGGGGGTGTTGTTCATACCGTCGCTGCTGCTCGACCTGCCTGGGATAGGCATCGGTGATGGCGGCATGGCCGGCTGTAGCTGTGCTGGTGCTGGTGCTGGTGTTGGTTGTGCGGGAGGGATGTTAGTGTTGGAGATGCTGTGGAGGGGGGAGGGAGGAGATGAAAAGGAGAAAGAAAAGGGAGGAGCACGTTCGCCGTCGACGTGCAGAGGTCTCTGCTGGTGAGCAGGTGTGTGAGCAGTGTGAGCAGCGTGGGCGTGCGAGGCATGCGTCGTGTGTGACGGCGAGTGCGGTTGTACTTGCGACTGCGCTGCCGGCGTGTATGTGGATGCGAGATGGGGGTTGCTGGAGATGTTATTCGAGATGTTCGAGCTGGAGATTGTAGTGATGTTGGGGATGCTCGACATGGGCGTCACGGCGTGTGTGCGTCGAGCAGGAGGCGGGCCGTGTGTGTGTGGGTAACCAAGACCATTTCCGAGACCATGACCATGGCCAGGACCACTTGCATGACCAAGGGACGGGGGGCAATTTGTGCTATGCGGGCTAGCGCGGCGCTTGTTCGACTCGGGCCCCATGTCGTCTTCGCGCCGCTTGCGCACGCTGGGCGTGGACGACGACGATGCCGAGTTGTTGGCGGACGGCGGCGTCGACGGCAGATAGAGCTGCTCGGCTGCCAGCGGGGGTGGCAGCGGGGGTTGCCCCGGGGGTGTCTCGTCAATGTCCATAGCGGGCGGTGGGAACGATGGAGCTAGAGCTGTAGATGGAGCCAAAGAATATGTGCAAGTGGAAGTGTAGGTGGTGGCCAATGTCGACGACGGCCCAAGAGGTGTACATGTACCGACGCCAGCGCTCGGGGCTCGACCAGAGGACGCAAAGGACCCGCTACTGCTGCCAGAGTAGTATATCGCAGATGGAGACGGAGATGGAGGTGCAGCACATGCAGCATAGGCAGCGTATCCACCCGACACGGCAGGTCGCTCGAGTCCCAGAGGATCCAGAGGTCCCACGGTGTTGCCTAGGCTGCTGGGTGGCGGCACTGGCGGGGGCACGTTGCCGCGGCTCTGCGGGCTCTGCGGCACGGAGTGTGCAGGCGGCGATATGTGCGGCCGTGAGCGTGTGCGATCGAGCGGGGTGCGCGTGGAGACGGTGATGGAGTGGTATGGCGAGACCGAAGTGGCCGAAGTGGTCCCGGTGGAGCCGTCGCCGCTGCTGCTGCTGCTGCTGCTGCTGATGATGGTCCGAGGCACAGCGCTTGGTGGGTTCGTTGCGCCAGCGGCGGTTGCTGCAGCGATTGCTGTTGCCGAGGCCGCGGTGGGTGGAGGAATTGCGATTGTATTTGTATTGTTGTTGTGCTTGTGCGCCTTATTGTCCAGACTCTGCCTCTGATCCAGACTCTGACTCTGATTGCTCGTCGTCGTGCTGCTCGCCGCCACCCCAAATCCCACTCTTCTTGCTACGTTGATTGCTACACGACAGAAGGGACGCCGCGCCGGGGCACCGGGTGATTCGGGCATGCGCCGTGGGGCCGTGGACTCTGACACTGTGTAGGGGGACGTAGGGTGTGGCGGAAACCGCTTTGATGGTACGAGCTGGCTGGGCGCGGGGCGATGTGAAATGCGTTCCGTTGTTCCGTTGACAGCGAGGATAGATCGGACATGGACAATGGGGAGGCATGAAAAGGGGACGGTGGGAGGACAGGCTACAACGAATGATTCTGTGCCCTTCTTGTCTCGCCGTGATGTCTCCTGTCTCTTGTCTCTCTTGTCGTCTCGTCCCCCGAGTCCCCCCATTCTTCTGTCCAAATAACCCCGTGCCACTCGTGTCTCTCCTGCATTTCATTGTCTCCCTCCGTGTCTCGCCGTGGTCTTGGCCACACTTGGCCATACCGCTTGGCCCATACCCCGCGTTATCCCAACATCCCGAGCCGAGGCTGCAGAACCTCAGAATCGGAACGAGCTTGCGAGCTTAGGACCGCTTAGGAGCCTAATAAGAGTTTGTGCTGTACACTGACCCCATGGCCCATAGCCCATGGTTCCATGCCGTTGTCCGCGTTAACCGTGCGGTGTCCAAAAATCAGAGATACAACACCATGTCATCATGCGTTCCAGATCTCCAAACCTCCAAATCTCCAGAGCTCCAAGCTCCAAGCTCCAAGCTCCAAGCTCCAAAGCTGCCCACTAAACCGCCCATAGCCGTGGCTCTCACACTCGCAAGTTCACAAACTGCAGCTGGACTGATTGCATGCCACCCGGGAAGCGTCAAGCATGCCCGAATGCCGGGTCCCCCGCGCCTCCCTCGCTCTCGCCTACGATCCGGTGCCTCGTGGGCTCGGTACGCTACCTCGGTGGACCGGATAGGCCTCGGTGTGGCCCCTGCGGTGAGAGCCTGAGAGGGAGGGTAGCTAGGGTAGTCCATATTCACGGTCGCTTGCAGCAGAGGCTTAAAACAGTTGACATACCTCGATAACCCCCCCCCGAGATAGCATTGAGGGGCGACGCGGGTACGCGGCGACGGGCGCGACGATAGTGATATGACGATATGACGATAACACAGCAAGCACTAGACCGCCCAGATATGGATACGGATACAGATAGAATGATAGCAACGCGTGCCGAGAGCTCGGTCTGCGGGAGGCTGGAACTGTGACCTGGGAGCTGGGAGCGTGTAGCGCCTGCCAGCGTGCCCGCATGCTTTGCGTGCGCGCGTGGTTGTCATTGCGCGATTTGTGTCCACTCTACAAATACTACTACTCCAGAACTCGCGGCTCCCAGAGATCCTCAGAAACCCACCTCTACCCACCAGAAGTGGGACAGAAAAAATGAGAGCAAGTGCCCGAGGTACAAGCGAGCGCCAAGCCCGCCCTCACAAGGAAATGTATAAATACTACTAGCCATCACGGCCGCCAAGCTACGTGCAATGCAGTGTCAAGTGATGCGGAAGACACAAACTGTACATGGTTTCCATGCCGCTCGCTAATACTCTGGCAATCTGACATGGCCGCCCTGATCGACTCCAGAGGAAAGAAAACGAACACGCGACGGGGGCCCCGACGCGGTCTAAATGCCGACGCCGACGGACGCTCCGTGTGCCGCTTGCGCTCCACTCCTCTCTGCCCCTGGTTCCAGCAGTCCACTGCGGATATAAGCTCGGGTTGGCGTCAGCGCTGACGGTCACACGACCTCTTCGGATCTGGAGCGCCCGCCTGCGGTTTTGTCAGACCCGGTTCGACCTCAATGACTTCAGATGCTCGACTTTGTATTATTCGACTCGCGACGATCAGGCCCGCAGGTCCAGAGATCCAGAGGAGCACATGACAGAGGACGCAACACTACCCATGACGTGATGACAGGTGACCCGACTTGCTCACTCCGATATCCGCATCCATCTGGGCCCAGCAGTATCCCAGATACCCCGACACGGATACCGACACGCTTTGCAAAGCCGATCGCGGACGGCACTCCGCAACGTCCACAGCGTTCCCGGCCCCCCGCACACAAAGAGCATGCATACTATAGAGACCAAGACAGGCTGCACAGTGACTGAGGGAATCGGGAGGCGACCTAGGGGTGGGCTAAAGACAATGATGGGTAGCGGTAGCGGGCATTCGTTAAGGGTTGTACGCGGGTCGTTACAGCTATAGCAGAAAGATGGGGGTCCAGAAAAGGAATGCTGCAGGGATGGTATCATTAATCGCCGGGTGACATCGAAAGGCGGGGGGTGATATCGCGGGGCAGTGGGATGACAAAGTGATGGTATCGGTGTTATCGCGGAGAATCTCACGATCGTGGTGGTGACGATGCACCCGGCACCCGGAATAGCACACAATTAGATCCGGTTCGCCGAGCCATTCTTGACCGGCCCACTTGGGGGCGTGCGCAGGTGGTCGGCCGTCTCGTTGACAACAAACGACGTCTATTGTTTCAGTACTCGTACTCCACGGAAGCGAACTCAATTGGTGACCAGGTTGAGCCCATCATCATAGCTGTTCTCCACTCACAACTTGAGGCAGGTAGGCACCAGCGCCGAGGTCGAGGCTCCACAGGTCGTCGAACACGGACACACCGTTGTATCCTCCAGAGATGAAGATACGCGCGTCGTGGAGAATCGCGACGTGGTAGCCCCGTCCTGGCGGCGCAATACCACGAGGAATCTTCGACTCCCACGCGAGCGTCGTGAGGTTGAACAACAAGACATCCTGAGCGTACGTCTGGCCGTTGTGTCCGCCGAGGATAAAAAGATACGAACCGACCTGCGTTGACGTGTGCGACAGGCGGTTGTGTTTAACCTCGGTGTTAACAAGCGTCCAGGTGAGTGTTTCTGCTGTCAGCTGCGTCTGGAAAAAAGCTTCCCTCTTCCACGCCACTCACTCAGATCCAACACATGTACGTCTGCAAAGCTGGCATGGCCGTCGCTGCCGCCAAAGACAATCATCTTGTCGCCGACGAGGTTGGCGGTGTGGTAGCCCTTCTTGTGCGGGACATCGCCACGGGTCCGCCACTCCTGCCATGTAAGGCGGCTGGCATCGCTCACGTCGAGCGCCCAGACGTCGTTGAGCGCGGCCTGGCCGTTGCCGCCGCCAAAGACGACGAGGTAGTTGCGGTACAGGACCGTCGTGTGTGCACGCCTAGGCGGAGGGAGCTGGTTGCGCGGGGATGCGATTGCCGGCCGGCTCCAGCGGTGTGTGATGGTATCGAACACCCAAACATCATTCGAATATGTCGGGCCGTCACCACCTCCAAAGAGATAGAGCTGGTCGCCAACAAGGGTGGTGGTGTGCGCGCGGATCGGCGGGAGGGCCTCACCGTAGGGCTCAATGGTCGTCCACTGGAGCGTCTCAGTGTCAAAGTGGGCTACGCCGCGCCAGCATGACCGTGCGTCGACGCCGCCGATAAACCAGATCCGGTCGCCAACAAGTGTTCCAGTGTGAGCACGGAGTGCCTGTCCTGGTGGCCGCCCATGTGCAGACACCGGCGAGTAATACATGGCACTTGCAGGGGCACGGGCCACTTTGGCGGATGGTAGAACAGGGTCCAGCGCCCCGTCGTTTTCTGGATCCGTGGTCCCCGTGGCGTCGGTGCGCTCGCGCGCCTTGGGGGGGCGGCGTGCGCGCCCGTCGCCGCGCTCGCGGCCTTCTCGCGGTTCTCGAGAGCGTTTGCTCGGCTCATCCGCTGCACTCCCATCACCACGCTCGCCGTCCTCCTTTTCGCGCCGGACACCAGCGTTGGCCACCCCGCTAGGCTTGCGGCTGCTGACGCTTGGGCGACGGCTACCAGACGGTGCCTGCGGAACTGCGGGGGCAGCAGGCGAGGCCGAGGTCGGGACACTTGGCTGGGGTGAATCGTTCGGTCCGCTGGCATTGCGCATCGACGGGCCAGGCCCCTGGGGGGGCGGGTTGGCAGAACCGTTGGCTGCGCCAAAGCTCGGGGTCGATTGCATGGGTGTGTTTGATGATTGAGGTGTCAGTGCCTGGGTTGAAAGATTCATAGCACTCGCCAGCGCGGCGGGCGAGTTACCAAGGGTGAAGTCTCGGTAGCGATGGGCGCTGCGGGCTGGGACAATTGGTGCAGCAGAGGCAGGGGAAGTGACGTTGGATCCGGAACCCGAGACCGATGACGGGCTGTTGGTGGAAGTGGCGCCCGATCCGGGAGGGGAGGAGGTGTCGAGGCGGGCAGTGGTATTATAGGTGTTGTCGATGGGTGGAGGCGCCGGTGATGAACCGTTTACAGGCAGCGAGGATGTGCGTGGTGTCATCGACTGGACCTCGCCGGCCGTCTGTTGAGTCGTCGCCGCGTACTTGAAACCAGGTGTACGGGGGGACACGGGACGGGGAAAGAGGCTGGACCTAATGGGCGAGATTGGCTGCGGTGCGTTGATCTCAGCCACACTGTTGCTTATCGGCGAGCGGATTGTGTTGCTCGGGGGGATAGTTGAGGGAGTGTCTGCGGGGATGGAGATGGTGGTGCCAAAAAGAGCTGACGAGAGCGACGAGTCGTCAACAATAACCCTTGCGAGGCTGGGGAATGTGGTCGCCGAGCTGGATATCGTGTTGAGCGAACTGCTTTCAGGCGGTTCCGGGGTGGAGGATGATGCCTTGTCTGTGCGACGGAAAGACGAGCGCGTCAGAGTAGGGAGGCGACGAAAAGTACCAGAGCCGGGCAGCGAAGGGCGGCGAGCTGGAGAACAATGTTAGATGCCAAGGTGCAAGGTGACAGTGTGAGACGAGACGATGTGGTGGTGGAAGGAGGGAATGCGGGCGTGGGTCAAGGTGGAACAGGGCGGTCCCCGCGGGCAGGGACGACGCGTGGTGCGAGCAAGCAAGGCGTGGGAGGATTGCGCGCGCACGCTGCCAGGACAGCAAGTGTGGATGTGGAGGTAATGGAGTGGCCGGCGTGGAAAGCGAAGAGTGTGGTGGTGATGGAGGGGAGAGAGATGGAGATGGATGGAGGAAAAAAAAAAGAGTAAAGAGAATAAAGGAAGCGAGATGAGACGAGACAAGACAACGGGAAAAAGAGAGAGGGAAGAGAGAGAGAGAGAGAGAGAGCGGTAACGGCAACAACGACAGCGACAACAGCAACCACCGTGACGAGCAAAGGAGGCAGGCAGGCAGGCAGCTTGCAGCTAGGCAGGCATGGAAGAGAGCAAAAGCCACCCAGCGCCAGCGCTCCGAACGGAACGCCAACGGCCCAGCGGGCCCAGCGGGCCCAGCGCCCGCCCTGCCCCCGAGCCAGGAAAAAAGGCAGCGCCCGGGCCAGCGCCCCCGAGCCCGGGATGTGCCTTTCCTCCTGTCCCACTTTTACCAAAAAGACAAAAAGCCCCCTTTTCCCCTTTCCTCCCTTTCCCCCCAGCCAGGCCCCGCCCGTTTTTGGATGGACCAACTCTGATGCACAAGGGGCACTGAATAAATCCACAAAGGACGAAGAGTGGGATTGTGGCCTTGTGGGACGGGGGGGCAGTGTACCGGACACACCGGACATCGACAGGCCGCCACCATGTTTTGAGTGCATGCATGCGTGGATGCATGCCTCTATGCATGTCCTGTTGTCCTGCATGGGAAGGTGGTACACTTGCATGCGGAGCGGCACGCATCCGGGGGCGCGCGTGTGGAGAGGCGGCCACGGAAAACTAGGATCGAGACGCGTTCGAGTGCAAGGCTGGCGTGGATCGGCGTGCGGATCATCGGGGGGTGGGTGGATCAATGGATCGGCGGATGCTGCTGATCGACATTGCATTCTAGGATCCCATGCAGAATGGGGGACCCGCGATGCGCCGATCCATACTCAGCTAGGCGCTAGCAGCTCGTGCGTGCACTGCAGTCCAGTCATCTCCAGTCAGGCCCAGTTGGGCAAAGGGCGCGCGCCAACGCGATCTGCCTGCCACAGCTCCCAGTTCTGCGAGCACTGTCGCTGCGCGCCGCGTCGCTGTCTTGCTGCCGCGCTGCCGCGGTTTCCGCGTGTGGCGTATGTTGCGCCACCACACGCCACGCAATGCACTTCCCAGTACGCGCAGCATACAGCAGCTAGTCGGCAGCTCGGCAACAGGCACACGATGGCGCTGACAGGTGAGGAACAGCGAACAGCGGGCGACAGGATCGAAAAGCAAGAGCGTCGGAACGCAGCAAATCTCGCAGAGCACAGCGCTCAAAGCAGCGCCAGCAGCCGTCAGGACTCGTCGAGCCCTTGCTCGTCTGCTGAGAGACCCTCGGTCCCTCACGCGCCTTCATCCCTGCCCTGCTCCGGCTTGACACTTCACCTGCAATGCCCATGTCCAGGAGCGCACTCTGCCATATCTATCCTCCATGTGGCCACTGGATTCACTCATTCACTCACCTCCGTTTGTCTCCATGCTGGGTCTGGCCGACGCGAACGACGCCCGGGCGGTCGGTGGCGGGTGGGGTGGGGCGGGATGAGGCGGGGGCGAGGAATGTGAGGAATGGGACGATAGAGATGAGAAGTAAGGGTGCGGAGCGGGAATGGAGAAAACGAAAGCGACGCGGACGAGATTAGAGAGGTTACTAGGAGTAGGTGACTAGGTGACTGGGTGACTAGGTCGCGTTGGAGGACAAAGAAAAGTGAGGCGGATGAGGTCGCTAGTGTCGCTCGTGAGTCACTGCTCGTTTGCAGCGATAACAGTCGTGGCAGGAGATAAGGATGCCGTAGCGAGTCGAGAGGTGAGATTTGAGAGGTGGCGATAAACGAGAATGCAGTAGCGTATGCAGCAGAGAATGGATAAGAAGAAGAACGAGGAGATCAGAGTAGTGCCAAGTGGTAGGAAATTGGCCCCTAGTCGGGAGCGGGAGTGGTTTGTAGTCTATCGAGGGTATGCGGTGCGGCGGGACACGTCAAGTGCGAGCGAGACAAAAGTACTAAAAGCGTGGTGGAAATGGTGAAGCGTCCGACGCGTCGCGGGAAGGTTCCTGTGCTCCTGGCAAAGCCTGGGGATTTGACTCCCAAGGTACGTGTCTCGGATCAGTCTTCGGAGCGCGGGACAGGACCCCCAGGGGCGAGAGGGGACCGAGAACTGTGGAGAGTAGAGGGGCAAGTGTCGTGTTGCAAACGATGTGGACCTGGTGGATCTGGAAGGAGGGGGGATTTGGATATCTGCGAAGAGAGAGAGAGTCTTGATCATGTCTAGCATGTCTTGCTCGTCGCTTGGGCGGCGCTTCGCATTGCATCGCTGCATCGCTGGATACGCTGGACGATGCGTGTAAAGAAGCGGGAAGCGGGAAGCGTCATTGACAAACGCAGGAATCAAAAGTGGACGGGAAGCACAAAATGCACAGACGACGCGTCGCACATCCAACCCTTCTCCGAGCTCGCTGCTATCTCTGGCTCTCAAACAATGCAAGCAACCTACCTGCACGCCCTCCATATTCCTACTTTCCGACGCTGCTCGTCACCATCTCGATATGGGATTCCACTCGCTCAGCATGCATGCATGCATCCTCCCTATTCGTATCCTCGAATCTCGCTTTATTAGAGTTGCACCGGCCCGGCCCCCCGCCGGCACAGGCACGCAGCAAGGATCCCAAGGAACCTTGCCGGCCTTGCCCGGTTTCCCTCCCAGAGATTTTTGATCCCTCACCTCCACTTGCACTTTCACTTGCACTCCGACAACTTCCAACTCTCTCACACCCACTACTCCGATGCACCCCAGCACGGCCTTCCACCTGCGCACGGAGACAGCCCTCCTCTCAACGCTGTACACCCGCTCGCGGGCGCAGCACCGCGCCCAGCTCTTCCTGCGCAACATGGAGGAGGTCCTCCGTCTCGCGAAAAGAGTCCTCGCGCAGCTCGAGCTAGAGCCCTTCAACAACCCATCCTCAGCGCCGACATCCCGCGCATCCTCGCCAAAGTCATCAACTCCCACCCCGCTCGCACCGCTACGGCCCCTAATCGCAAAAGTATGTACCCCTTTACGACTCCCTCCTAATGCCAGCTCCTCATCGCCCTCCTTTCCGCGGGGCGCGCGACGCAGCGCATGCTCGCGCTCGCGCACTTCGTGCCCCTCCAGACGCTGCTTGCGGGTATCTATGGGCGACTGTTCGCGGTGGCAATGTACCTTGCGCCGATGGCGGGCGTTGATGGCGCGCGGGTCGTGCAGGGCGAAGTCGAGGGCAAAGGGGTGGAGATGGGGAGGGATGTTGCTGGGATGCGGGAAGGGGAGATGGGCGAGATGGGGACTATTGGGGAAGTCCTAGCGAGAGAGGTCGTGGGGGATGTGGGAGAGAAACTTGAGCGACCGAGAATCGACATGGCAGGCGGCAAGCGCCCCGCAGCGACGAATATCTCATCAGAGACGAAGGCGCGTGAACCGGGATCCAAGCCCGAGCCCAAACTCGCGTCTGAGCCAGAAGCCGAAAGACAAGAAGAAAGCGAAATCGGAACTCCTGCGAGGACAAGAATCTCCACGACTGAGGTGTCGAAGAAGAAGAAAGGGGAAAAGGGGGAGAAACGCGATGCGGTGGACGATATCTTTGGCGTCACAAAAAAGGTGAAGAAGGACAAGAGCAGGGAGGGAACGACGAGGATCCCCAAGGAGCGGACGGCCGATACCAACAAGGTCCTGCCGGGGAGCGAAAGTCCGACCAAAAAACGTGTCAAGACCGACAAGGGTGACAAGCCGCTGCCTGCGTCCAACTCGGATACCGAGCCCAAGCCCAAGAAGGTCAAGGACACCAACAAATCCAAGAAGGACAAGGCCAAGAAGAAACGCAAAGACGCAATGGACGACATTTTCGGCTTTTAGCTACACCACACATCGCAACCATCACACACATCACACCGCAGCACGCATCATACTCAACACTGGCATAGGCATAGGCATATATATACAACATGTAGCACTACAAGGACAACGTTTACTCTCTCGTACAGTGGTGATTAGAATTCCGGTTGCTTGATTTCTTAAATATTGGATCTTTTTCCTTCTCCATTCACTCCTCGGGAATCACCTCGTCACAACCGACCCCGAGCGTCTCCCACGCACTAACAAGCTCAGCGGCGGTCGGGCGCGCCTCGGGGGCCGCCTCGAGCATCGCGCGCAGGACGTCGCGAACGTCGTCAGGTACGCGCACGCCCTCGCCAAGGAAGAACATGGCCGGCGCGCCGTCGGCATACGGCTCGGCGGACACCGGCTCGCTCGCGGACGGGACTGGCCAGTGCGGCGCGGTGGGCGAGGTGGGCGATTTGTAGATACTCCGGATGGAGCTCGAGCGCGATACGGGCGCGTGCATGCGGAGCGAGGACGAGCGGGACACGGATCCGCCCGCGCCGGCCGGGGTCGGGCTCGGCGGTGGCGAGTCGCCGGACCGCAACAAACGCTCCACCGTCGGCGGGTGCCGCCCCTTGACCCACTGGTGCCAGAGCTTGATGCCTGACGGGCTCTCGTTCGCGGTCGTCACAACGTCGTCGGCGGCCTGAAGGCTCTCGGCAGATCCGACGCGCGAGAGGCGCGTGCGCTCCAGCGGCAGCGTACCCCGCGTCGGGGTGTGCTTCGCGATACGCAGGCTACCGCCGCGCTTCATCTCCGCGCCGAGGGCGGGCACGGGCTCTTCGCGGAGTGCGCTCGGATACGGCGAGTTGGAGCCGGCGGGGGTGTTGGCGCCCGTCTCGAGGATATCGAGGCGCTCGCGCTCCTCCCACGCCCAGAGGCCGCCGTTGCGCACGTGGTGCATCATCTCGACGCGCCGGATGCCGCGGTACGGCTCGCGGCCCGTGATGCATTGGTAGAGGGTCGCGCCGAGGGCGAAGATGTCGACAGGGAAGGAGAAGGGCGCGGTCGGGTCCACGAGCTCCGGGGGCGAGAACGGGAGTGTGCCGAGCCCGACGCCGTCAGTCGGCGGGTGCGCGGGATGCACGAGCAGCGACGAGCCAAAGTCGCTAAGACGGATGTGCAGATCGGCCGTGAGCTGCCGTCAGTGAGAATCCAAGATATATCACGTACTAGGAGGTTGCTCGGCTTGATGTCGGCGTGCACAACACCGCGCGAGTGGACCCACTCGAGGGCCTCGGCAGCCTCGCGTGCCCAACGGCCCCAGAGCTGCTGTCCGACGAGGTGGGGCGACGTTCGGAGGAGGCGGTCCAGGGTGCCCAGGGGCGCGTGCTCGAGGACGAGTACCAGGCGCGCGCTCTCGGCCGCGACAGCAGCCACGGCAGCGACAGTGCCTGGGGAGGACTCCTGTCTGCTGCCAGCGTAGATGGTTGAAGAGCGGGGGCGGCGGGCAGGTGAGCCGGCGAGTGCGCTGGGCGTGCCGGGCCCGCTCGTCGCGGGGCTGCCAGTGCTGCTGTCCACCGAGTCGCTCACACTGCGGCTGTGCATTGTCGTGATCGAGCGCTGCACACCCGCCTCCTCGTCCTCCTTGACTGCAATGAGCTTGATACAGTACACGCGCCCGCGGTCCGCATCCTTGCCGAGCGGCGAGCCTGGGCGCTGCCTGCGCGGCTGCCCGACGCGGTTGAGGAAGAAAGCCTCGCGAAGCCCGAGCGTCTGGCTCTCGCGGTCGGCGGCCAGTCGCTTCGCTGCACAGAGCGTCCATTCCGAATCACCCGAACCGGATGCAGCAGGTGACGGCAAAGAAGCTTCTGCGGTTCCATCGACGCGTCGATATGCCGCGAGGTACACACACGCGTGGCGGCCCTCTCCAAGGAGATAGTTCTCATTCGGGTAGAGCCGTAGTTGAATGTCGTCAGCGGCTGGAGGCCGGGGGAGGGGCGGCAGACCCGCGGCCGCCTTTGAGGGTAACAAGTTGGGGGACTGGTGGAGAGCGCGGAGGGGCCCGGCGGCTGTGGGTGACAGACAGCATGGAAAGTCGCCGTCGTCGCCGTCGTCCGGGGTGAGGGGGGGCGGCGAGGGCGGCGCGGGTGGTCTGGCCGGGAGGGCGCGTGCGCGAAGACTCGACGCCCGGGAAAGCGACAGCGGGGAGGGCGTGAATGCGTTGAGCCGAGGCGCGGGCGGGGGCGTGTCGGCTGCTGCGGAGGCGAAGAAGTTGGACGTCTTGGAGATGGAAGCCGGCGTGCTCGTGCCCGTTGCGGGCTCCGAGGTGGGGGACATGTGGGTCATGTGCGACATGTGGGCCGGGGTCTGATTCAGGTTGAGGAGGAAGGGGGAGGGAGAAGGGGATGCGAAAGACTTGTGGAACGGGTCGGTCGGGGACGTGGGTGGCGACGCGACGAGCGTGCTCCCCACCATCGGGGCCATCGGGGACAGGCGCTCGGGCACGTCGGGGTGAACCGGGGCCGGGACGGTGTGGGAATGGCTCGGGGGCGGGGTCACTAGCGGGGTGGGAACCGGCGGCGCGGGGGTGCGGCGCGGCGACCACGACGCGGGAGTGTGGAGATAGCTGTTGGACGGGCCGGAGGGGATGGGGCTCGGGGTGAGGGCGGGGGAAGCGGTCGGCTGCTCGCGGAGCTGGGGTGAGTCACGTTCGCGGAGGAGCTGCGGATCCGGATCGCGACGACTCGTGCTCGTGCTTGTGCTCGTGTCCGCGTCTATGCTTCCCGCACTCGCGCCGTCGACTGTCCGGGGGGCGGCCCACGTCCTCGCCTTGGACCCCCACGCGGATCCTGGGGACGGCTGGTCGCGCCCAAACGAGCCCTGGAGCGGGCGCGGCGGGGGGATCTCGGGGAGCCAGGACGTGTTGAAGAGGTCGTTGCGGGATTTCGGGGTGGCAAGAGGGATCGGGCTGGGGCTGTCGGCCGTCGACGCGCGGAGGGGGTATGCTGCGCCGGCGGCCTGCGGGGGTAATGGCACCGAGTGGACGCGATGGGCCATGGTGGTGGAATGGGCGATGGTGGGGAGTAAGAATGGAGTAGTAGCGTAAATGGGCAGTCGCGCAGTTCGTTGGGGATGGTGGGGATGGGCTATCCGTTGTCCGTTTGTGCCACTAGAATAGCTTTGTGGTCGTTTAATGGATTGTGGCTTACGCAAAATGCGAGTAGTTAGTTGCTGCCCATCTGCTGTAGCCATGGAGATGATCCGCTAATCCTCAAAGCTTCTAGTCCGCTGATCCGTTGATCCTCGTAATGATCCGCAGGGGCCCAAACGGCGCCAGAAGACGGCAGCAATGGCAGCGCAAGAAAAGCGCCGAAGTCACCGATCCGAAGAAAGAAGAACAGTCAGATCCGCGCTCGGCGGATCCGCTGCGGTGCGAGCAAAAGGAGTGAGAGTTGTTTGTGGCAAAGTGAACCGAGTAGAGCGACATGATCTTGATTTCTATTGATCCGTAATCCGTAATCTGACGCAGCTTGTCCGGTGGGCGGCCCGCCGCCTACGGGGCCTCGGGGGCCTCGAGACCTCGGGGGCTCGGGGGCATGCACCCAAAACCAGGGGCTCGGGGCCTGCGAATGCTAGGACTACCAGGGCGACGCGGCGCCATGCCGCCATCCTGCAACCTTGCGACCGGCCTGGCAACCTTGTCGACATCGACTCGTCTGCTCCGACGGCAACGGCAACGGTTCTCTCCACTGTGGGGGAACGCTCAGAGATTAGAAGATTAAATTTGCGCTGCCACCGGCGCAACCCCCTGCGCCGACGCACTCGTATTCCGATCGACTGATCGATGCAGACGACTCGATCAACGACATACAAACTTGTTCTGCTGTGCTCTGTCTGCACGGATCCTACGGCACGGCTGCGGGTACGGCTATGATTACGGCCTCGGACGCCCGCGCGGGCCGTGCTGGGTACATGTGATGTCGCAGCACAGCGCCGCACAGCGCCTAGCAGGTTCGAGCAGGAGCCATGATCCAGTGTGGCCCAGGAGGATCCAGTAGGAATCAGACAGCGGCAGGGGAGGAGACGCAAGTGGCGCCGCAGCCAGAAAAATCACTCGCTCACCGCTCTCTGTCTAACTGCTCAACGACCCCCCACTCCGATTCGCGCCCTGCCGCCACCGTAATGTCTGCGAGTCTGCAGTCGCGTAATGATCCAAATGGCCATTTGTCCATTCTCTGCTCCAGCACCCTGCGATTTTGTATTCCGGACCCCGACAGGATCTGGACCACAGAGGTACAGGAACCAAGCGGGCGCCAAGGGACCGTGTTTAGTCCCCCTCCCCCTCTCCACTCTGCTGTTCTGCTGCTCTGCTGGTTGGCTCTCGTCTCCCGATATCCCGATGAACGGCAAGCACGCCGCACATGACCTCCCCCAGCTCTCAGGCTCGGGGATCTGTGGAGACTCCCGCAATGCTGTTTGTCAGGCACAAGCCGTCGCAAACCTTCGGCCCAACCCACCGGGGCCCGATGCGTGCGTGCAATTCGCGAATCCGGAGGCGCGAGCGAAAGCGCGGCGCGAGGCGACATGCATGCGCACATGCGTACGACACGCAGAGGCCGCAGCTCGCAGCTCGCAGCCCGCAGCAACCAGCGCTAAGAGCCCCACGCCGCCCCACGCCGAGGCCGAGGCCGCTACGCCTCCCCCTCCCCAACATCTCGGCTTCTGCGTTCCTTCTTGCTGGCTGATTGCTTGTGCATTTTGCATCCCCCCCTTTCCCCCCTTGCTTCCATCTGCATGGCTCGAAGTTACCGCGCATCGTCCAGGCCCCCAGACCCCACACCTGGTGAGTCACGATGACGCTCAAGTTGGGTCTGGGCCCGAGGGTTTTGCGATTCGCGAGCAATTGAGCACATGAGCAACGCGCTGTCCACCGTCCACCCAGCGCTGGGACCGTGAGAACTTGTGTGGCACTGGTTGTTTACTGAGGTTCCGATGCGGACTGTCACATGCTGCACTGCTGATCTGCTGAGCTGCTGAGAGTGTTTTGTATGTTTGGTTCGGAGAGTACATGTTGGATTCGTAGGTAGATGGCCCTGCCACCCCAGTCCCGCATGCCGTTGTCAGGCGGCAACGTGCACTGTATCGCTGTAGCGGTCCGCAACAGCGGCTCGCAGGCCGCGTCGATACGCTCCCCAGTCCCCAGAGACCCACTTGCCGTGCGATAGTCGCCGAGCTTGACCGAGCGCGAGCGACACGCCCCCTCGCGACCCCGACACTCAGGACTTCGCGACGTTCGGTCATGGGCGAGCAATTTCGGTACATCCGATCTCCTTCTGTGTAGATGCGTGCATGCATATCGCAATCTCGCGAGATCGCGAGCTTGTTGCGCGCTTGTGGTGCAAGTTGCTTCTTTCGGCACTGACCAGCCCCCTGGGCACTTCGGGACGACGCGACGCGTTGTGGCGTCTCGTGCGCGCTGTGTGCTGCGCGCTGCTCTGCCTATCTCATATGTCTATGTTCACCCCTCTCTCAGCCATGCCATGCATCACGACAGATGTTCATTGTTCGATGTTCGATGTTCGATGCTCGATGTCTATCTCTAGCTCCCTTGCTCACGCGTTGAACGCCGCCCATCTGCAAGTCAGCACTGTGTCAATTTCCGCACTCACGCCTCGGAAAGGGTGCCAAACACGCCGTTGGCGAGCATGCGCTGCTCGACGCTCGTGGCCCCCGCGCGCAGCTTGTCGGGGTGCAGCCGCGCCACGACCTTCATGTACTTGATCTTGACCTGTTTGTCCGTGACGAGCTCGTGCATCCCGACCTTGAGCCCGCCACTCAGGATCTCGTCCCAGAGCACCGTGTCGAGTGACGCGATAAGTGCGCGCAGGTTCGTCTCCTTGCCCTTCTTCCACGCCTCGATCCTGGCGTCCACCGCGTCCTTGAGCGCCGCGCGCTCCTCATCCTCCTTCTCCGCGGCGGCGGCCGCCGCCCGCATCCCGCTCACAGCGGCAGACTTGGAGACATCGACAGGACGCGCCGGTGCAGCGGGCTTGGGTGCCTTCGGGACCGCAGCTGTAGTCGCTTTCGGGCTCGAGGCGGAGCCACCCTCGATCATGCGCTTTGCGCGGCGCACACCCTCGGACGCGAGCGCCTTCTGTCCCGGAGCCGGTGCGAGCGCCGCGTCAAAGCCGAGCACGCGCTCCCAGTCCTCGAGCGCCAGGCGCCACTTCTCCCCCATCTCGTACGCCTGCGCACGCTTCACCGTCGCCTTGACGAGTGCGTCGCCGAGCTTGACGTCCATGTCGGCAGGCAGCGGTGCCTCCTTGCTCGGGTGGTACGCCGGGCCGATGATCACTATCGCAGCCGTGCAGTCCTCCACGGCCGTCACGCCCTCCCCGAGCTTGAGGCGCGTCGCCGCGCGGTTATTGTGCAGTGTCACGAGGTGGAGGTGGCCCGCCGGCAGGGACGTGATAGCGGAAGTGTACGCCGCGTCCGCCTCGGCGTACCGCCCGAGCTTGAAGTGCTCGTTGCCCTTGGCCTTGTGCTGCGCCGCGGTGGAAGTCTGTGCCGGTGTGGCAGGCACGAGCTGGCGCGGGGGAGGCGGAGTCGCGGCTCGCCGGGGAGTAGACGCTGGCGCCGGGGACGCGGCGCCTGGCGTACCAGACGGAGTCGCACGACCGCGGTTCCGATGCCGCGAGACGTACTTTCGCGGCTCGTCGGCAAACAGGTTTTCGACGCGCTGCTTCGTGTCGGCGCTGGACGGGGGTGGCTGCTGCTGCGCAGGTGCAGGCTTCGCACGGCGCGGTGCAGGCGGAGAAGGGGGCATGTCGGTATCGCGGAACTCGTCGCGGAAACCAGAGCTCGACGCGCCCGCGTCATCACCCCCGCGCTCCCGCTCCTCGGCCTCGACCATCCACCGCGGCCGTCCATCCGCCGGCTTCTTCTTTGCCGCATTCTGCGCCTCCAGTGCCCGCCGCTGCTCCTCGTACACCTTCATCGCGCGCTCCTTGCCCGTGTTCCAGAAACTCGTCGCCTTGGAGAGCATGCTTGCGCCAAGCTCGGACGCCTGCGCCATGATCCGGTCGGCTTGTTCCGTGAACTCGTCGCCGCCGGGGTGTGTGGGCCGTGTGCCGGTGCGCTCGCCTCGCGAGTCGCGAGGGTCGCGAGCGTCTCGGCCGTGGGTATGGGGCGAGGCGCGGCCGCTTCCACCGCCGCCGCCATTCCGCACATCACGGGGGCGGCGCCGGTCCTCGCGTGCCTGCATCTCGCGCGCGACGCGCTCGTCGTCCATTTCCATCTCGTCGTCTCCGCCCTGCGCGAGCAGCGCATCGAGTGCAGCCTGGACGTCGAGACCTGTCGGGGTTGCCGCGAGGGCGGCACGCGCCTGGGCAGGGGAGAAGCCCATCTCGACGATCTGGCCCACAATGTGCGGCGGCGGGCTGTCGACGCGCTGTGGCGGGCTGCTGCGTCGAGGTTCGCGTGCAGGGCTGGTGCCAGAAGGCTTTTGTCAGTGTGATCACGGCGCGCACGTACCCTGGGCTTGGGCGGGCACCCGAACTCGCCGAGGAGATCGTCGTCTTCCGAGGCGTACTCTGCGTACTCTGTCGCTACTGGAGGCTTGGAGGAAACAGCCGCAGAGAGCGCATCGAGGTCCCACGGGTCCGCTGGGGCAGCGGCAGCTGCAGCTGGCGCAGGGGACGCCTTGCTACGGGACGGCTGGAGGAGGCCGTCGAGCCCATCAAAGCCGTCCTGCGGTGGGGACGGCTTGCTCTGTTTGCTTTGGGGCTGGGGTTGCAGGCCGGGTGTGTCCCAGAACGTGCCGCTCTTCGCTGGAGAGGGCGTATTCCGCGCCGAGCTGGTACTGGCGCTGGTGCTAGTAGGCTTGAGCGCAGTGGGGGCAAGGGTGGGGGCGAGAGTGTCGCGCTTCGAAGCCGGTGGCGTCGGCGCCAACGCCGGAGCAGGGGACGTGCTCCCCGACGCCGAGCCGAGCTGCTTGTCCCAGAAATCGCCATGGTCCCACCGCCCGCGCTCCTCCTCGGCCTTGGCCTTGCGTTCCGCCGCGAGCTGGGCGGAGCGCTCCGCCATCGTGAGGTTGGTTTTCGGCTTACCCGGTGTGGGACCGAGGAGGGAGGAGAAGGCGTCCCCACCGGCGCCGCTGCTGCCGTTGCTCGCGGTCGTGCGTGGTGCCGGGGAAGCGGTCCCCGAGCCTGAGGGGCGGAGCGGGGAGGAGGTGCGTGTCGACGCGGAAGAGAGGCTGTAGTTTGGCTTTGCGCCGCCGCCTGCGCGCGCGAGGGTGTCAAACGAGAGCGTGCTGCTTGCCCGCGACTGTGGCTGGGGTTGCAGTAGCGGCTTTGCATTACCGCCGCTGCTTCCTGGCGTTGCGGGATCCGACCAGCTGAGGTCGAGGAGGTCGTCCATTGTTGATTGGGGCTGTGGTGGATGGAGACGTGGAGATGTGGAAGGTTCAACGAGAGGTGGTGGTGGAGGTGTCTGATGCAAGGAGAGGGACAGCCCCTGACAGTCCCGATGTGCGATGTGATGGCGATAACAGCGGCTGCGTAGCCGCTCCCGCTCCACCTTTTCTGTCACCACCACCATTATCTCGATCCATGCACTCTCCTAGCTCCATCGGTCTATGTCATGCATGCAGAGGGTATCTAGATCCAGTGCTGATGCAACTACATTGATATTGGTATGGCCAGGCAGTGCTGGCTGGTGGCTTGTGGCTCCAGGGTGGCTGATAACTGCATCCGGTACCAAGGAATGTCACACGACGCGTGAGGCAGGTGATTTCCGCTTCCGTATCACCCAAGCCAGAGCAGTCGTTGCCTCTACTCTTCGAGGAAGACGACACTGCACATCAGCACTCGAGCATTTCTGCGCACTGCAATCCCACTCACGTCACAGTCATGTCGTCGCGGAAGTAGCGCGCCGTCTTGCCGTGCAGCGAGAGCAACTCTCCGCGGCGCTTGCGGTCCGCGCCGCCGAGGGCGTTGCGGATGAGGTGGGTCGCCGCGTTCTCGTCGCCCTCAAACGCCCACGCGCCAGACTTGCGCTTGCCCTGGCCTGGCAGCTCCTGCACGGGGTACGGGCGCGGCATTGTCGGCTCGACGGGGATTTCGGTCGCCAGCGTCTCTTTGCTCACGTCTGCGCGCTTCGGGTGCGCGAGGTAGCCTGCCATGAGTAGGGCGGCCTCCTCGGACGTGATCGAGTCCCACACTTGGGTCAGCGCGAGCCCCTGCCAGCTCACTTACATCCGTCAGTGGCCATGACCACAAACCGCAGCTTCTCGTCGCCCTGGCGCAGCGAGCGGTGGGTGACTTCGGGGCGGGCAGTGACGTATGGCGGAGTAAAGTTCCACGGGCGGACAGGACGCCCCTTAGTCCCCTGCGCGCGGAAGACGTCTGCGATCGCCTCGCCCTGGAGTGTATTCCACTTGTACACCGCGTCGCCAAATGCACGCGTCGGCTGCAGGCCACCCTGCACGCGACCGTTGCGGATCACCGTGTCGGCCTCGTACGGGGGGTGCTCGGAGCGCATCCTGTGGTGAGTATTGATGGCGATTGCGGGGCCAGCTGGAGAGAACCATCCTTCAGCTGGGCTGCACACTCACCTCGCGACTTCCTTGGGGTTCTCTCCCATCTGGTCCTCGCTGAGCGTGTCGCAGCGCCACGAGCCGTCCGGGCGCTGCCAACCAGCGACGGCGCGGCAGTCGCCCGCAACAGCGACGTAGAGCCCGTCGTTCTCGACATCAAACACCATGGACGCCGCGACGGCACCAGCCGACGCGGGTGCGGCCATCGCGACAAACTTCTCGCGCGCCTCCTCGTTCTCCAGGTTCTTGGCCAGCTCGGGGAGCATCGCGATCGGCGTCTGGCATATGTTGTCGTCGAGCTGCACATATCTGAGAATTAGCACATGCATGGCGACGTACACTCTCCCACTTACGCGGACTGGAGCGCCTTGGTGACATTTGCGGGAGACCACGTCTTGGCAAAGGTGAGCGGGTCGACGAGGGCCGAGTACCATGTTGCGCCGGGAATGAAGCCCGCCTCGAGGGCGGCGAGGTTGACGGTGAGCGACGGGTGGAGTGTGCGCGCGAGGAGGCGCGAAGTGGCATCTCCCGCGTGTCCGTCAATGACCGAGATCATCACGAGGTCGCGGTTCTGCTCCTCTTTTGCCGCCGGGCCAAACCACGCCGACCACTCGTACCATGAAGGCCGCCTCGGCTTGCGCTCGACAACATCAGCTGCCGAGCGGTCCTCGCACGGCTCGTTGGACGGGAGGTAGTTCGAGTCCCACCTCACGACGGGGTTTCCCTCGCGGTTCGGCACCGTCGTCTTCTGGTTTGCGACGAGCATGCTCTCGAGCACTGGCTCAGGCTTGCGCTTGAACGTCTCGTCGTGCCGGCGCGACCCCGACCCGATAGTGACCGTAAACTCGGGCTCCGGAGCATATGCCGGAATCGAGTCCCTTTCATAGTACCACACCGCGAGTGAAGCCGTTAGGAGCAGACCGGCGACGATCGCGTTGCGCTTCGCGGCCGCCTGCGGTGTCGCGCCGCCCGTCGGGTCCTGTCCCGTCGCGTAGCCCCGAGCCTGCACCGGGAGGCGGTGGGGTACTGGCATGGACGCCCGCAGCGGGCGGGCATGGCGCGCACAGCGCAGTGGTGTGCGCAGGAGGGACATGGTGGGTGGTGGAGTGGAGAGTGGGATATGAAGAAAATGCAGGAAATGGAGGAGTGGAATGGACACAAACAAATCGCGAGAGCCTAGATTGGTGGGGACACACACGAAACGACGACACGAAATCGCTTGTAGCTTGCTCCACTCCACCGCGACAACCGCGCCGGGCCATCAGGTGGTTTTCCCGAACCAACAACAAACTCGACATTGCAACATCTACATACATCTCCATCTCCTCCCCACCTCCCTCCCCCGCCATGGCCGTCGCCGACCTCCTCAGCACCGTAGGGGGCATGGGGACGTTTACGTCCGTCTTCTTCTCGCTCCCCATGGCGCTGGACCTGCTCGGTAAGTGTCTAACCAGTCTGGCCCATGACGGTGACAACCCTTCGGCCCGCAAACCCGAACTCTACTCTAACCCCAGGCGCGCCTTCATTCCTCCTCCTCTCGCTCCTCTTCGCGCTGCACCACTTTGTGTACTCGACTTTGCGGTTACTGTGCAAGAACACGCTCGTCGCGCCGCTCATCTCGGTGCTCGCGATCCTCTCGCCCGCCATCTCGGCAGGTTGCGTCCTCACAACACTCTACTACTACCTGTACCCGCCCGGCCCAAACTCGACGTTTGGGCATGTACTCGTCAATGTCCTGCCATACCTGTACGCGTCGACGCTGCGCTGGGTCTCCCCGCTGTTTACTCTTATTGAGGGTGTCTCGACACTACTTGTCATCCAGGTGCTGGGGCGCGCGGGCAAGGGCTGGGCAGACGATGACGAGAAGGAGGAGGGCTTTGAGTGGCGCGCCCTCGTCGGCCTCGTCTTTGCGTCCCTCGTCTACTGCGCGGGAATATACCTTGTCGTGTGGAGCTTTCCCTCCGACCCCATCCCTGCGTTCCTCCTCGGTGCAGCGCTCACCGCGACCCTGTTCCTCTCGGGCATCGGCTTCTCCCTACGCCGCACCAACGTCCTCGAAACAAGCCTCGTCCTCTTTTACATTGCCTACTCGGCATGGCTCTCGGGCGCGGAGAGCGCGATAAAGTGAGATTAGATAATGTTACTCCGCTGACGCCAGGCCTCGGCAGTACGGCACCGGGTGGCTGAGTAAGGAATGGGCCATACCAAAGGCCATCTCCGCAACGTCGGTCCAGGCGCTTGCGCAGTACGCGTTCTCCAAGGCATTCGACTCGGTCTGGGACATTGCAAAGCAGCTGCCGCCGCACCTCCTGCTCTCGCTCATCTACCGGGTTGTGGTGCTCCACTTTGCGACCCGCATCATCCCCATGATCCGCAAGGCCAGTCTCGGGTACGACGGCGAGCCGGCGCCGAGCTTCTGGGACGGCAAGAGTCTCGGAGAAGAGCCAACGGTAAGCTAGGTAAGGAGTGGCCAGAGCTGACAGCAGAACATGCGCATCACCACCGTGTTCCTCTCGTACCGCCGAGCTATCCTCATCGCCGTGTACACCCACTTGTTGTGTAAGTGCGAGTGCCTGCTTGATGCCCCTCGAAGCAGTCCAGTTCCACTGACACCCCAGACCTCGACGCAGGGTCCCAGTCGTGGTGGCGGTGGGTCAACATGGCGCTCTTCCTTGCCGTGTGGTCGCTCGAGCTGCTGCTCGACGCCGACGACGACTCGGAGAGCGTCTCCCGCTGGAAAGTAGAATAGAATACATGCATGGGTCTAGGCGTCTATCCAGTGTAGGAGCTGTAGGTAGCTGTGTCAATGGCATCAATCTCAATCTCCCTCTCAATCCCAATCGTCAAGTCATGCCGCGAGCGCGGCCTCGGGCGTCTTCTCAACGTTCTTGTGCGCCTTGCTCTTGTGCGAGTTCTGCGCCTCCTCCTCGTCGACCGGCTTCTTCTTCCCGTGGTGGTACTTGTTCTTCGGCCGGTCCTCCCCGCCAGGCGGCGACGGGTTCCGCTTGCGCTTCGGGTTTTTGATCTCGCGCAGGCGTTTGGCCTCGGCGCGCATCTGGTACTTGTCCTGCCTGCGCTGAATGCGCGCGAGGTGCTTGGCCTCGTGCGCGTCGCATCCCTGTCCGACAAGCCCGCCAGATGCCGCGAGCTTGGCCGCTTCGGCGGGGTCCATACCGCCCTCGATTGCGCGCTTCTCGCGGCAGTGCACGAGACACGCGCGTGTCGGGCAGCGAGTGGCTGCTGTTCCCGGGCAATCGGTGCCGGTGCAGCTCTCGTCGAGACCGCCAAGCACCGCGTTCGTGCTGAGTGAGCCAACGGGGGAGCCCGCGCGTGACGGGTCAGCAGTGGCGGGAGCTGCCTCGCCCTTGTCGTTTACGCCGACCTCTGAAGAGATGGGGCGCACACGGAGGTACGGCTGCGCGACAAAGGCGGGGAGCGTGCGGAAGCCGTTGGACTCGAGAGGCGGCGCTGCGATGCCAGGAAGAGAGTGGCCGAGCTCCTCGGCAATCATGTTCAGCGCGTCGCGGTACCGGTTGGTGCGGCCGTCGGGCTGGAGGCCTGTCTTGCCGATGAGGTTGCGGAGGTCGTCGCGGTCGTCGAGGAGCGGCTTGAGGAGGCGGAACATGTGAGCTTTGATCGCGCTGCCCTGGGTGCTCGATTTGAGGCCGTCGACAATGTCAAGATAGCGGTGCGCGAGGAGGAGGACAGAGGGGTACGCCGTCGGGTGGTCGCTCGGCATGAAGATTGCGGGGTTGGAGAGGTTGCCCTCGGCGGACATGACGCCGTCGCAGCCCGTCACCTCGAGGCAGCGGTCCGCGTCCTCGCGGTACAGGATGTTGCCATTCGCAAAGACTGGAATGTTGACGGCGGCCTTGACGGCCTTGATCTGCTCCCAGTCGGCGACGCCCGTGTGCTGGCCCTTCATTTCGCGCGTGCGCCCGTGGCACGTGAGGATCTGCGCGCCCGCCGCCTCCATCATCTTGGCGTAGCGCACCGTCTTCTCCACGTCGGGGAACACGCGAAACTTGGCCGTCACCGGCACCTTGAGGTTTTCGTGCAGTGTCGAAATGAGCTTGTGGATGAGCTCCCAGTCGTCCTGCAGGTACGAGCCATAGTGTCCCTTCCTCGCGATGCCCTGGGGGCAGCCAAAGTTGATGTCCACCGCGTCGCACCGGTCTTCCACGCGCTTGGCTGCCTGGAGTAAAAGCTCGGGGTCGTTTCCGCAAAACTACAGTTAGAAAAGTATTTTACGGTTTCACGCACCTGGACAAACAGGGGACGGTCGCCACCGTCGATTCCCGCGAGGGGATCCGCGCTGCCTTCCTCGCCGTCAATGAGGTTGAACTGCGACTCGGAGCCCGGCGTCTTGACCGCGGCATACATCTTGGCGTGCACCATCGGCGTGTACGTGAGGTGCGCGCCGCCAAAGTGGCGGTGGATCGTCTTGCCCTGCGGGGTGGTCACGGTCGTTGACGGGCCGCCGAGGTCGACGGGCAGGGGGGCCTTGGAGAGAAGGCGCCAGGGAAGCTCACTCTGGTCGACCATAGGCGCAACGACGTACTTTGGCGCGCCGATCGAGTGATAAAAATCGTATCCGCCCAACTTCTCGTGCTTGGGAGTGACAGGCTTGAAGCTGGACGACGGTGCAGGGGACGGCTTGGGCGCGTCCGCCGGAGTGCCTGGGGACGACATGGTGAGGAATGGGACGCGGGCGGCGAACGAGGCGGCGGCGGGGGAGCGGAGAGCGAGCGCCCGGACTAGCGGGCGAAAGAGGGACACGGTGAGCGGCGCGCAACCGCTATGCGTGCGCTGTGATGTGTGTGGGCTGGGTGGTAGTGAGCTCGCTGTCGATGATGGTGAGCACGAGAAAAAAGGAAGAAAAGATAACAAATGTGAGTTTTTTGCATCCTTTTTTCTTCCCTCCACCCACTTTTTTTTGGGTGGCGGGAATGCGCTGGCGGTGACTAACTCTGATTAGAAAGAGTAAAGTAAATGGAAGTCACGTGCATCGTCAGAAATAGGTAATAGAGTCTTTGAGATTAGGACGCGGCGCGTCGTGCGATGTGCTGCTGTCGCGTGCTCTTAGGTTGCCCACATTCGCACAATCGGGACCTTCGGGCTCGACCACAAAGATCCGGCCACCCAGCGAGGTTGCATAAAAAGTGCGATTGTCGATGAGCCATGTTTTGATGGAGGCTTGCTGAATGCTGCATGCTGCATGCTGAATGCTGAATGCTGAATGCTGAATGCGGAATGCTGAATGGGTCTGGTACAGTATACTGGTAGTGACTGCGAGATTGCGATAAACGCACAGGCGATTCGAAAAAAACCAGTTTGGATCATGGGACTCGCCTGCCACCTGGAGACACACTGCACGTTCTCCACTGTCAACTCATGGTTCACCCGCTCCACCACAAGCACAGTCGCCAGACAACAGAGGCACCGGCCGATAACCGATCGCACGTTGTTGAGCAGGAGAAATCCTAATCTGATAAAGGATCGGGTCCAGCGAGATGGCTCCATCGCGCCATACATGATCCGCGAGAAGAGAGGCTAGGCTACATCAAGTAGTATTGAAGTGTGCGCGATCAGGAGCGACCCAGCCGCAGTGCCGTAGGTTGGTTTTGGGTTATCCCTTGCGCTTGCCTGTGAGAGTGGAGCTCGGAGTGAACGCCGAGTGGGGTAGCTCTCCCTCACACCCACTGCCAGCTTGCAGCTTGTCAGTTGAGAACACGCAGGCCACCACCGCTGTCATGGCGTTGTCAGGACGATCAGGGCATTACTCTCACGATATGCACGATTACTGTCCTGCCCATTTCTGTGTGAATGATCATCATTTGGCCTCTTCGCTGCAGAAGTGCAGATACTCTCACTGCCTGAAGCGGAGGGTCGTCTTCAACCTTGAACAGGTCTTTTGTTACCTGGCGACGAGATAGCTGGAGGAATAGCGCCTGCGCAGAGCAATAGAGTCCCTTTTGCCACCCCACACCGCAATAATCCCTCTTGGCCGCCACCGACGCCTCCGTCCTCGCGAGTCCGAGTCCGTCGCCGACCTCTTCCGACCAGTCAGGTAGCTCGGAATGCATACATGCAGCCACTGGAATGCGGGGCGGACTGCGGGGGCCGCACGGCACAATTGACTCGTCGACCCAAGTCGATTCGTTTTATTAGTGAGATTTTCGAAGAAACAAAAGGGGGTTGTAAATGATTTGATTAGTCACGATTAGGTGATTTTCCGGCAGACGAGCCTTTTTCCTTTTTCCGCCACTCAAGTTTTCCGGCTCGGTCAGCATTCATTCCACCCACCCCCTCATCTAGGACTGGGACATTTGGCTTGGCTTTCCCGTATATTTCCTTCCATCACGACCACCTCGTCCTTCCTCACCATCACCCTCTTTCTCATTGTCATCATCACCAACAGCTGCATAAAAAGCGTAAACCGCAGCACCAGCGTCACATCGGCGGCAGCACATTCTCTCAAAGCAATCCCATTGCATCATCGTCAGGAGGGTACCCACTCCGCCTCTACTCAACTCCACCCTCCCTTCCTCCTCCACCCGCAATGACCGGCTCACCTGCTACCCAGCTCGTCCTCGGCTCTCTCGAGCGCGCAGAGGACTACCAGCGTGTTCTCTCGACGCTCAAGGCGAACAACGCCAATGTGACCGGCGAGATGGTCGACCGTATTCTGGACAATGGTGAGCTCAAACCGCAGTGGGCTGTGGATGCCTAGCCCTCCTACCACATGCCGGCTCGGAATGTTTGCTAATCTTCAGCGACCACCTTCCCCCCGCCCCCGCTCACCGTCCACCTCGTCCTTCCCCTCCCCCTCCCGGCTCCGCTGCCGCGCGCGATTCCCCCCTCGACTACGGTGCTCATTCACACGAATGAAGCGCTCGACTCGCCACCCGTCGCCGAGCTTCAGAGCCAGCTCGCTCAGGCGGCGTACGCCGCTTCTGTCGTTGCCGCTGAGCCGGGCACACTGGCGTACATCTCCCCCTCGCAGATCAACACCCCGCCGGCTGTTGACATAACCCCCTCTCCGTTCTCGGCCCCGGCGTCCACGACTTCGAACGGCGCCTCGGTCGCGTCTACCGCCTCTGCAACCTCCGCCCCCGTTTCGCTCGCCTCGCGGCCGCTAGCGCTCAAGCGTTCGGGAAACAAGGCCGCCAAGTCGGCAATTTGGGCGATTGACTCGCCTCTGCTTGGCGACGGCGGCCGCTCCCTGCTCACGCCTGAGGACCGCGCGCGCCCCGAGTGCGTCATCCCCGACGCCAGCGGCCGTGTTGTGAAGCGCCGCCGCGCATGCAAGGACTGCACTTGTGGCCTCGCCGAGATCGAGAAGGAGGAGGAGGAGCGCTCCGCCGCGGCCGTCAAGGAGGCCCAGCGCGCGTTCTTCCTTGAGGGCGACGATGACATCCCGGCCCACATCAAGAACGCCACCGGCGGCGTCGAGGGCGTGTGGCCCGTCGAGCGCCGCGCAGAGGCAAAGAAGACGAGCTCGTGTAACTCGTGTTACCTCGGAGACGCGTTCCGCTGCGGATCGTGCCCTTACCTTGGTGAGTCTCCGCGAGAGGTGCAAGTTGTGGCGAGCCATCTTGACCGCCATGCAATGCCACCTCCGTCTAGATTCCTTCCTCAGCTCGTACTGACATGCAGGCCTGCCGCCCTTCAAGCCCGGCGAGAAGGTCCAGATCTCGATCGGCGACGACCTCTAAGGCGAAACCGACACTTATGGGTACATCACCCCGCTATACATCTGTTTCATGTTGTAGTATCCCAACTGACCAACTTTGTACGCGTGGCAGCGCGTCCGACCACGGTGATAAGAGGCGCGTGAGGCGCCAGAGGCGCCAATAGGACCGCGACCTGTGATCTGACAGGTACAGTCGCCGGTCGGGCATGTAACAAAAAGCCACTTGACAGTGCAGCACCGCGACCAGAAGCACGGCGCGATAGAAAGAGTCTCAATCTGGCCATGCATGCGTGTCGCGAACCTGATCCCTGTACAAACCTGACACGGCTACTGACCATTGTTCGCTCACTCGACTCCATTGCGCCCGCCTCGCCCGCCTTCCCTCACCTCCAACACCTCCAGCACGCAGCACAGCGGCTGATTGTCCGAGTGGTTAAGGAGCTTCCCTGCTATCTAGCATAGGAAGTGGGTTATGCCCGCGTGTGTTCGAATCACATGTCAGTCGGGAGGAGCGTGTTCCTCTTTTTAATGCGGGGGTGGGAGCCAGCTCGATGCGAGAAAAACGAAGTACGAAGGAAAGGGGTGGGTGAACGCGATGGGGACTAGAACGACGGTGGAGGGGGTTAGGAAAGGCTTGGGGATCTCGGGAGACTCAAGTCAGACAGAGCAGTTGCCTCGCCTCGTTGCACAGCTCGATAAGGAACATATTCTGCATCATCAGGAGCGTTAACGTCTACTACGCAGGCAGGATGGGGTACTTCTGAGTCATCGTGTATGTGGGGGTGGGAAGTTTCGGGGCCCCGTTTTGAGAAAGAAGCTATGAATAAAAACGGAGGGAATATCAATAAGAGTAGGAAGTTGAAAAATCAAGGAGAATATAAACTACCAATACCATGATCGAGGTCGTAGCGGGTAGTCGGGTCGTGTGCGGGCGTTTGCAGGCATCGGGCATTAATACAGGCTAGAATTAGAAGAAGCCGTTTTAGTTCTTCGTCATCGAAAACTTGCTGCGCGGGGTGCCGTCCTGGTTGACAATGGCGCTCCGCGACGAGACCGAGGGGGTGCGGCTGCGGCTGCGGACGAGACCGACCTTGCCCTGCACACCAGCGGCCCAGTCAAGACGGAGCTTGACGACGCCGCCTTCCTGGAGCTCGACAAAGCAGTCGGTTGTCGGAATCGCAGGCTGAAGATGGCGCCAAATGTCGACAGTGGTCTCGCCGAGGTCGACATCACGGCCAAACGAGTGCTTGTCATAGACATTGAGAGTAAACTCCTTAGTCCCGGGCTGGAGGTTGAACGCGAAGGACTCGTTCCACTCGCACGATTCACCCTTGCCGTGGTCCGTCTTGTGGCTGCGGTTGCCGACCTTGAGCAAGACGTACGGCTTCAAGTCCTTGGCGCCGTGTGAGTCGGCAGTCGGCTTGAGATCCGCAACGCTGATGACCGTAATGGTCAGTGTTCCCGGCTCGGTCGGAGCAATACCAGTCTGTCCTTCGGGAAGGTTGGTGGGCCGGACAACAGCAGCACCACCTTCAACAGGAGCAAGCTCCTCAACAAGCTCCGTGGGAGCGGAGACCTGGATGCCAGGACCGACAACACTGGCGCGGTCACTGGGGACCTGGTAGCCAGCCTCCGCCGGGGTAACGCCGCCGGCGATGCTGCCGGTGCCGATTGACGACGAGCGGTCCTTTTTCCTGAAAAGACGGGTGGGCGCAGTGATGACGTTTCCGACGCCGGAGACGACAGCGCCGCCACCGTGAATGACACCCTTGCCAACAGCAACGGGAGCACCAAGGGCAGCACCTCCAATGTTGGTCACAGTGCGACCAGCAGCCGAGAAGGTACTGGTCTTGTTGCGGTGGCGAGCGATGATCTCGGGAGAGAAGAGGACGTTGACCTGAAGGGTACCATGAGGCTTGCCCTCGAGGACGACTGGGAGGTCGAGAGACTGCATCTGGAAGGGCTCCAGAGCGGCGAGATCAATGAGACCCTCTCCAAGTTCATCGGCGGTTCCAACAGTGTTCCAGTCCATGACCTCGTACTTGAACTTGGCTGCGACACGCGAAGGGATCGCGACGTCAAACGTCTCGTTCCACACGGGGCTGAGTGTCTTCTTCTTAGTCTCCGACTTGAACACCTTGGCGTTGTTGAGGTAGAAGGTGACGTTGGGGTCCGACTTGCCACCACGGTCAAGTGCCTTGAGGCCCTTGGCACCGAGAGCGGTGACACGGAGGATACCCTGGTTGTTTATCGTCTCGCGCGGCTCAAGCTTAATATCGATGGGGATGTAGCGGGACGACATCTTGACGTAGCTGCGGTTGCCGCCGTCGGGCGACAGGAGAGTGAAGGTGGCCTCCTTGCGAAGGGTGGCTTCGAGGAACTCGGCGGTGCCCATCTTGCACTCGGCAACAATGTCCTCGTCGCCATCGTCCGAAGCGTTGATGCGAAGCCAGATGCGGCCAAAGTCGAGCTCACGAACAAAGCCCTCACCAACTTGGTCCCAACGGGCGTGGGTGCTGCGGGCGCGCTCCGAGACGTAAGCAGGCCAGTAGCCGTCGTCGAAGAGAACCTCGAGGGAACCCTTGCGAGCCAGCTGGCCTTCAATCACCTGGAAGACGAGGACACCGGACTGAGTGTTGAGCAGCTGCGCGTCGGTCATGACGACGCCGGTCTCGGGGTTCTCGGTCAGAGTCTCCTCGCCGCTCTTCTCGTCGCCATTCTGGCCGTCTGTGGCAGGGGGAGTATCCTTGGCGGGAACTGCGGGTGGCGTTACGGTCTTGTCTCCGTCCTTCGCAACCGCGGCGGTGGCGGCGGCAGCAGACTCGGCAGTAGCAGTGGGAGTGGGTGTAGAACCTGTGCTGGTGGGGGCGACAGAAGCGCCGGCCCCGTTGGCACGGGCAGCACCGTTGGCGGCACCGTTGGCGGCACCGTTGGCTGCGCCATTGGTCTTCTGGGCCTCCTTGACGGCGGCAGCGGCGACATCATTCTTGGGTGCATCAAACGAGACGCCACCACGCAGCGACATGGCAGGCTTAAAGTCGACGTCGTAGTGAAGGGTGCCCTTGTACTGGTTGTTGCTCAGGCGGATACGGTCGGCGCGGACCTGGGTGCCCTTGCTGGCGTAAGGCCACTCGGTGTTGGAGACGTCGGCAACGGCGCAGTCCGCAACGTCAAGAGTAACCATACCCAGGGAGCGGTCCTTGCCGATGTTCTCATAGTCCATGAGCTCAAACGCGACACGCTCGCGCAGGTTGTGAACAGGAACGTAGACAATCTGGTCCCACACCGGGTTGAGGTTGTTGTTCTGAACCTCGGTACGGGCAAGAGTGCGGTTGTTGATCTGGACACGAACGTAAGGGTCGGACTTGCCGCCGAGCTCAACATTCTTGACATCGACGGCGTTCTTGATGAGCACACGGAGGATACCGATAGGCGGGTGGTACGAGGCGGCGCCGTCAAGAGCACCGGGCATGGAGACGGGCTTAAAGGTAGCGTTCAGACGGATCTTAGCTCCGCGAGTGCCCTGCAGAGGGAACCAGTCGTCGCCCTTCTCCTTGGCGGCCAGAATGTCCGAAAGACGAACGGTAACGCGGCCGAGAGACTTGGCCTTGTCCTGAACGTAGATGGTGACAACAGAAGCATCCTTGTCCGCGACGATAAACTCGGTGCTGGCGTTCCAACCAGGCGAGTTGCTCTTCTTGACAGGCTCGGTAACGTGGCAGGGCTGCTTGCTGCTGCCGAGGTAGACCTTGGCAACGGCGTTGGTCTCCTTTGCGGGCGCGTCAAGGTCCTTGGCCTCGTGGATCTGAAGACGGACGATACCGGTGGGAATTTCGGGAAGGGGTTCGAGAGTTCCATCGGGTTTCTTCTCGGCCTGAATCGTGGGGTAGTAGGACATGTCGTAGCGAAGCTCACCACGCTCCTTGCCGCCACCGAGGATCTTGGCAACCATACCCTCCTCCTCGGCATCATCCGCAAAGCGAGCGAGCTCCTGCGAAGCGGTGCCAACGTGGTCGTCCGCGCGGACCTCGTTCCAGTCAAAGACGTTAAAGTTGAGAACATCGGAAAGCGAGTTGACAAGGATAAAGTGAGTCTCTCCAAAGGTAGGGTTGGTGCTGCTCATAACAGTCTTGGTGCGGGCAACGGGAGGCTTGGCACCAAGCGACAGCGCAACGTAGGGGTCGGGAGCGCCGCCGCCAATCTTGGTAGACTTGATGTTGTGGGCGTCGAGAATGGTAACCTTGAGGACACCAATGGCGGCATCGAGCGGCTCACCGGAGAGGATCTGCTCGAGGTCGAGGGTGAAGACGTTGGGGTCGTACATCATGGGGCCGAGAGCACCGTGAACCTGGCTGTGGATGAAGGGCTCGAGACCGGGGATGTTGTTGATATCAAAGCCAAGGGTCTCGCCACCAATGGGCTTGAGGACAAAGTCAAAGTGGGGCTTCTCGAGGAAGCTCATCTCGACCTTTTGGACGTGGGGCATGGCGGACATGAGCTTGAGCTTGATGCTAGGCGTCAGTGGGGTCAATGGCTCTATACACACCGCATCTTGCCGGAAAAGTTGATATCCTCGACGAGAATAGGCATGCCGGTTGACACAAAGCCCTTGCCAAGACGGATGGTGAGGACAACCTTGGGGTTGACACGGCTGGCGAGCTGGAGGGGGGTTACGTCCTGGATGTCGTTGGGGGTGAATGAAATGGCCCAGTCCATGACAACCTCGTCGTTGGGGCTGGAGGTTAGTACTGCGGAGTGCGCCGAATCGCCACTTACGTCTTGGGGAATGTGCGGACAGAGTCGATACGGGGAGCCTTGTTGCCGACTGCATGTCAGATCGAGATGGAGGAGCGTACGCACGAGTGAAGGTAGTCAGACGGATGCTCTCGAGGAACGCAGGAGTCGAGTTGACGAGGGCAGAGTCGACAGAGGACACAATGGTGGCCGAAAGAATGGGCTCGTACCTGGGATTAGAGATGCCACACATCTTCACTTACATGAGCCAGAAACGGTCAAGGAAGCCGTTGAGCCAGTCGGCGCTCTCCGTCTCGGTGACGAGGCGCGTCTTGACAAGCTCGCGCTGAATGTCGTCGCGAGCATAGCGGCGAGTGCGTTCGATAGAAAGATTGTACGCAGTTGAGCAGAACGCAAGGACAATAAAGATCCAGCCCCAGCCAAGGTGGAGCCAGGAGATGAATCGAGTAGCGAGGACGGCGACGACAATCTGTGGTGAGAATTGGATGTGTGGCAGACACTCACGATGCCGGCGTTGTGCCACCACTTGCCGTAGTACTGGTCCTTGCTGTGGGGTTAGCCAAGGCTTCTCAGTCTTTGCCACACTTACAGGAAGGTCGAGAGGATGTTTAGCTCCTCTGCAGTCTTCTTGTCACGGACACCGCCTTCGGGGCCGCCAACTTCCTTCCAGCCGATAGGCATCTGGGGTGTGAGCCACAAGTTGTTGACATTCCACTTACCCAGTCAGGAACGCCGGGGAGGACGGTCTTGGGGATCGTGCCAGGAATGTCATCCTCCTGTTCAAGTGGAAGCGAAGTGTGAGAGCGAGTGCAATGAGAGCGAAAGAGAGGGCGTGTCAGCATCGGACATGGCGGAAGTGCGTTATATCTGGAGATATCGAACGACTGCAGTAGAAGACATGGGAGGACATACCGTGGGCTCCTTGACCTGCTTGGACGCCTTGGCAGCGTCGGCCAGAGAGACGGTGGGCTTGGGGACGTTGCCAGAGGTCGAAGTGTCGATGGCAACGGCTGTTCGTGTGAGCTGGGTTCCCAAGAAGCGTGCGAATCAGTGATTGTTGCGAATACTCACCACGGGCCCCGCTGTCCGTGTCCTTGAGCGAACCCATGCCGGGCACAGAGCCGACAAAGTTCTTGGCTCCGCCGGCGACCGCGCCAACACCGTCGAACGCGGCGCCGCCAACAGCACCAACGCCCTTCACGACACCGCCGCCGACGGTTCCAACGCCTTTCGCGACACCACCGCCGACGGTTCCGACGCCCTTAACAACACCACCGCCGACGGTTCCGACCCCTTTAACAACGCCGCCGCCGACGGTTCCGACACCCTTGGTCACGCCCTTGCCGAGCGCCTTGGGCGCGCCGAAGACGCCCTTGAAGCCGCCCCGCTTGGTCGCGGCAGCCTTGTCGGCCGGCGAGGCATCGGGGTCAAACGCCTGCGGTCAGTGTTGAACCTTCTCACGAGGCTGCCTCAACGCACATGAACAGTCGCGCCGTCGGCAACGTCCTGGGCGACGACAGGTGCGATGGCGGCCTTCTCGTGTGTGGGGATGCCGGCGGGGGCGGCGTTGTCGGCGTTCCCTCCCCCGTTGGGGAACGCGTAGTCGGATGACCGGGGATCGTTGGCCATGTCGACTAGAGAAAGAGGGGGGTGGCTACCTCGAGGTGAACAATGGTTGATGAATCAAGAGGATGAATCAAGGAAAGGATGGGAATGTTGTCCCAGATCAATCCGAGATGGACGCCGCGGCGGCTGCAGATCGGTCCAGTCGGAGTCCCTGGAAGACAAAATCAAAACACGCGTGATAGACGCACAGCCCGCGGGGGGAGGGATTGGAGGCTGCTGATCGCTGATCTGGATCTGCGGCCGATTCGTGCTGTCCTTTGCAGGGGCACGAGCAACTAACACAAATGCTGACGCGTTAGAGAATAAGAGATCGACTAGCTCGCGGTGTTGGAGATCGGCACAGCGAGAAGGAAGATGGGAGGGAAGTGGGAGAAAGGGCAAGGGGGTCGGAAGGAAGGAAGGTGGGGGAGTGAGTGGATGGATCAGATGGATCGCACGCAGATCACAATGAAGAAGCAGAAATGGATGGTGAGCAGGAGGGAGGGGACAGCGAGGGCGAGGGCGCGGGGAGGGGGCGCGGGGGCCGGGGTGAGGACGAGGATGAGGACGTGTGGACGACGATCTCTCGGGATCTCCTGGGTGAAGCCAAGGGAAGGGGCCCAAGGGGTTTGTTTTGCTAGCTTGCTTTGGGTGTGGGCTAATCGGGGCGCCTGAGTGCACAGACCACAGGCCACAGGGTCAGGAAGCAGAGCTTGCTGCTGCTCGCACTCATCTTCCGTGCATGGCCGTGCATTCGCTGCATTCGCTGTGCATCGCTTGCGATAGCACGATAGCGTGGATGTGCCGAAGAAGGATCGTTATGCGCGCCAGCACATCAATCACCGATCAGAGCTAGAGGTTGCACAGGGGAGGAGGGACAGGGGGAGAGTCAGGGCGAAGACAGTCTTGACAGTCTTGGGTTTGCATGGTGCGACGCATGAGGGCAGAGGCAGAAAGCGCGATCGTGTAGTGAGGTAAACGAGCCAGGAACGGAGACCGAACCAGGGTCCACCGCGGCACGCAGCAGCGCGAAGATGGGTGGACTGACGGCATGCTGCCCCAGGACCCGAGAGAGCGCGAGGGCTGCGGCGGGGACGTCGAGATGAAAGCACGGCTCTGCGAGGTATTTTCGTGCATGGTGTGGTATTTATCTATTTATTATTATGATTGTTATTTATTTGTCTCAAAGTTCCATGCTCGAGCGGCGACAGATTCGCCGGCACGGCGACCAAGGTGGATCCGAAGCCTGGACAAACGCTAAAATGATAGTGGACGTTGGACAGACACGGATGATACGAGGCGAAGCATTGCATCGCATGGCAACACAGAACGCAGCGCGCAGCGACTGCTGCTCAGCATGCTCAACGCGCTCAACGCATCGCATGGTCTTGTGTTTACTTCATTTGCTCATTTGCCCACGGCGCCACGACATCATTGGCGCCGGCGAATACATTTAGAGGCGTCCTGGCGCCGGCAAAGCCAATAGTGCCGAGCAGGGAGGGTCAGTGGTGGGTTAGTGGCTGCGTGGCGGCGGCCGGTAACACATCCCTCGTGTTGCAGGACATTGCTGGGCCAATATCAATTGAATGTTGCCCTGCACTGGGCATGAGCGCGCATGAGATCCCCTCGAGCTGCTGTGCACAGTAGTGGGCACATCCTGAAGAGCTACTAGGCCGCATGCTGCTGGCGACAAACCTAACTGTGAATACAGCCGAGCAACAACACAGGCAGCGTAGCAGAGCAAGCGCAGTCCGAAACCAGCCCTGCACCAAGAAGGTCAGAGGTCAACATCAAGCGAATGGCAGCTCTCCGCCCACCTCCACAGCACACCGCCCCTCGCACCGGAGCTCTGCTGCATGTTGGCACCGGTCGTCGGCCGATGGTGCGCGGGCGTTTCGGAATCATCGCGGACTGCCCTGTACCCGCCCTGTGTTAATCCTCCGGAATGAAGCGAGACACCTGCCACGGGACCCAGCACACCCCGGCTATGGTACCATGGTGCCAACAGAGGTGTTGCTGGCCCCGTGCATGTGCTTGTACCTGCGGCCTGCGTCAAGTGCTTCGACATGGCACACTGTGCCTGGCGTGCCAGTGGCCAGTGGCCAGTGGTCAGCGTACCATCCATGCCTTCTCCATGATCCATCTCATCCAGGCAGCTGCTCGGCAACAACGGCGACACCGGCGCCGCTGACCCACCCCCGCAACGGCCTCGGACACCGTTTCCCAGTATCGTGAGAGTTCCCTTCGCCGCAGCTTTTGCTCTGATAGGCATAATCTAAAAGCAGCGACTGCGCGTCTTTGGACTCTTTGGATCTCTGGTCCTCTGGTCTCCATCCTCCATCAGCTTCCATGTGCTGTTCCAAGCTCAGGCGGAGAAGGATCACGCTCTCGACATGCTTGACACCTTGTCACAGCGTTACACCTCCCTGATCGGCACTTAAGTGCTTTTACACCTCATTCTGTCTTACAAGTCACGTGATGAGATTGACACCTGATTGCTTGCTTTCGACTTTGGCTCGCACCCATTTTTGCTGGGCAGAATGTTGGCCAGAGAAAAAAGTTGAATGCCTGAAGAAAGAACGTCGCGTCCGTCTTCTTTCCTCTTTCCATCCACTCTCATCTCATCATTCCTCTCACCTCATGCTAACCTCTCTCAACGTCGAGATGGTGGACAAGTGACACCTTGTCGAGCTTGTCAAGCGCTGCGCCAACACTCACAATGTATCCGCTCTCACTCACCTCACCCCTCCCTCCCATCACTTCCTTTTCCCTTACTCTCTCCACTCTACATCTCCTCTCCATCCCAAGCCCCTTTTATTCACGATCGGCGCCAAATTCACTGGCGACCGGACGGGGAAAGGGGGGCAAGAGCGACACTCGTGTACCCAGGCGCGCTCGGGCTTTAGTCGGCCTAAGCGTGGCCACTTGTGGCAGGCTGGATCTGTTCCAGGCTGTCCGCGGGTGTGCGAGGACAGCATATACATAGCGATTGTACTTTATTGTTTCTGCATGACAACATCTAGATGTACTGTTTGTGTGGTGTTCATGGCGTCCACTCGGTCGCGCACGAGTAGAACTCGCGGGCGAGATGAGCCTGCGCATCGCGGACGGATTGTCCCTGAAGGTTAGCAGAGCTCGAGATTGTCGAGAGATGGCTCCGAATGTGTTTTCAATAAGAACGATACCTACCTCGGGCGGAGTGACCTTGCGGATGAACAGGTACTTGCGGCCAGCTGCGCTGCGTTAGCTACAAGGGATATATCTCCAGTGCCAGCTTCGAAGGCGATACTCACTAACAGTCTTGGCGGTTGCCTCGCCAGCGAGGTCCTTGTCGTCCTCCTTGCCGCCGTAGCTCGCGCCACCTGCTTCGGAGAGAATGCACATGCCAGCCTGAGTGTCAGCCATAAATCCAAGTTCGCTTTGTGGACCGCGTCCGGTATGAGCACGCCACAGAGACTTACACAAACGTCCCAGGGCCAGCACTCATCGTCAGCACAAGTAATTACGTCAAGATCTTACGCCAAGCTCCCAGTAACTATCGTCAGCAAACATCGACACTTTTCTAGCTCACATGTCCAGACCTCCTGTGGCGACGAGGCAGATGTTGATAGCGGCGCTTCCGACGCTGCGGAGCGAGTGCACCATCTTGCCACCAATCTCGGTATCCGCCGCGAGGTTACGGAACGTGCCCATCTTGCCGTCAAGCGCAGGGCCCTTGCGCGACGAGCCATACTCGACACCGATACTGAGGTCAGTCTAGCCGGCGGTAGATAACGCACAGAGCCTGGCCGAGGGAGAAGAGCGGCTTGGGCTTGCCGGCAAACGGAAGTGGCGTCTTCTCGTTGAGGAACGCGCCGTGGCCCTTGGCAGCCGAGTAGAGCTGGTCCATGAACGGGTTGTAGACTACACCGACGACGGGCACCCCACCAATTGCGAGACCAATCGACGTGCACACCATCGGGAAACCGTGGACCTGTTTGTTAGTACGGGTCAAAGGTTATTTGTCTCGCATGCGTAACCCACAAAGTTGGTGGTTCCGTCAATCGGGCTTGGGTCAGTCAGAGTTGATGCGGTAACCTACTCGACTGAGGTCAGCAAGGCTTCAGTTCTTCACGTACCAATCCATGTCGGCTCGTCACCCAGCTTTTCGCCGGCGTATGTCTCCTCGCCAATACTGATGTGAGCTTCACGGAGCCGCCCGTTGCTCACAACTTGTGGGAGGGGTACTGCTTCTGGATCTTCTCCGTGAGGAAGGCCTCGACCGCCTTGTCCACCTCGGTCACGAGCTGGCGTCAGCGAGGCAGAGATACAGACATACATCAACAGAGTTGAGCTTCTCGTCCTCGCTCGCGCCTTCCGCAAAGCGGCGGTTCTGGCCATCGAGGATCATCTTACCCGCCTGTTGTCAGCGAGATCGCGCGCCGACGATGGCCATCTCACCTCGCGGGCGATGCCGATGGCGAACGTGAGAGCTTCCTTTAGGTCGACAGACATGATTCTGCGGTCAGAGATTGCAAGCTAGCGGTGTCGTCCCTCACTTGAGAGTGTGAGTTGAAAGATGTACAGATGCTGAAAGTCGTCGCAGAGATGGAGGTAATTGCGACTCTGTTATCGAGGACATCAATGACGACGACGGGGACTGCCCAGAGTGGTGATGTCCCATGACGCCAGGGCACGTGTGTGCTCACGTGACTGGAACGCACGTTCAACTTCGAGGTCACCCATTTACGTAAATGATTCAGTGTCGGTGTTAAGGAAAATTCGGACATAAGAAACGCGGGATCAAAAATCCTTCAGAGAGCGACTGGTGTGGCGCAGGGGTGATGTGGGAGGAGCGGGACCACCAACCACCTGGCGCACGGTGAGACTTGTACGCTGGGTGGTGGGAGAGCACAGAGGGTGAGGGATGGGAAGTGGGAAGAGACGACTGGCTGGCTGTGCTGGCTGCTCGGTGCTCGCTGCTCGCTCGCTCTGCACCACCAGCTCGTCCATTACAAACTTCTGCACACCTCCTATCTCCTACACATCAAGCAACAAAAATGGTAGGTCGACAGACACACCCCCTCCGGCACACGGCAGCGAGCACGACGACATCGACAGCGACACGGCAGCGAGCGCAGCGCGATGGATGTCGACGACGGCGTCTGGGTGGATGGATCGGCGGTGGACTAGGGCGGTGGACTAGGGATGAGTGAAGACGGCTTGGATGGTGGAAACGAGTTGGAGATAACGGTGTCCATCGCTCCCTACGGCTACGCTGCTCGCCCACGCTCAATCGCGCGACTCGCTGCTCGTTCGACTGCTCTGCTTCGTGCCGGAGCGCTCTCCAATGCGTACTAACAACTCCAGGGTCGCGGTCCTAAGAAGCACCTTAAGCGTCTTGCAGCTCCCTCGAGCTGGATGCTCGACAAGCTTGGCGGCACCTACGTGAGTAGCTTTTGCTACGGAACGTTTGAAGAGACAGATGTCTAATATTACAGGCCCCTCGCCCCTCGCCCGGTCCTCACAAGCTCCGCGAGTCGCTTCCTCTGACCGTGTTCCTCCGCAACCGCCTCAAGTACGCCCTCACCGGCAGGGAGGTCACCGCGATCCTCATGCAGCGCCTGGTTAAGGTCGACGGCAAGGTCCGCACTGACGAGACCTTCCCCGCTGGCTTCATGGGTGAGTGAAGATTTTGGACGCGTATGGGTGGCGGCAATAGATCTACAAAGTACCCTATGGCTCGGACGATGGGAGCAGCCCTTCTGTCGGCCCGAGTCCATTGATCTACGCCGCCATCTACGCTTCTCCATTGAAAGCGCAGCGTTTCTAACCCCCCAGACGTCATCACCATTGAGCGTTCGGGCGAGCACTTCCGTCTCCTTTACGACATCAAGGGCCGCTTCACCATCCACCGCATCACCCCGGAGGAGGCTTCGTTCAAGCTCCTCAAGGTCCGTCGTGCGCAGCTTGGTGCCAAGGGTGTCCCCTACATTGTCACCCACGACGGCCGCACCATCCGCTACCCCGACCCTGCCATCAAGGTCAACGACTCGGTCAAGTTCGACTTTGAGCAGAACAAGATCGTCGACCACGTCAAGTTCGAGCCCGGAAACGTCGTCATGATCACTGGTGGTCGTAACCGTGGCCGTTCCGGTGTCATCGTCCACACTGAGCGCCACCTCGGCGGCTTCGACGTCGTTCATGTCCGTGACGTCCTCGACCGTGTCTTCGCCACCCGTATCGGCAACATTTTCGTCATTGGCGAGGGTGCCAAGGCCCAGATCTCGCTTCCCAAGGGCAAGGGTGTCCACCTTGACATTATCCAGGAGAGGGACCAGAAATACGCCCAGAAGCAGCAGTAATTCTGTTGTAGATGGATTTGTTGGCATGATGCATGGCTTGGACGCGTGTTTTGGTGGTGAGCAATGCAGCTTTGATGGTGGGCGATCCGCCACACCAAAGTGCCCCATTCAGGGTCCGATCATATTTCATCCTCCCTTTTATTTGGGAAGCTATTGGGGGTCCCGGGCCAGCCGGGCTCTCGACCGCCGCTACCTTGCTACCAGCAACCAGCTACCACCCCAGATCCCCGTTGCTGAAGTTGAACTTGACGAAACAACCCACTAACAACCCCTAGTTCTTTGATCACTAACCGTCCCAGCTGGTTTGCCGCGTGCATGGAGGAGTGGTTGATGATAAAAAGTAGTGAATCGATAGGTAGTGGCGAAGGCAGGGGTGGGCCGCTTATCTCTTGCGAGGTGGGCCGCGTACGCCCGCAGTCTCTTGTAATGGATCGCCAGTTGCTTGTCACAGATAATGTACATGGTCTCTCGCTATCGTCCTTATCGTCACTCAGGTAAACACAGATCATGCGCAACTTCAGCAACCGTAATCCCCCGAGGCCCTAAACCTGGTCATCGGATCCTCCTCGTCCGTCTTCGCGGCGTCCTTGTCCTTTGCCTCAGTGTCGTCGACAGGCTTCGCGCACTGCGGCCCGGCGGCCTTGCGCCTGAGGTGGCGATTGCGCATGGTGTTGGTGTAGAACGCCGCCCCGCACGCACACTGGAAGGTTCTGCCCTTATGTTTGAACTGGTACTGGGCTCGATCGCTCGGGTTGGAAAAGGTCTTGAGACAACCCCGTTTACACGAATACGCTCGTTGTTAGCAGCCGTATGATGAGTCTTCTCACTCTTGCTGACCTTTGGCTCGTGGGCCGCCTTCATATGACGGTTGAGGTCGTATTGCCTCTTGAACTGGCGCTGGCAATGCGGGCAAGGAATCCCTGGGTACATGGTTAATGGGGTGACAACGTTTGGCTTGTTGACTCACTCGGGCGCAAGTGGGTCTCCTCGTGGCGCGCCGCATTCGCCTTTGTGGTTGATCGATCGCCACAGGTCTCGCAGGTGATGTAGGCTTGCGTGTCAGCTCAACCGCAGGGACTTGAAGGCTGTACTTCGATGCTCCTTCGCGAGGTGTGTTTCCTGATGCCTCTCGAGATTGCCCTTGCTGTCGAACGTGAGGGAACATTGACCACACGGAACTGTCATCAGACATACTGTAGCATACACCTCTACCACCAACACCTGACCCGGTTTGGGTCGTGCGACTTGAGGTGGTCTTCAAGGTGCCACTTCGTACTGAGGGAAACCTCGCAGTCTTCGTGAGTACAGAATTGTCAGCCTCGTTCTGAAGAATGCCTTACCACGCCCAGCGGTCGTTGATCACCGTTACCTGGAAGCGATGACGCACACCTTGCTCCAGCGGTTTCTGCGATGTTGGTCGGGATCCAAGGGTTCTTCTTGAGGATAAGAGCCTTGGCGCGGTAACCAGCGTGCTATCCCATCAACTCCACCAAAATGGACTCGGCCAAAGCACCAGGTTGTGCCCAATGCGGCGGATCATTTCGCTCGCGCGACGCTGGTTGAAATCAGCAAGAAGCCAGATGGCGAAGAAATAGACCGGGTAGTGAGTTGACCGCTTTTTTTTCAGGTACCCCAAAACAGGTCTTCCGTGAACAGTGTCCGCGTTGCAAGGCTTCAAGCCAGGGCTGATAAGGTCAGCACGCTTAAACGACTATTGAGGGGCTGTAGAACTTGAATTCTAACAGTACTTGGAATCCTTTGAACGTTCTAAAGTTGGCGTTCGAGTATGAATACAGTTGACTACAGCGCCGGAAAGCAGTACTTCCAGTATCCAGTAGAAGATAGGGCTATGGCTGCGCTGCCCTGTGTGGCACTGGGAATGGGCGGGTGCCGGCGCTGATCGTTGGAGTTCGTGGGGTACTGCGTGCAAGTGGACTTTTAATCACGTCCTGCACTGTGGCACATTGAACTGTGGCACTGCGGAAGCGTCTTCCCTCCGGCTTCCCTCCCCCTTCCTAACTAGATATTCTCTCTACACATCCGTCGGCACACTGTTATCTAACTCTTAAAATCGTCGAATTTGGCGCCTCTGTGCAACTCAAGTACATAAAGATAAAGGACCTGAGCCAAAGGTCTTAGGTACACAGCACGCCCTCCTGCCTCTCGGCATTTGAACCCCATTGAGCTTGTCTGGGGATAGATGAGGCGTGAACTTGTGACGACAACATCCCGATCTGCCTTTTTGGGGGCTCTTTTAGCAGCGTGCATCAAGTTGTGGGGAGAATATTCCCAGGAAAGCATAAATACAGACATGGGGGGCAGTACATATGTACTGTACGTGCCGAAAGTGCCACCTTCACCAATGTGGCGCCGAACGATTGTCGCCCACTAATATTTCCGTCTCCGAACACATCTTTCTTGGATGACGGGCGCGAAGCAGCCTCTCACGGAGCATGCCGTCGTTGTACATCCCGCCGTGTTCGCTGTTGTGTTTTACGTTCCCTTATGTCTTTTTTTGTGTGTATATTTTTGTGTCTTCGTGTATTTTCTTGTCCTTTTTGTCCGATTTACAGTACGGTACAAAGTAAACTCGTGATTCTTGTTCTCTTCCGTCTTTTCTGTCACAGTCGCCAAGCGGACGACGTTGAGGGTTCTTCGCCAGCCGAGTATGTCTCCCGCCACTGTAGAACATGTTCAGAGTGACAGGAACTCTTCGGTGTTTGATTGTGGCGAGAAAGTGTTGCGAACTCAAGAGTTCGTAAGGCTCAGTTTACTCCGTTGACGTTCTGATAATGAGGTTGCGAACCTCTTGCCTTAAGACGATTGGTCGGAACCTTCAGTCAGTCAGATAGTATCACGCTCCTTGTACGGCATAATATGAACGAAGTGCATTTCACTGGCCCATTGAGCCCGAATCAAAAAAGAAAACTACTAATATTACTGCTCTCTGAATGGAATGATATCTGGCGCGCCCGTGGCGCCTCAACCGTCCCCCCTACTGGATGTCTACCTCGACGTCTATGTCTCGCCCAGACGCGTGGGGGCAACGCGGCGCTTCTTCTTCGGCGCGCCCTCGTCTGAACGGCGAGTGTCGTCGCCCGAGAGCCCGACGGACTCGCTGGACGGCCGACGCAGACCGCCAGCGACGGCGTCAAGCTCCTCGCCCGGGGTCGGAAGAGGGTGGTCTGAGCTTGCTGTACTGCTTGGCGGGCGGCCCATCTTTCCGATGGGCGGCTGCGAGCCAGTCGGAACGCTAGAGGCGGTTGAGGACTCGCGCTCACTGCGCGGAGGAGCGGGGCTGGCCCGCATGGTGGCGACGGAAGGCGACAAGGGGCCAGGCGTCACTGCGCCACCACCATGTGAGTGTGCAATGGCGGCAAGCTGACGGTGATGCTGTTGAGTGGCATGCACCGTCCCGAGCTCTCCCAGATCGAACACGACAATGGAACAGTATCCGTCCGCACTGGAAAGCATCAAAGCTTGCCCATCAGGCGACCTGGCGTTAGTCAACTGGGGCACATTCCAAAACTCACCATGCAACGTCCGTGAAGCCAGAGTAGTGGAGACCACGGAAGATGGCAACGGGTCCCGATTGTTGAGTGTCATAAAGGAGCACGGCATCCTGGCAAGCGACTGCGTAGAGGAGCCTGTACGGCAACCCAAACACACTTGCGAGAGGCTTCTTTTCCTCCTTCTCAACGTCGTCCTTGTGAGGGGGTGGTGGTGGCGGCATCAGGAGCGAGACGTGCACAGGTGTCGGGCTGCTGGCGTCAAGAACAATTTGTTTCGGCTCCGCGGGCGTCTGAGCCCCGGCTCCGGTTCGCAGGTCGTAGAAGATAGGAGAGAAACGGATAGCCACACTCGAGGTCTTGTGGCCGGGGAGATGGGCAATCGGTGCCCTGGCAAGGTTGGCACGAGAGTAGATGTAGACCGTCGGCTTGCCAGAGTCTGCGTTGACAGGGCGTGACCGCGTTGCTGGAGGTGCTGTTGGACGGTCATAGCCATCTGTAGACAGGCTGCGCGTAGACATTGACGGCGAGTTCTTGTAAATCTGGTCCTCGATCTGCCCCGCGGGGGTGAGCAACAAGCTGCCATCGGGGGAGAAGGTCAATCGACGGAAGAATCGGGTGATATTCTCATCCGCATAGAGGCGCTGCATGATGCTGGCCGATGCCGGAGGGGCCCTCATGGCAGGCAGAGGCGGAATAGGCGAAGGCGAGCGTCCGCGACCCATATTTGTCACACTCAATGCTGGGGAGCCGGCCTGCTGGGATGAGAATGACGAGCGGCGGGAGCTGGTTCCCTTGTGGCCAGATCCTGGTGGCGGTGGGTTCATAGCACTGGTATTCGGAGTCGAAGGCACAGAGATTGACGTGGGTGTGGCAGGTGGCTGAGGTGCCAAGGTGGCCGCGGCGTTCACATTAGGCAGCTCCGTCATCTCTGACGCCGAGGTGATGGCAGATCCTGCTTCCGAACAAGTGGACCCACGGCGGACAAAGGACGGCCGTCCACTCGACGGGAAGGACGGCGTCCTTGAATGGCGAATCTCCATTCGACTGCCGCGAGACACTGGGTGCACTTCGGGAACCCCATTTCGGAACGAAAAAGTATTGACATGGACGGTCCTGTCGCTGTCAGGGATTCAGCCGGATTTAGATGACGTACCGATCACTGCTCTGCGTAGCAATGTACTCATTCAACGGATCCCATGCAACACCTTGAACGTTGTGGGTGTGTTCGCGCAGGGCGAAGACACACTCTCCTGCGTGCTGTTAGCCTCCATTTCTGCCTCTATGTGCTGGTGACTCACCAGTCGACGCTTTCCAAATTGTGGCGGTATTGTCCGTGGACCCTGCAACAAAAAACTCGCCGTCCGGCGACCATGCAAGATCATACACATGCTTGTTCGTGACTCTGCGAGCGTCAGATGTGCTGCAGCACTGGCACTTACTGAAGCATCTTCTGCGGCCGCCAGTGCTCCTTGTCCGGCAGTTCCTCGGCAGCCTCCCCAAAGTTTGTCAACGGGCGGTCGGAAGGGACCCACAGGATGACGTTGCCGTCTGGTGGTCAGCGAAACCCATGTTGGGCTAATCAAGGTCCGGTCGCTTACCATCACTGACCGAGGCGAGAATCTGGCCATTTGGGGAGAAACGAACAACGTTGACGGCAGCAGTGTGCTTTGACAGCGTCGCGAGATACTCGACGCGAGGAGGGTGGGGCGTAACCTCCTGACCTGTGAGAGCGACGTGTGTTGACGATGACACCGAAGGGATATTGGGGTGGACCATCCAGACCTGCGAGTGGGGTTAGATACGTAAATGCAGACAGTGGGGGGCCGAGAAACAATGCCGGCCTGGGCCGCGTATGTTTGACTCACGCGGACCTTAAAGTCGGCACCACATGTTGCCAAGCGGTACTGGCGCGTAACGACCGTCTTGTCGGCCTTGTCGGCCTTGTCCTCATCGTCCAATGCGGGCAACAAGCGTTTCAACTGGGTGGCCGGGATGGGTTGGAAGTCGCACGAGTAGATGGCCTGCGTTTCGTGCCACCTGCGAAGGGGGTCAGCCGGGTCGAGGAAGAGGAAGTGGATATGGAACGTACGCGATTTCAACGACTTTGGGCCTCATCGTGGGCAGGGGAAGGAGCGGGTGTTGGGTTACACTGTAGGACTAAACAGTGGGAATGATAGAGTCAGAGCGGATCTGAGAATGAATTCGACAGGACAGGAAATGTCTCAATGTCCAGAGCGAGTGATCCTAGTTATCTAGCGAGGGAGTGAGCAAATGGAAGAATAAGAGATGAGGGTGCGAGTCAAGGCAAGAGGTAGCCCGAGATTGGATAGGATTTGGAGAGGTGAGGTGTGTGACCGAGAGAGCTGAATGGATGGGACCATGGGGAGATCAAGAACAGGGCGCCGGGGGCGGGTTAAGCGCGGCTCATGAATGTCGCGAGTCTGGATGGACGGGACTCACCTCCAAAGCTAAAGAGTCAAAAGAGTTGAGCGTGCCCCTGTGCAGTGAAGTGCCTTTGTGGTCCTTCCCGATGCTGGCGAATGCACAGATGCACGCGGGTGGGAGTGATACGGGTTGACCAGTGGCCGGTGGAGATGGCCGGGAAGGAGGTGGTCCGGCGTTGACGGGGGCAGTGATGCAGAGTATACGAAGCGCGCGAAGAGCTCGAAGAGGGAAAAGGGAGGGAGAAGGATTAAAGTGGGGTGGTGGGACTGACTGCACAGAATGTACAGAAAGGGGAAAGGCGTCGGCGCAAGCGGACGTCGGGCCGGTCGGATCGGACGGCAAAGGCAAACGCAAGCGCTGCAACGCCTCGCGGGGCCAATGCAAAGGTTGCCAAAGGGTGAGCCCGATAGAGCCAGGGCTGGATCTCCGCCGGATGACGCCGTCTGACGGAGCGCGAGTGAGTGAGCGGGACCGAGCAAGGACGGAGAGCGGACGATATGCGCGGTCCGAGAGGGGCGGATGGAGGGGCACACGGGGCAAGGCGGGGCGGTGGAGAGAGAGAGAGAGAGAGAGGGTGTAAGAGAGGAGCGGCACGGCGATCGGGAGAGGGGGAAGAGGGGGAAGAGGGCAAGGGGATGCGCGGATTCGCTGTATATAGCGTTGTGTTGCGTACACACGGACCGGCGACTGCCAATAGATTCAGAGGCCAACGGGGGAGGATCAAAAGATCAACGGATCAAAGTGATGTACCCGCCTGTGCTGCATGTGCTGTAGGAGATCGAGCAGGCGAACAGAGGGAGGGGAGCAGAATGCCGTGGCCCAATCTCTTGGTCTCTTGATCTATTGCCCAGATCGTGCAGACAAAACAGCGGTCACAATGGAACAAGGGCACACAGTGGTCGGCGGTGAGGATGGGAACTGGTGTGCCTTTGTACACCTTGTACTCTTGTTCAGGTCTGTGTGTGTTTGGTGGCTTATTATCTGGAACAATGATATTGGCGCGATTGTCGGTAGCGTTGTGTGCGCGTGTGTTGATTGACTGAGAGCTCGGAGCTTGGAGCTCGCCGTTGTCGTGGGGCAGGGAACGCTCTCGAGTGGGAAATGGTCGGATCCGCCGATGAAATTGACACAAATCATCTCCCATAAGCATCCGGAACGGGTCCATCCTGACAATGCATAGCGAGGCGCCCGCCCTATCCGGTTCTACACAAAGGACAACTGACTATGAATAGAGCCTTGCAGGTCACCGTCAGTGTCGTCGCCATCACCGATGTATGATAGCTCATTGTCATGTGGATGGTCTGGCCATGCTGGCCATGCTGGCCATTTTGTGTTGGTCAGGTGTCTAGATGTTTGCCCCTGGCCCCTGTGGTGATATCTGTGATCAGCTAGCGCCGAAGCTAAAGCGGCGATGATTTGTGTGCCCGGTTGATCGCTGACGCTGATCCGCTGATCATATGCTCACACAAGTGCTCATTCATCGGTCACCGATCGGAACAATGACGCGCGGCAGCCCAGAACGGCCTTCATCTGGAGGCACGAGAGCTGCAGAGCTACAGTGGGTGGGGGGGGGGGGGGACATCTGCGAGACATGAATGCCAGACAGCGCGCCAAGCCCTCTCAGCAACACCGGCCCTCAGTCCAGTCAACTAATCCGAGGCACTAATACTACAGACCGCGTTTCATTACCAATCCAAAGCTTTCACCATTAGCGGAAGTAAATAGATCCATTAGCACACGTCACCTTACCTGGAACGCTCCGACGCGACGCGACTGGTCTCTTTGAGGTAAGTACATAGATGAAAAAAGAACAACATAATAACACAACCACCACTACTTGCCACTGCTGCTCACCACCACTTCGACAATCACCATCGTCTTTCCTCTCAATCACAGGCCATATTATTCCCTTCCCGCAGCTCTATTTTCCCATCCCATGACCATGCACGAGCAGGATCCGTTCCAAGGCGAGGACGGCGATGAGGACTACGACATCCTCGCCCCGACCCTGGTGGCAAAGCTATCAGTGAGTATGCAGTTCAGCTTTGAAAATGAGAGCTTTCAAGCTGTCATCTGTCCCGCTATTAACATACTATCAGGAGTACGGTATCTCGGCGCAGGACACGGCGAAGCTCGCCGAAGCAGGTCTCCACACCGTCGAGGCCGTCGCCTTCACCCCGAAGAAGACACTGTGCACCATCAAGGGCATCTCCGAGGCCAAGGCGGATAAGATCCTTGCGGAAGGTTGGTGGTGTGTCCGCTCTGTGCTGACCTATAACAGCATGCAAGCTTGTCCCGATGGGCTTCACTACTGCGACGGAGATTCACGCACGACGGTCGGAGCTTGTGCACATCACAACTGGGTCGGTTGGCCTGGACACAATCCTGGGAGGTGGGTGCATCAGTCTGACGGATCACTGACCCTAGGCGGTATTGAGACTGGTGCGATTACAGAGCTGTTTGGTAAGTGCATATACACACCTCAGCTCAATTGCTCTACTGATATCCAGGCGAGTATCGTACCGGAAAGTCCCAGATCTGTCACACATTGGCTGTTACCTGTCAGGTGGGTAACCCCTTTGTTGGTGGTTTAGCCCAGTGCTGATACCCAGCTCCCGATCTCCATGGGCGGTGGAGAAGGCAAGTGCCTGTACATTGACACTGAGGGCACCTTTCGCCCAGTCCGTATGCTCGCTGTGGCGGAGAGGTACGGGCTGAATGGCGAGGAGGTGCTGGACAACATTGCCTATGCCCGCGCATACAACGCAGACCACCAGATGCAGCTCCTCGTCCAGGCCAGTGCAATGATGGCCGAGTCTCGGTAGGTTTTGAGTGGCAATGTGTACCTGACTCCAGATTCTCGCTTCTTATTGTCGACTCGTGCACGTCTCTGTACCGCACAGACTTTTCTGGTCGTGGCGAGCTATCAGCCCGCCAGACACATCTTGCAAAGTTCCTGCGCACATTGATGCGGCTTGCTGATGAGGTGGGTGCTACTCAAGTCTCAATCAACTTCCACAACTGACGCCATCAGTTTGGGGTTGCTGTTGTGGTGACGAACCAGGTGGTGGCCCAGGTCGATGGGGGACAATTCGCAGGCATGGATGCGAAGAAGCCGATGTGAGTCGACGATACGTCCACTGCTCCAGACTTAAGCTGACATACACAGTGGCGGAAACATTATGTGGGTAGAGCGGTCGCAGTGACTTGGACCTCCTTCTCAAATGCTAACTCACAGGGCACACGCCTCAACTACGCGTTTGTCGCTGCGAAAAGGACGAGGGTCTTCGCGAGTATGCAAGATCGTCGACAGTCCTTGTCTTCCTGAAGCCGAGGGCATCTTCTCTATCAAGTGTGTAGCAGCATACAATCCTTTCTAATGCTAACCACCAGTGCCAACGGTATTGGCGATCCCGAGGAGCTCAAGGAATAGAACCTCGAGGATGGAAGGCCTTGACGTCTCTTGGCAGCGGAGGCCATCTCATCTGGGACCTCCGGTTGTAGACTGTATATATTTCCTGGGCTGTATGGATGCTGTCAGTGTATCTGAGGTGACAATACAAAACACGCAACACCACCATTTGAATATAGGCCTGTTCGTATAATCAGTGATCCGGCGGTTTTAATGGCTGATAAAATCTCTTTCCTCGACGGCGGTTTAACTCCATCAATAGTAGATACAGTTGGCCTAGTGCAACTGGACTTTTCGGATACGGACCTTGTAGTTCCGCAAGACCCACCAGCTCCCAGGCGTAAAAAGGTCCACCTGCAGCCCGCTTCCTAAACTTCGGGGAGCCCGCCCTTCTGAAGGTTTGAAGGTGTAAATGTTCCCCCATCCGTGGTCGTCGAGGAATGTTTAAAGGGGCGAGGAAAAAATGCATAGGGATGGGTTAGACAAACGAAAGGATCAAAGGTGGGACAGGACTGGTCGTAATAGGCAAGACACGGGTGCACCCTGGGTTGGCAAGGTTGAACCGTTCAGCAGGCCAACCGTCAACTGTCCAGCTGCTCACACTCGTCGTTATAGAAAACCTAAAGAGCGAGCCCTAACACTAAAAAAGAGCCCACTCTCGTTCTGCGGCGCCAGCTGCCGAGCTGGGGCGTCCACTGGAAGAAGAAGCCTGGAGAATGGGACAATTATGGCGTGTGTATGAATGGGGGGGCACAGGAGTGCAGGAGTTGGAGTTGCCTGGTGAGCTGGTGATCCTAGCAGGTCGACATCCCGTGGCTTTTTGAGTATTGGGACCCTGAAATGGCATGGAAACCACCCCAACCACCGCGACCACTACTGCCCCTCCCGAGCCCTCCCACCCCACCTTTTGGCCGCCCAGCCCAGCCCAGCCCAGCCCAGCCCGCGGCGCAAAGATCGTCGAGAGCATCATTTCAGAAACAGAAACCGCGTTGCAAGGTCGTCACCAACCCTCTTGCATTCGGCCATTCCTCATCTCTCCATTCTACTACGGACTCATAATATCGACTATCTAGACACCGACAGGTTTAACCGCGGGGCAGCTTGACGCTTCCCTCCGCCGACCTATACGGCCCCGACCCTCCTTTCCCCATTCCGCGATTTCTCGATCTCCATCTCGATCGACCACGACCGCCGAGCATAGCACGGTCCTCACGCTGGCACTGATCCTGTGAACGCGGTGAACCAATCTTTCGCGGGCAGCGACGCGTCTCTTGTTCCCATCGAGTGGAATCCTGGCGTGCGCCTTCACATCTCCCCCATCTCTCATTCCTCCCCACTTTCTCGTCGTCCATGATTGCCGTCTTCAGGAGAGCTGCGGCGGGCCCGCTGCTGATCGGTATCCTTGTCGGTCTGCTTGTGGCTTCGGTATGTCTGCTTCAATTGTGCTTGAGCTGAAAGCTGACACTGGCGCCTTTGTTTGATATCACAGCTTCTTCGCAGCTCAGACGTGAGTGCCTGGATTGATCTTGCTGTTACACGGTGCTGACCGTGTCTCTTTCATTATCGGATTGGCTTTTTCCATCTTCATCCGATTTCCATCCCAGAACTCCACAGAATGGCGCGGCGCCGGATACAAGAACCTGCGGCCACACTCGATCCACTCCAGTAACCGACTGGCGCGCTCCCAGATCCAGCTCCCGTCATTAGACCAGCGTCTTCGTATTCTCGAGCTGCTCGGCACGCTGTCGCAGCACCACACCAAGGAGTGCACGCGTAACCCTCAGGAGCTCTATGTTGAGCAGGTCAAGGAGCGGTATGCGCCGCTCATTGGGCACCGGCAGAGTCTGGGCTCGCGCGGGCTGCTCGGCAAACTTTTCGGCTCCAAAGGCAAGGAGCAGCTCAGCATTACGCATGGACCAGACAACCGCTTCCACCGCCGTGACCACATGGACCAGGTGCGCCGCGACCTCATGCCCTCCGCGTCTGGCCAGCAGCACAAGTACTTCTTCGCGATCAACCTGTTCAACTCATTTGACATTATCCCCGACCTGTTCTCCACGCTGTTCCGCACGGCGGCGGTGCTCGGCTTCCACAACGTGTACGTGTCAATCTACGAGAACGGATCCAAGGACCAGACAAAGGCGCTGCTCAAGATTGTCGACGCATTGGCGCGAACGGTCGGGCTGCGTGTGATCATCCGCTCGTCGATGCGTACCCGTGGTGCCTTCAACCACCGTATCGAGTACCTCGCCGAGGTGCGTAATGCCGCCATGGTCCCGCTGCACGAGCTCCGCGACAACGAGGGCGAGGTGTTTGACTCGATCGTGTTCATGAACGACATTCTGCCTTGTGTGGACGACCTCCTCGAGCTTATCTGGCAATCTCGCCGCCAGAATGCGGGTATCACCTGTGCTGCCGATTACATGTACCACGACGACATTGGCGCACCCGTCTTCTACGACAACTGGGTGGCCCGTGACCTGAACGGCACGGCGCTGGGCAACGCGCCTTTCGAGCAGGTCTTCCACCACATCGGGTCGTCGCACCGCTACCAGCGCCACCTGCCCGTGCAGGTCCAGTCGTGCTGGAACGGCGTGGCCGTCCTCGACCCCGAGCCCTTCTACATGGCCCCGCCGGTCAAGTTCCGCATGGCCAACATGGCCAAGGGCGAGTGCTCGGCATCCGAGTGTTCCCTCATTTGCAACGACTACTGGGCGATGGGCTACGGGCGTATCATTATGGTTCCCCGCGTCAAGCTCGCGTACGACAAGAAGGTCTTCGACATTATCCACCCCGACCGCAAGAACCTCACCGCTATTCGCGGGTACAAGCGTCTTGGCGGACAGCCCGACGACCCACGCACCGACCCCCAGGACCGCTCGTGGTACGGCCCCCACGACAGGCTGTTCGTCCCCGAGGAGGACGAGGTGATGAACTTTAAGCCCGGACCAGAGTATGGTGAGTGAGCCTGGCGCTGAGTGAGCCCGGCGCCTGAGAGACGTTTTTGGGGACTTGTTTGGTTTCTGTGGAGATCCGTTTGCTCTCTCTCGAGACGTGTCCGCCATTAGCGAGACTTGCCGATACTTGTTTCCTGTTTTGAGACTTGTTCTCGTTTGAGACGACGTCTTCTGGACTTCAATGCTGACTTCAGTTTGGTGCTGGGGATGGGACGGAGCAGGAGACATTGAGGGCCCCGATGTTGCGCCCATCTGGGAGCAGCAGCCGGCACGCTCGTACTCCAAGGAGGCCGTGGAGATCAAGCACCCGCGAAACATCCCTGGTCTGCAATACTAAACCTACACATACTCTTCTCTTTCTCGTAGACTGTCGCGGCGTGCGCACACTTGCCAGTTCCTGGCCGCGGCGAGGCACGATGCCCGGCATGGACCATAGCTCGGCATGATAGATGCATCTCATGATCTGATGCTGGAGCGGGCTGAGGGGGGAGGGGGATCTGAATCCAGACTATGGCTTGGTAATGCTAGATGTGTTACGGCTCTGCCGCGACGACGGCGTCAGCGGCGCTGGTCTTAGGCCAGCCGTAGAACCGCCGTTCGCGTCCGAGGGCACGCTCGTCACGCGGGAGGGTGTCGCTCTTCTCCCTGACAATGCCGATAAACTGCTTCACCCCACGAGGACGGTTGACAGGCGGGCGGGCGGCGTCCTTGGCCGCCTGGAAGGCGACGTCGGCCGCGCGGTGCGGGAACGGCAGGGACGAAGTGTAGAACTTGACGTATCCGGGCTCGAGGGCGTAGAGCGTGTAGTCGCGGCCGACGCCGACGTGCTGTCCCGCATGCCACGACGTGCCGCGCTGCCGCACGAGAATCTGGCCCGGGAGAACGTACTCGTCTGCGCGTTAGGAAAGCCATACACAGAGGTGGGGAAAGAGCTTTGTGATCTACACGCCGCAGCTCGCTGCACACTCACTCGTCCACTTCTTCACGCCGAGACGCTTGCCTGCAGAGTCACGACCGTTGCGCGAAGTACCACCGCCGCGCTTCGTCGAGGTACGGATCTGGGTCTGGAGGCCTGACGTTAGTGGTGATGGCAGGAGGTGGGGGTTGTTGGGGAGAAGGAAGGGGACGGCAATATCGTCTTCGTTCTGCTTGCGGCCACCGTAAAAGCAGAGATATGTCTTCTCGAGATATGCAGGCAAGTCGTCAAAGCAGCTCCAAACAAACTACTTCGAGCTGTTCTCGACAATGCCGCTTTGCCCTCTCACACCGTCTCCTCTCCTTCTTCGGTTCGCGATACCCACCGGAAGGACCGCCAAAGAGCTCGGCGCGGAGGTCGGCCGCGAGCGAGGTGTTCGCGAGCGCACGTGCGCGCGAGAGGATCGGGCCGCCGAGCATCGTGTGGTGTGAGGTGGTCGAGGTGAGGTCGAGATTTCGAGATTGAGCTCGAGTTCGCGATTCTCTGTTCTCGTTTCTCGATTCTCGATTCCTAGATTTCGGATGGACGTCGGGAGGGGGGAGGGCTCAGAAAAGAGGAAGTGGGCGGAAGTATTCCCACGTGGTACTCTCCCACGCTTGATGGCCAGCTGGGCTCAAAGTGGAGGTAGGTGGAGGTGACTGTCGCCGCCGATGACATCGACAAGACGTGCCGAAAGTCGCAATACAAGATGCAACCTCCCATGTCACCACGATGGACGTCGACACCGAGTTCCACTCGCTCGGCGCGATCCGCGTTGACCCCCCGCGACGACCACTGGGCTTGGAGCAGATGTTCCACCGCGCGACGCGGTGGCGCACCGCTCCCCACCCGGTGCCTGCTACTCCATCGCCTGTGCCCGAGGCTGAGGCGGGGTCGCTGGTCCTCCCCCTCCCGGTGAAGGGCGTGTCGCCACTCTCAGAGCTATTTACTTATCCCGAACTTGTACCTCTTGTACTCGAGGAGTTGAGTAGACCGGCACATCTCGCAGCCGCTGCGAGAGTGTGTAAATACTGGAACCACGTTGCGCGGCGCCGGCTGTATGCCGACGTGTGGGTGCGGCCATGTGAGCTTAGATGCCTTGCAGTCGAGCTGACAACAGGGGAAGCGGCGCCGAAGGAGAAAGTGAGATTGGGCAAGTGAATGGTACTGATCCAGCTTCTTGGCCTGTTTGAGAGCTTCGACGCAAACCCCGACCTCTGCCCGCTGGCCCGTTCCCTCGGTGAGCTACGCTGCGAATTTCCGAAGCTCGCATCTAACTCCAGATATCCGCTTCTTCCCGCTCGACATGCAGGGAGACGCGCTCCTGCACCTTGAGGACGCGGTTGTGCTCGCGCTCTCGCGCATGGCAAACCTCACGCGGCTGGTGTGGACTGTGAGCTACTTGATGAATATTAGCTCACGCAGCGCGACCGCTCAATTTCTTCAGAGCTCTTCGGAGCCATTACAGCCCTTCCCTGCCTCACGAACCTCGAGCTCTCGGGACACGCGACGCGCCAGTACGAGCCTCATCTGCTAGGTGGCATGCCGCGCCTCGCTGATCTGCGCGTCATGATGCCCGACGCGACGTTCCGCTCCGCCCTGCCCGATGTCATTCGCCGCCTTGACGGGAGACCATCAGGTGGCCTGACTGGACTGGCGCTCGTGTGCAAAAGCCAGAACCTCATTAATGACGGCATGCTGGTGGAGATTGCGCCGCATCTCACACAGCTCAAGAGGCTGACGCTTATCGGCGGAACGAGGATAACGAAACAGGGAGTGTATGCACTCCTCGAGAGCGCCGAGGGGATCCAGGAGCTCGTGCTGGACGCGACGCAGTATTCCGTGAGTACCAACGCAAAGGGCGGATAAGAATGTCTGATGGGTTTGAACTATTCCCGTTTTTCCTTTGTTCCTTTCTCACAACAGGATCTCCTCGACCTGTCCGACGCGCCGACATGTACCGGCCTCTCGACCTTCTCCCTCTCCTTCCCGGCCCCGAAGGCCCGCGAAAACCTTACTGCAGAGGACATGCCGCGCTTCCCACTCCAGCTGGACCTGCGCGCGCTCGAGCTGACTCTCTCGAACACTCAGGGCAGTGGGCAAAGGCAGCGCCTGCTCTCCACCCCAGCTCTTGCGGCCTTGACCTCCCAGGTGGACTTTAGTCGGCTCTCGCGCCTCGCGCTTATCAACCTCGTGCTCGACACACCCGTCCTCGCGGCCGTCCTCGCCGCTGCTCCGGGCCTGGAGGAGCTGTACGTCTCGGTCCTTACGCCCCGCGTTCTCGCAGCGTGTGCGGCGGAAATTACCGCCCCGCTGCGCATCCTCCACGCCAACGCCGCGCCGGATCCCCTCGGGCGCGAAGTCCTCGCCGGCGTGGCTGGTCAGATCCCTACCCTCACGCAGATCGGGAGCATGAACCGCGTGTTTGAGGTGCATAGGAGGTACATCGCTGGAAAGTCTGTCGTCGAGCTCGCGCGTTGGTCACAGGTCCAAACGGCGGGATACTTCCGTGTCTGGCGGCCGTGAGGGTGTTGCGCGAGCTGTTCTTGTATCTGTGGAGTTATTTTGTACGTACGGGGCGGAGGCTAGCTGTATAGTTACGAGCGGATGCATGGCATGGTACACAAACAACGGTGGCAGGCAGTGGCAGGACAGGGTGGGTAGGCGAGACAGTGAAGTGGAACGATACGGACGGGTGGCAGGCGACAAACAGTGACACTCAGTGACACTCTACGATTTTCTTGACTTCTGTCACTAGAGCACAAAATCGATATCGGGGAGCTGAAGCTCCCCAAGCTCAAGCTGCATCTGCTCGGCATCAAGGAGAGCCGGCATGTCGAGCGCGATCTCGTCGGCGGGATCGAGCGGGGGCAGGTGGAGCGTGGGTGGCGGCGGCGCTTCTGGCGAGGAGACGGCATCGTGCGCGGGCGACATGTCGGATCCCGCCGGAGGCGGGGTGAGGGGCACGAATGGCGCATCTGGGGTCAGAACATTCTCCGCTCCACTTATACCCACCAGTACCGGGCACGCATTCCTCGACGGGGTCGGAGAGCACCCTCTTCCGCTTTGGCGCCGGCTCCTCCTCCACTTCCCCGATTCGCTGGAACTTACGCCCGCCCGTCGGCCGGTCAAATGTCGTCGGCACCGCGCGCTTGAGCGGGTTGATCCCGATCTGGGCTTCGGGCGTGTGAGGGCTGCGTACGGCCGGAGGGCCGGGGGTGAGAGTCGTGCTCGGAGTCTTCCGCCGCGCAGCAGCGGGCTCTTTGCGCGTAGCAGTTGCAGTTGGTTCCTTGCGTACAGCCGGGGCTGCGAGCTTGCGCCGGGCGGTCGTGGTACTAGAGCCGACCTGCAAGGGGTTGGTGGTAGTCCGACGTACTGCCGGCCGCTGCTGCACCTGTTGGGGCTTCTCGGTCTGCACCTGCGTGACGGTCGAGAGGGCGCGGCGCGGCGTCGCCTGCGTCCGTGTCTTGGCCTTCTCCTTGCCCTCCTTCTCTTTGCCCTCCTTCTCCTTCCCATCCTTGCCCTCATTCTCGTTCTCCTTTCCTACCCTCCGCTTACGAGTGGATGGCGGCGCCGAGGCCGAGGCGCGGGACGTCGACGGGGCGGATGACGCCTGTGTGGTGCTGGCGCCGAGTGCCGGGCGGGTCTGCTTCGTACTCCGCGCATGACCATCTTGACTCCGCGTGCGCGAGCTCGCGGTCGTACTTGTACCCGTGTTCGTATTTGTACTTGTGCCCGTACGCAGGGGGCGCGGGCGGGGCAGGGCGTTCTCGTTTGTGCGGGCGGCCATGGTGGATGGTGACATGCACAATGTTTGGATGTGCGTAGTGCTGCTGTGGACTGTTGGGCCGGGAAAGACAGTCGCGCTGTGACTCTCCAGGGTGGCATGTTTGGCTCCGTGTCGCGTGGTGTGTGGCACCCCCAGGACTCATCTCATCACTCGTCCACGATATTGCGCATCCCGCGTCTCGCGTCCACGCGAGGCCATTGCACTGACGGCTCATCCACTGAAGGCCCGGTCGGAGACTCCTTGACCTCAGCTAACACCCCCTGGTCCCTACCATATCCTCTCACCGCACCCCACCTCACTGCACAGGGCATTAGTACATAGGATCCATGCCGCGGGTGTAGAATCCATAGTTGCGTCCTACGTAATGATATGTGACGAGCGATAGAGAGTGAGGCACAAGAGGAGAAGAAAGGGTATGGTATGCGTGCGCGAGAGACGGATACTCTGTAGCGGTCGCGTCCGTCGGCCAGCCGCCCTTGCTCCGCCCCTGCCGTGTCCGTATGTGGGCAGCCCGCTGTAACGGGCTGAATGAACAGATTCTGGGGTTTACATGACAATGCGAGGCTCGGTGATGCTCGTCGAGATCTGCATGTCAGCTGAGGAACCAAAGTCGGTAATGGCATCGTACTCACGCTCTTGTGGGGCAGAACCGAGGCGCCGTTGACGTACAGCTCATCCTTGATGCTGACGTCGTCGCCCAGAACGGTAATGTTCTCCACGCGGCACTGTAGTCATTAGCACCTCTTCCGGTGTTTTCATCACTCCATGTCACCCTCTCGCTTCATCACTCACCCAGCGGCCGACAGTGCTGTTCCAGCCGATAATGGACGACGCAATCCATGTGTGGTCGCGGATGGTGGCGTTGGCAAGGATCACACAGCGCTGCAGACGGACACCCTTGCCAATCTTGGCACCGGGACCAATGACGACATTGGGGCCAATGACCGCACTCGGGTCGATCTCGGCGGTCTGATCGTCAGCATGCAGCCATACTCTGCCAGCGCTTCAGGATACTCACCGGGTCAACCAGGACGTTGCCGCCGTAGACCCACATGTTCTGCGACGGGTCGGCCAGCAGGGGCGAGTGTTGGGAGGTGAGGTGGGAGAGGTAGAGGCAGGTGCCCGAGAGGTAGTCCTTGGGCTGACCGACGTCCATCCAGAAGCCGGACAGGTCGTAGGAGTGCAGCTTGCCGTCGGCGGCGATGGCAGGGAAAATCTCCTTCTCGATCGAAGTAGGGCGGAGCTGGGTGTTAGCGGTGGCGGCAGGAGTGGTGGTAGTCTCGGGTACGCGGAACACAAGGCTTAAACACAGGAACGCTAAACGCGCTCCTTGGTGACAAGGCGATCACTGTCCAGACCACGGCGATCTTGATGGGCGCTGCTCAAAGTTTCCGGTGTGTAACGCACACTCCACACCATCTATGGTACTCACCTCGATGCGCTCCAGGATCGAGGGGTTGAACATGTAGATACCGGCGTTAATACGGTTGCCGACGAACTCGACGGGCTTCTCAACGAAGCGGTCAATGACAGTCGAGTCCGGCTTGGTCACGACGACACCGTACGCGGAGGGCTCGGCGACCTTGGTAACCTGAATTGTGTCAGTAAATGATGGTACCGCTCCGAATTGTGAAACCTACCATGATGGAGCCCTCATGTCCGTGCTGAAGGTGGAAATCACTGACGTTAGAAATGCTCGAGCACGGGAGCTTATCCTCTCACCGGAAAGCCTCGAAGGGGTACGAGCAGGTGACGTCCGAGTTGAGGACGAAGAACGGCGAGTCGTCCTTGCCGAGAATGTCGCGGGCGAGGGCAAGGGGACCGGCTAGAAAGATGTCAGCCTTCGACAAGATCCGATGCGACACGACGCGACAAAGCTGCTCAACGCACCAGTGCCAAGGGGCTCAGTCTCGACGGAGAAGTGGATCTTGATGCCGTACTCCTCCTCGGTCTTCTTGAGGACCGAAACCATGACCTCGGGGCGGTAGTTGACCGCAAGGACAATGTCCTTGACGCCGGCCTGTGGGTTAGTCAACGTCCAGTCATGGTCGAGGCGGTTCAACCCGGGGTCGAGGAATGTGCCACGGGCCTCAGGAAAGGAAACGTACCTTGACAAGCGCCTCAATCTGGTGAAGGCTGGGAAGTGTCAGAAGATGTTGCGGCAGTTAGGAAGAAAGGTAGCCAACATGTGCGGTTAAGACCATCACAGAGGTTCAGTCCGGTCGGCCGCGCTATTGTGGAAGAATGCTGCACAGGAGGACCGCTGAACAGTGCTCCAGCAACTCGACCACGATTGCGATCGCTGCACCAACAAACGCGATCGGTTCCAAAAGCCAGTTCATCGACCATGGTATCAGCCCGCAACTTACATCATAGCCTGAACGTCAGCTATCAATCCAGTGCGCACCTCGGCAAAGAGACACCTACCTTGTTGCAGAACTCGACAAGCGGCTTGGGCCACGAGAGCTAGATTGTCAGCGGTGTGCCGAGGGAAGGCGAGGTTCGCGCCGCCCTCTCTTCACAACAAACGCACAGTGAGCGGCCTGAGACGGGTACCGAAGCCGCCGACGAGAATTAAAGCGTGCAGAGAAGTCAGTCTTTCGTCTTCGGCGAGTTCCAGATCCCGGAAGACTTATCTTCATGATGGGTTAAGAGGGAAAGGAGGGGTTCGGAAACTAGAGAGTGTGGATAGTTGACGGATACAAAAGTGAAGACCGGCCCCAAGACGAAATGGCGGTCGGCAATGCGGAATCGAAGATTATTGGGAGGAGTGGATGGAAAGTGAGAAGTGGAAAAGAAAGCAGAAAAAAAGATCAAAGCTGTCGACGACTACGACGGCGACCTGGACGCGATGGGGAGTGAGGGAGGCACACCCAGAGAGACACACTCAGACACGGGGGGAGGCACAGGCAGCAGAAGGCAGTCGCAGGTCGCAGCAGCAGTTGCAAAGACTAGACACAATACGGTAACAGGAACACGTCAAACGTGGAACGTGGAAGGGGTGCAAGGCCAGACTCTCTGGGGTGGCATTACACAGTTTCTATTCGCTTTATTACAACTCATCATTGTTCAATCCTAATCTCAAGCTTGACAGGGTCTAATACAACTAGGACGCCGATCCTCCACACCCCACAACAACAAAAAAGAAGAAGCCAACTGAAAAACAAAACCTTTTTTCTGATTATTACGATTTAAAAGCAGTCCAGGGCAACGGCCCTTTTGCTCCGGGTTCCCTCTTGTTTTCCCTCGATCCCTCTCGTGCTCCCCGCTTTGCTCCCCTTGCGCTCCCTTGTGTTCCCTTGTCATACAAACCCCCTGACTTTGCATTCTCTCGCGACCTTCTCGAGCGGTGGAGACTGGGGCACGACGTGAATGATCGATACCACCCCTGCCCCTCAATGCAAGCCGCACACAGGTGAGCGAGGCGATCAACGCCATGACGGTATTCACAGCGCCCGCCACCTGATGTTCCGACCCTGGCACAAGCGTGCAGGTCTGTCAAAATCACAACGCGCAGAGCATCACCCACATCGGCATGTCTTGGCTCATAGGGTGCCTCCGGCCCGGAAGGGCTCGGACAAGCACGTGTATGCCGCCAGCGCTGGGCGCGCCGACACGTCCAACAACAATTAAGGGGTCGACAGAGCCAGCGCAGCTAGCGTGCAGAACCCAAGGGCGGTACGACAGGCACGCAACACGGCTGAATGCAACTCCTTGCCTCGTTGTGAAGAGGACCGACAGAGTTTTTTTCACCGCCGAGCCTATTTCTCTGGGTGCCATCGGCCGTCCAGCGTCGCCCGTCCAGCGTCGCGTTTGACCTTGGTGCACGCACGATGCTATCTGTTTTGTTGTGGGGCGGGGGAAGCGGATACCGCAGGACCTTCCCGGTCAGGACTCCGACACAATTCTCCTTATCACCGTCACAACATGGTCACCACGTTCCATGGTGGTGTAAGGAAATCCGGAAATGCACCTTATCAGTCAGATGCCCTACCCTGTAGACAGCCAGCATCCATCTCTTTCCCTCGAGGTCGAGGCCGCGGATATGCAGATATCCCTTGAGGTTGGACCGCCATAAATAAGGAACATCTGCCATGGAGGAAGATTGATAACCTCAAAGTTGACTGTACTTGATGACTTGGGCGACACGCATACCATGTGTGCCGTTCACGACCGCCACAGCCTCTGCACGCCCTGCACCCACATACTGACACGGTTCCGGTCATCCCCATTACACCACCAGCGCTCGGCCGCCTCGCGCCACCACCTCTCGTCCGGTGCGGCGGGGACGTCAAGAAGTCGAGGGGCCCAACAGCGCCACCATCTGGCCTCGCGACCGTTACTACCGTCAGACCAGCCATGCTCATGACGTACTGCTCTGCGCGTCGAATTCCATTCCCGACTCGAAGGCGCCGCCAAGGCCGAGCGCCGACTTTCCTCCTCGCGTGGCGAGGTACAGACTCTCAATCCAGTCAACACGCAGGCTCGTACCGCCCTCAGCTTCCGCCTCCTTCCGCGCACCCTCGCGGAGACGCGCGACCACGACAGCCTGCCGCATCGCGACCTGAATACTGAGAGCGTATCCACCAGCAATGTCGGAGCCGAGGCCGAGTTTAACGCCAGCGTCGAGTGCCCTGGGGTCAGTATCGAGACGCGAGGTTATGACTCACTCGCGGAGCGGGAATGCCGCGTCAGAGAAGTACGCATTGGACAGCGGGCAGTGAGCGACAGTAACGCCCCGGGTCTTGACGAGGTCGACTTGGGGTGGAGGAAAGCTCGTGACGTGAGCCTGCACAGTGTGGGGCGTGAGGAGGCCAGCTGTGTCAAACACATCGGGATCGGGTCTGCCCCGCGTATCCTCAACCCAAGCCATCTGGTCGCGGCTTTCGCACATGTGGCTCTGGATCTGCATACCGCGGGACGCGGCTATCTCGCCGAGGCGCGTCAGCAGTTCGTCCGAACATGTCGGTACAAAGCGCGGCGTAATCACTGGCTGAACCAAACGCTCGTGTGGAGGCAAGGGCGCGACAAGCACTTGCATCGCGTCCAGAAATTCCGTCAGGTTCGCAATACTCGCGTCCGCCCCGGCCTCGCCGTACGTCTCGCGCTATCGTCAGCTACTGTCCACAGCGCAGCTGACATACGGGAGAAGTGTCCATCGAAAGCTTACCTACAAAGCCGCGTACCCCAGCATTAAGGCACGCACGCGCAAGAATGAGACTGCGGTCAGCTATCACTTCTACGAAAGGCCCAGCTGGCGTACTTGGCCTTCACCCCGAGCGTGCCAAAGAACATCACCGCACAAGTCCCCGCCTCAATTAGGCGCCGCGTGAGACGCTCATATAACCGGAAAGCGAGTGACGGGTCCGCGTCGACCCGTTCCTCCGAGGGGTAAGTGTACGTGTCGAGCCAGCTCATGAGCGGCAAATCCAGTCCCATCCCAGTGTTGAGGTATTGAGGTGCATGGAGATGCAGGTCTGCAAACCCAGGGAGGAAGAAGGTGTACGGAGGAAGTTGCTCCGCGCGCGCGACTACCTTTGCGCTTGCAGTCGCTGCGGGCGTGATGCCTGCGATGAAGCCTTTCTGATCGACCTCTGCCGTCAGCTTGTTTGATTGACCACCGCACCGATGATGTGGTCGACGCGCACGCGCAGCTCTGTTGATGTGGGAGTGTCCACCAGCGTGCCCCGGAACACTGACATGGCGGCCGCGGTCAGCAGAGTGAGTGCAAAGGCAGCAGAGCGTTGCGGAGTTGTTGGCACCATGTTCGGACAGTACACTTCGTCTCTTGTCGTTCAATAGACCACTCCATTGGATTGTGGAGCCCCAAGTTTGCCACTGGCAGTGAGGAGTGACCGTGGGAAAACCGTTGCACGCCATTGTAGCGTGTGTCGTCCTGGAGGGAAGGCATTTTTTTTCAGCCTTTGCTTTTTTTGGGTGGACGATTGCCCAGTGAACGGGTCGTCTGAGCCCATCTACAACCTCATCCTCGTCAACACTCACCTCTTTCTCATCATCCACAACAGCGACAACCGAAAATGAGACTCGAGCCCTGCTACTTGTAAGTACCCTTGTGACTTTCAACCTTCCACGCTCACACTGCAGCTGCTCCGTCATGGTCTACCCCGGCCACGGCACCATGTTCGTGCGCAACGACGCCAAGTGCTTCCGGTTCTGCTCGTCCAAGTGCCATAAGAACTTCAAGATGAAGCGTAACCCCCGCAAGGTCCGCTGGACCAAGGCTTTCCGTCGCGCGAACGGCAAGGAGATGACTATCGTGAGTTGCGGAGAATGGGCTACGGAAGGCCAAACTGCATACCAGGTCCGAGAAGATGATCTCGGGGTGTCAGTCTGTGTCCTTCGGTATGCGGTGATGATACATCGGCTGCTATTTGAACCAGAAACTTCAAGCAGCCCCATTTCTTCTTCCACCTGTAGTTCCATCACTCACACCCAGGACTCGACCTACGAGTTCGAGAAGCGCCGCAACGTGCCGGTGCGCTACGACCGCGAGCTGGTGGCGAACACCCTCAAGGCGATGGACCGCATTTCCGAGATCCGCGCCAAGCGCGAGAAGGCGTTCTGGAAGAACCGCATGTCGGGCAACCCGGCGCGCAACCTCCGTGCGGCTGCCGTGGACGTCGAGAAGCACATCGAGCTCGTCCAGCCCCGCAAGCTCACCGGCAAGGGCCTCGAGGAGAAGGACGCTGCCCGCGAGAAGATCAAGGTCCGCGCCGCCAAGCGCAAGGCCATGGCTGTGCAGCAGCTCGCTGCTGCTGGCAAGCCCAAGCGCCAGTCGCGCCTGATTCCCGCTGGCGAGGGCACCAGCATGGGCATGGGCATGAACGTTGACTAAGCACTGCGTTCACGCGACCAACACCGCTTCGGCTGCACTCTGCGCTCCACAATAGACGACGCTCGTTCGGGAACTGGATCGTTCTACGGATCTCCGGCCGTATGGGCTGCTTGTGTACATGTGCCCCTGAACGGCACGGCCCACCACCTGGCGACTGGTGGTTGACATTGTTGTATTTCCTTCTTTCAGCATTCGCCATGCATGACTTTCTTCAATGCTGCCCTGTCTGTGTCGAAGACGAGATTGAAAGTCGCGTTGATATGCATAGGGATGATAGCAGACATGAGGAAATGAAGAGGTTCAATATGGAGTGGACGGTGCTGTGGATGGCGCGCCACACGGCCATAGCGCCGGAAATCCCGCTGCCTGGCAGATTGACCTGCACTTGCCACCATCATGACACCTTGACTTTGTGGAATCTTGGAAGCCACAAGTTGTTGACACGAACTCGCACTCAACCACCAAAACATCCACCCACCACAGCCACCATGTCGGGCCGAGATGCGCGCGACCGCGCCCCGCGGGTTAAGAACCGCGCGCCGGCGGCAATGCAGGTGCGTCGCGCGGCAGATACGCAAGGACGTGACTGACTTCCAGATCACCGCGGAGCAGATTCTGCGCGAGGCCCACGACAGGCAGGAGGTGCCCGTTGCTGCGCCGAAGCAGCGGATCCAGGACCTCGAGGAGCTCAAAGAGTACCAGGGCCGGAAGCGTACCGAGTTCGAGGGGCGCATTCGCTACTCGCGCGACTCTATCCGAGGTGAGTTGGAAGCAGTCTTGAGCACTAACTCTCAGCATGGATCAAATATGCGCAGTGGGAGGCGAGCCAGAACGAGTTTGAGCGCTCGCGGTCGGTGTTCGAACGTGCTCTTGACGTGGATTCGCGCTCTCATGACCTCTGGGTCAAGTACACGGACATGGAGTTGAAGGCGCGTAACATCAACCTCGCGCGCAACCTGCTCGACCGCGCCGTGACACTTCTCCCGCGCGTCGATGCTCTGTGGTACAAATACGTCTATCTCGAGGAGCTGCTGCTCAACATTGCTGGCGCGCGACAGATCTTTGAGCGGTGGCTCGAGTGGGAGCCGAATGACAAGGCGTGGCAGTCGTACATCAAGCTCGAGGAGCGGTATAACGAACTCGACCGCGCGAGCGACATTTACGAGCGTTGGATTGGCGTGCGGCCCATCCCGAAGAACTGGGTCGCGTGGGCCAAGTTTGAGGAGGAGCGCGGCAAGCCCGACAAGGCGCGCGAGGTGTTCCAGACGGCACTCGAGTTCTTTGGCGATGAGGAGGAGCAGATCGAGAAGGCGCAGGTTGTGTTTGGCGCGTTTGCGCGCATGGAGACCAGGCTCAAGGAGTTTGAGCGTGCACGCGTAATCTACAAGTTTGCGCTTACGCGCCTACCGCGATCGAAATCCGCAAACCTCTACGCGCAGTACACCCGATTCGAGAAGCAGCACGGCGACCGCTCCGGTGTGGAGCTCACGGTACTCGGCAAGCGGAGGATCCAGTACGAGGAGGAGGTTGCGTTCGACGGCACAAACTACGACGCGTGGTTCTCCCTTGCACGGCTAGAGGAGGATGCGTATCGCGCAGAGAAGGAGGACGGGGAGGATGCGGACCCGACGCGCGTCCGCGAGGTGTACGAGCGTGCGGTCGCCAACGTCCCGCCCGCAACGGAGAAGCGCTACTGGCGGCGATACATCTACCTGTGGCTGCAGTACGCTGTCTTTGAGGAGATCGACACGCAGGACTACGACCGCGCGCGTGACGTGTACAAGGCGGCTATCAAGCTCGTCCCCCACAAGGTGTTCACGTTCGCCAAGCTGTGGCTGCAGTACGCCATGTTCGAGATTCGGCGACTGGACGTGAACGCCGCGCGTAAGGTACTTGGCGCGTCGATTGGCATGTGCCCCAAGCCCAAGTTGTTCACGGGCTACATTGAACTTGAGATGCGGTTGCGCGAGTTTGACCGTGTGCGGACGCTGTACGAGAAGTTCCTGACTGTGAGTGCCCTGCCGCTAGAGCTATGTGCTAACCCCAGTACGACCCGTCACTCTCCTCCGCATGGATCCAGTGGACACAGGTCGAAGGCGCCGTCGAGGACTTCGAGCGTGTGCGCGGCATCTTCGAGCTGGCGGTGCAGCAGGACCTCGACATGCCCGAGATTGTGTGGAAGGCGTACATCGACTTCGAGGCAGGCGAGGGAGAGCGCGAGCGTGCGCGTCACCTGTACGAGCGTCTTCTGGAGCGGACAGGTCACTACAAGGTGTATGTTTCGTACGCGCTCATGGAGGCGTCGGAGCTCGGCGCGGGCGAGGACGAGGACGGGAACGAGATTGCCGGCGAGCCGGGAGAGCCAGAACGCGCACGTGCAATCTTCGAGCGTGGATACAAGGATCTCCGCGCACGGGGAGAGAAGGAGGACCGAGCACTCCTCCTCAATGCGTGGGGCACATTCGAGGACGAGCACGGCGACGACTCGGACCGCGCGCGCGTCGCCGAGCTGCGGCCGCAGACGCGCCAGAAGTGGCGCAAAGCCGAGGACGGGTCCAACGAGCTCGAGATGTACTGGGACCTCGTGTTCCCCGACGACGAGAAGGAGGCGAACCCGTCGACGTTCAAGTTTTTCCAGGCCGCGCAGCAGTGGGCCGCGGCCAAGGACCAGGGCGGCGGTCTCAGCTACGACATGGACTCGGACTCGGACGCAGATTCGGATGCGGATTCCGACGACGAGGGAGGCGAGGATGCGGAGAAGAGCGGCGGCGAGGGCGCACCAGCATCAGAAGCGATGGAGGAGGACTAGACCGTGTATGCATTTCAATACTATCTGCGCTGCGGCGTGACTACTGTGAGACGCCAGGACCTGATGCAAAAGTAGCCCGAGCGCCCGAGCGCGCTAAGCGGGGCGCATCGCGATCGCCGGAATGTGTTTATCGCTAATCGGTGATCGTCGATCCTGTCATCAGATGACGATCATGCCAGACTGTGACTCGGACGAATGTCGGTGAATGCAACTCGCGCCAGCATCTGACTACGCCTCATCATCTTGCTCGCGACCGAGCACGAGTAGTCAAGCAGCCCAGCTACAGATTCCAGAACACTGGCAGGTTACCATCAAAATACCATAAACGCGTGATACAGAGCTCGTCACGCGTCCGCCATCTGGCCATCTGGAATGGGTGACATTGTGACAACGGCCACAACACCACGCGCCAGAATGGCGCCATCCCTGTGTACACACCGCACAGGCGTGGTGAGCCGGAGCTGGCCGCCAGTTTGGTCGGTACAATTGGAGTTTGGGCCGAGATGCGCCTGATGAAGTTGAGCTTGCGCGGTTGAGCTTGTGATGTTGAGCCTGAGCCTGAGCTTGTGAGGCAGGCACGCACCGAGGTCAGATGATGTGCGGATCCTGGGTCTTGCTCGGAGGTGTAAAGTATCCGAGTGCTATGGTCAGCTCCTACGGCAGCGGCGACCGTAGATCTGGTACCAGAAGTGGGTACAGTACAGATCGCAGCGCTGACAGCCCGCATATCGTGTGGCAGAGATCGCAGCGCTGACAGCCCGCATACCGTGTGGCAGAGATCCCAGAGGAGAGACACTGCCCGCTTCTGTCTACGCATTGCGCGCCGCACATCCCGTCAACGTACCAACGTACCTGTTACCAACACAGCGTCTGTACTTGTGGGTCTCTTTTGTGTATTAGACAGGTAGGCTGTGCTGCTGACCGCATTCCATATGATCCGTGTTCTTGGGAGGTGAAATCTCTACCATACTCGGCTCGCGTCCGTGACGGCAGCGGTGCCAGGTGCCTGTCTGGCGCTTCCGCCTGTTCGTCACTCGCCCGACGCATACATGTACAAGGGGCGCGTTTGTCACTGCCATTCATATCGCTGTCCGTGAGGTGGTCGCTATTGCTGCAAGCGCGCAACTCCAGTGCGTATGGAGCTATCGAGCTTCTGCAATTCTGCACGGTCCAAGCTCTCCAAGCATTCCAAGCGTTCCCCGGCGTGACGATGACGTCGGTCTGTGCGTGATCAGCCCAGGAAGGGCGGACGGCGGACCGAAGGATGGGGATCACCATATCGCCCTACTTCCCTTGTGCGGCCCGTGCCCGACCCCCCGTGCCGCATTGCCCTGCACGCCATTGAAATATCCGAACAGCCGTTTTGGGAGGTGACTGTCCGGCAAATGCTGTAAATCTGCTGCACGAGAACAGCAAAAATCTGCATTCTTGTGCAGCGGAGGATACAACGATGACTCGTACCAAAGTGAGAAGTCTGCATGAAGTCTTTCATCCGGGCCGCCGATATCCTGAGCTCCTTGGGCCTGTAGGGTTGGTCCTTTCTTCCCCTTTCCCCTTTGTTGGAATCTTGGGATGTTCCGATCGCGGCGATCATTCCGGTGGCTGCGATCGCTGATTTATTGCTGATTATTGCTGATTGTCTAATCTTCGCTGCCACAGCGGGCTGGGCCCCTCTCCCTCGTATTGCCAAAGGCCCGACGCGCGATACTTTTTGTGTCAAGCGTCAATCATACAGCTATGCATGCAGTTTCCATCGCTTATCGGATTGCATGCTTGCACTTACGCCACCCATGTCCTCATCCAGGATTGTGGGCAGGGACGGGCCAGGGAGCCACCACGGGCAGTGGACGGGAGCGGGAAGGGCGGAACCCGGGCTGTCTTGGAAGGTCTGCATCTCATATCCCATCTCTTCCTCTCGCTGATCTAGATGTGCATGGCTGTCGAGCTTTGTGCGAGAACTGTCGTCGATCTACGGAATGCCGCATGCAGTGAGATGCGGGACTGGACACCGGACACGTAGACGGGAACCCTACATTTCAGACAGAACAAAGGCCTTGGATCCTTGGAGAAAGGAGTGCGTGGTCGTTGTGCCTTCCAGCTTGATGCTTCACGGACACTTCCCATGCTAACGGTGCTTCCCATCGTCCCACCAGCAACTGGGCAAAGCGCATCGTCAACGACGACGAGTCCTCTCGGATCTCATTCGAGCATGAGCTTGAGGCCTTGAGGCACTCCAGTGTAATGTGTCCTGCCTTGTAGTGTTGCACAGAGATCGTCTGCATCCCCATCCGCCTTTGTCCATGTCTTTGTATCTCACGTTTGCAACATCTCCATCGCTCTTTCTCTCACCACGATCCCAGAGCACACGTTCATTACCAGTCAATTACATCGCCTGACATCCGTCCACTTTCAGCCTACTCTTTGAGCAACAGTTCACAGCATCCAAGACCTGCCCCGCACTGCCCAGCGTACTCCGTCGGCCTCCGCGTTGTGCCTTGTGGCAATCCCCACACAAAAATACATTCTTCCGCATACCAACTCCCCCCGCCCGCCCGCGCCGCAGCCGAGCCCGCACCGCTCGTAGCTCGGCGATACTTTCCGCGCCCTCAACAACACCCCGCGCGCGGCCGTCGCTCGCCACCGGTTAATTATCGTCCCTTGCCCTCTCCAACCTTCCCAACAGCCCACACCGCAAGGTCGGGTCGTGCCTGTTAACCCGGCGCTCCCTGGCTTTCCACTTCCGGTCGTATCCGGCACCTCCTTTGGCGACAACGGCAGCGGGCTGGGGGTTGGTAGATTGTTTATTCTTGTTGCACGGCGTTGCCTTGAGCGGCAGGTGCCCAAGAAGACCCCATCCGCCGCGGGACCTCGAGCCTTTCTCGTTGGTCCTGCGTTCTCTTGGCCATCGGACTGATAGACTTTACCCTCCAGGGACTGTGCTGGTCTCTCGTAACCGAGGCCGTAATTCCTGTCCCATTGCCCCGAGGCTTTGCCATCACCCACCTCAGGCCGAGAGTCGCACAACCGCAAAGACGGGACAGAAAAATCTCAAGTCCGCGCCGAGCAAGCATACCGCACAGCTCGTCACCAAGGTTCGAGTCGACGACACCGAGCTCCCGGACCCGCGCTTGCAGCCATCGGACGGTAGACTTTGGGTTCGAGGCTATCTTGACACTGCACCCGCCGTCTTTCAGGACGTATACGAACACTCGGCTCTTCCAAGACCCAAAGATATAACAAAAGTTCAAAAAATATCAAGCTCTTTCAATAAAAGCACACTTCGCAGCCCGGCCGCGTAAACACAACGCCTAAGTCCAACGTCGCCGTCATCGTGTTCACGAAGTGCCGGCCGTCTAGCTCAACCTCTGAGCATCCGATCCCGACTTCCTTTCCTATCACTTTGTCCCTCTCGTCGCCGCCGCTCTCTCCGTTGCGCCCACAGTCCGTTTGCCCCGCTGGCTCCGCTACCTTTCCGCAAGTCATAGCCTATCGCCTCCAGCTGCTTGACCCTCTCCTGGCCCATTTGTCCCCTCCTTTGTTACTCGTCAAGCCCACCATCGGCTTGTGACGCTCCGCTCTCTGTCGTTTCCCACGCAGCGGAGTACCTTCGGTCTCTTCCCCACCCTTGGCGGCGTCACTGTTCCTCTCCGAACCCTCGGCGAGTGGCAGCAAACCTTCCTGAACGGCGGAGTCCCCTAAGCATAAGACATCCGCGCTTGTTCTGCGGAGACGCACGATAAAGAGTTCTCTTCCTCGGTTCTGCCGTGTGTAATCTGAGCTTCCTGGAGCATCAGCTGTTCACATCGAGAAGACCCCCAGCTATAAGTACCGTCGCACTGGCTGAAACACTCTCCGTGACTCTCAACACCTTGTCATCTATCATTGACCTGGTGCGTTCTCTTTCGCCAACGTTTTCGCCACGCGCCCCACGCATTTCGTACGCTACACGCGTCCACGACCACCCTCGTTTCTGAATCCTTCATTCTGCGACTTGCGTACTTGTCGACTGGCGTAACAAATCCAGGACTGGTTCGCAAACACCCGACGCCACTAATTGATTACTACCCTCGCACTGCCGCATTTTGCGCCCTCCCCTGTGTTTCTCCTGTCACAAAGGATACAGAGTCGAACACGACCGCAACCGTGAGTGAGCTTCTGGCGTTCTGGACCACCCCGTGCCTTATTTCTCGCGCCTCCCACCTCTGTGGCGTCTTTGGGGACGCAATGGCGCGCTTGAAGCCGCCGGCCGTTCTGCCCAACAATCGCACGCGCGACGAATCCCACTAGTAACCGGTGCACCCCCATTCCAACGTCCCTTTGTCCCTTCACAGCCGCGAGCACATTCACAGTCATTCACAGGCCAAAAGCCCTGGCCAGATGTGGACGATAACAATTTGCCAAGTTGGAGTCTTTTGGTCTGGGGGAGCTTGGCACGAGCGCGCTGGGAAGAGTGCAAAGAACCGTCCCATCAGCATGGCCCCCTAGTCCGTCAGGACCCCACGGCCCGATATCTACTCGATGCCCATGCTCACTTCACTTCTCACTGTCTCTACATTCCCTATACTGTTTAAACTGACTCTGTAGAACATGGCTCCCCACGCGGCTCCGGTCCTCGTCGAGCGCGACGAGGTCGTGACTGTAATCTCCACTATCCGCAGTCTTGGAACAGGCACCACGACGCCCACTCCCGCCAAGCGCGTCGACGTTGGCCCTATCGTCGGCGGCCTCGTTGGCGGTCTCGCCGCCGGACTTCTTGTCGCTGGCTTTGTTATTTGGTTCATTCACAACCGAAGGAAGAGGCGCAAGGAGGCCATGGCTGTCCTGCGGCGCCGCCAGGAGCGGCTTGCTGCTCAGCGTCGTGCCAAGGAGCGCCAGTCGAGTGTCCGCCTCCAGAACGTCTCCGAGAAGGGTGGCTTCGACCCACAGGTCCCCGTCCCTGCCCCGAAGAGGCCGTCAAAATCTTACGCTGCTAAAAAGCAGTACGACCCGTTCGCGAGCGACAGGGGCTACGGGTACGAGCCTCAGCCTCTGCAGTATGTCCCCGCCGGTGAGGACTACTTTGTCCAGCAACCGTACGAGCAGCCCACGGCGCAGCACGAGCCTCCCCAGTATGAGACGGAGAACCCGTCAAGTACCCATCACTCGCCCCCGTCTTCGCCCAGCACATCTGCTTCTTCCAAGAGGTCTTCTCGCAGCAAGGCTCGTGCAGCCGCCGCTGAGAAGGCTGCAATTGCCACAGGAAAACCAGTTGCTTCGCGCCACCGCCCCGCTCGTCCTTCACCTCTTGCATCGAACGAGGATGTCCCCAATCAGTCCGAGAGCATCGACTTTGCCTCCCCGCGGCCCAGTTCATCGCCCTCAAGTGACATCTTCGCGGACCCCAGCCCCAGCGACCCGTCGTCCCCGACTGTTGAGGGCGATGCCTCGTGGGGAATTGCTCTCGGCGACCCGTCTCAAGATGTCAGCCCGGGCAGTAGCCAACACAAGCACTCGTCGAGCCAGTACAGCTCCGATCCGTTCGCCGAGTACCACATGTACGAGAAGGGCATGGGCTACGATGAGCAGCAGCTCGCGCCCAGCGAGGAGGACGCCACCGTCATCAACCACTCGCAGCACTCGCACACCTCCAAGTAGCTCTAGAATGGCCACTTGGCTGGTTGTGCCATTTCATGTTCACTCGATTCTGCCAGCCACCTCGAACTCTGACCTCTCCACCTCGCTCCACCGTCCCGCAACCGTAACGCGGTGCCGGCGTGCCCGTTGAACATTACTCGCATATTTCCTCATAGTCGCATAGTTCGTTTCTATTCCCGCCGCTGGACCGCCCTGTGGCCTGTGGACGCATTGTTCCCAGCGGACAGAACGGTACCCACCTTTGTTCTCTCCCGGACCCCTTTCGTACCCTGTACCAATATCAGCCGTTTTTGGAGCACCTCCGCCTGGTGTCTCTTGATTACCGGATCGCACACTTCACATGGATAGTCTTCCTTCCTCTCTGCATATATAGCTCGTTGATGAATTTTGTTGACTAGAGAGATTTAGTCGAGAAGTTAGGTGCCCAGAGGGAGTTGTTGTGAAATTTGCTGCGACTGTTGCATCAGTGCACCAGATCCGACACGCTGTGCGCCACCCGCGTTTCTCGTTCCCTGTCTATGGCCGCGGCCCGGTGCCGTTGCCGCCAACGCGGCCAAGATTGGCCACCCACCCGATCAAAATACGACACTACTACAACTGATACACAATCAACCACATCATCATTCTCCACCCACAACACTAGCACTATTATCTCGCGCTACCATGTCGACCATAGTCGACGCGCGGCCACGGGGCACCTACATCCCGGCCGACTGCCCTTCGTGCGTATCAATGAGAAGAGCTACCCAAGATCGATCGCTAAGCTGTCCATGAGCTCGAAGGAGGTGCAGGCGACCGGACACGAGCTCCGGGATGTGGCCTGCAAGCCACAAAGTCGGGTCGTAGCGGAGGTGGCCTGACAATACCGATTCCCACCTTTGCGTTCTTATCATCAGACGACTCTGTCTCCCCTCATCACTCCACCTTTTCATCAGCATCCACTGATCCGCAGATGCAAATCTCAACAGGAATACCTCGTCCCGCCAACCTTTATCGGCAACCTGCGCGTGCGGTGCAGCGCGTGCCGCGAGCTCTTCCAGCACCCGCAGCCAAAGCCGTCAGCGGGAAGCAGCGCCCGCGACTCGACATCGACGCCCGGCGCTTCTGCCTCGGCGTCAGCCAAGGCCGGCGGGTCGCGCCGCATCGGCACGGACGCCAACCCCATCGACATGGCGTACTATGATGTTCTGGGGCTCGGCGCGCAGGCCACTGAGACAGAGATTAAAAAGGCGTATCGCCGCCTCGCGATCAAGCTGCACCCTGACAAGGTGCGTGAGCTGGATAGATGTGCTCGACAATCATTTTTCGAAGCTGCCATGTATGTATTGAAAGCTGATAGCAGAATCGGGACGACCCCGATGCCGAGGAGAAGGTGCGTTTTTTTTTGTTGGTAACTCTTAGCTGACCTCCAGTTTAAGCAGATCTCGGTCGCGTACCAGGTGCTCTCGGACCCGGCGCTGCGGAAACAGTACAACGAGTTTGGGCAGAAGAACGGCGGCGGAGGTGCAGAGGACAGCCTGCAGGACCCCGAGGAGGTGTTCGGGCGCATGTTTGGCGGAGACCGGTTCGAGGACTTCATCGGGACGATCAGTATCGGTGAGTTTAAGTGCGGAGAGCGAACTGGGAGCGAGGCGTGCTCGCCACAGCTGCATGGTTTCCCGTAGCTGTCTGCCCCCCCTCCCCCTCCCCAATAGGACGCATTTTCTCACACTACAGGCAAGGACATGAAGGACGTCTTCCAGAAGCAGCACGACGAGGAGAGCACAGACGACTACATGATCGGGCCGAAGGGGACGCCGGTGCTCACCCCCGAGGCGCAGGCCCGGCGCGCCGAGCGGGAGAAGCGCGCGACAGAGGAAAAGGAAAAGGCACGGCAGGAGCGTGTGGACAAGATTGTCGCCAACCTCATCCGCAAGCTCAGCATCTTCACCGAGGTGGCGACTGGCGTGGACGACCCCGACGTCGGGCCGTCGTTTAAGCAGATTTGCCGCATCGAGGCCGAGGAGCTCAAGGAGGAGAACTATGGTGTCGAGCTGCTGCACGCTATTGGCAAGACGTACCAGGCTCGCGCGGCGCAGTATCTCGTAGGTGACTTCGCAGTGAGCTCAGCTGACCCCAGGCGTCCAGCCAGTTTGCCCCGCTCGGATGGTTCCACGGCGCGAAGAACACGTTCAACACTGTTTCTGATACGTGAGTGCCTCGAGGAAGCCGAGATACGACACGCCCGGATTTTACCTCATTTGCGTCCCGAACTCCCGCTAACTCCAGTGTCTCCACGATCCGTTCGGCGCTCGAGCTCAAATCGGTGTTTGAAAAGCTGCAGGCGGCCGAGCAGGCGGGGATGAGCCCGGAGGAGCTGCGCAAGCTTGAGGAGCAGGCAGCGGAACAGGGCATGCGCACGATCTGGAAGGGCGCCAAGCTCGAGGTCGAAAGCGTCGTCCGTGAGGCGTGCGACAAGGTCCTTGCGGACCCAACTGCATCCCGCCAAACTCGCGAGCTTCGTGCCGCGGCTATGAACCTCATGGGCGAGGCGTTCGCGTCCGTTCAGGAGGGCGTTGATGGCCTGAGTGAGGAGTTTGTCCGCATCGAGACGGCGGCCAGCAAGAAGCGCGAGGCGGCCAAGGCGGCGTCGTCGGTCGATGCCGCACCGTCATACCAGACATGTACGTAGCTGGAGACCGCTCCGACGATAGCTGCTGACGCCCAGACGAGAGCAAGCGACGCCCATGATACCCCTACCCGCTAGACATGCCATCTTGCCTTACGAGTTCTCGTCACGTTGTGATATACAGTGGATGCATACAGTACACTACGCAATCTAATAGCCTCTAGTTTGCCTCGTCCTCGGCCACCTCTTCGAGGAGGTCGACGCTGAGGAAGAAGCCCTCCCACGTATCCTGGTCCGGGAGGTGGTCTGCCCATTCCGCAGCTGCGAGCACGAATTGGGCCTGCATTTGTGTGTCCGCCGCCGCCGCCGCCGCATCAACCACAGGTGCTGGCCGCCGGGGAAAGTCGGCATGTGGGGAGAGCACGTCGACGAACGTGTCCTCTGCCGCGTCCTGCTTACGCGCTGCGTCGTCCTCGTCTTCCTACCAGTCAGAAAACACCGGGTAATAGTAACTCACGATATCAAACTCGTCCTCGCGCTCGTCGTACTCGACATTCTCCTCGAGCTCTTCGAAGCCAGCCGCAAAGGCAGCCCAGTTGTCCGGCGCACGCGTCTGCCACAGGTGAATGTCGCCTGAGTTGGCGACGGACGCGACGATCGGTCGTGTGGGGTGCCACTGTGGTGTGAGCGTTGCTTTACGCCACAATCCCGGTAGAACGTCAATCTGGCTACGCTCCTCGCTCCCACTAACTCACATCGCAGTCGAGTAACGGCTCTCTTGGCCCCTCGAGCACTTTCACCAACGCGCCCGCCTCGCGGTCCCACACAAACACGTTGTGCGCCATCTTGTGCCCCGCCCCGCCCATGACGTACTCGCCATCCCCGCTGAACCCGACGGCATGCCACGGCGTGCGGTTCACAAGATCCTGAAAACGGTGGATCGGGAGCAGCTCGCCCGTCTGCGGCGAGACAGTTAGGATGCGCAGCGCGCGGTCCGAAGATGAGAGCACGAGGTTCCTGCCGTCAGAAGAGAATGAAGATTGGTACGCACTGGCCAGACGCGTCGAATGCCAGGTGCTTGATCCCGCTTGTGCCGACCTTGATTCGTGAGAGAACGACACGCGACACGGGGTCGATGATGAGCACGACACCGCCGCTCGTCCCGGCGTATATCCTGCTTCCGCATGGACTCCACGCCGCGCAGATTAGTGATGATCTTGGGGTCAGCGGCATTTTTGACTAGAACGTACTTCTTCTTCCGCGGGGCATCATCGTCGCCCTGCTCACCCTCGCCCTCCATAACGTCCTGAAGTACTGTGCGCTCGCCCGCGCCGCCGCTCCGCAGGTCGACGAGCACGACTTCGTTGCACGTCAATGTCGCGAGCACGATGCGGCTATTGCGCGGGTGGAACGACGCAGTCGCGACGGGCGCGTCAAACCGAATCGTTTGCACGCGCGCCGTGCTCGGCCCCGCCTTTGTCCCCCGAAGCAGCGGCGAAATCACGCCCAGGTCCCAAATAATCGCCGTGCTGTCGTGCGACGAGGTCAAGAGATAGCGGTTGTTGCGGGACCAGCTGGGCATGAGCGAGAAAACCATCTGACACGCACCTTAGCCCACCGACAGCCTTGACGTGTCCCTCGAGAACACGCACGACACCACGCGTCTCGACGTCCCACACCTCGACGAGCCCGTCGGACCCGCCAGCAGCGAGGTAGTGGCCGGCATACGGCCCTGAGGGGTTGAACCGCACGCTGACGGCCTGCGAGCTCAGCGTCGAGTCGACGCTTTCCGGATATCGCTGCGCAAATGGGTCTGTGGTCAGCTAGAAAGATGCAGCGCGCGTACTGAGGAGCTGCTGCATGGCAGCGGATGTGTGATGCCGACTTGAGGTTGTCGCGCGACTTTGTTTTTGATGGACGCTGCGGCTGGTGACTTGCCGCTCGAGTGGTCGTGAGCGGACATTGGACGTGTCTCCGAACACACAATCAATTGCCGCTGTGGATGGTCACTGTCAACGTTGCACACTTCGACTTCAACTCAGTTTGGTCCTTCTTCCACTCTCTCAGCTTGCATTCTCTCCACGTCTCGGTAGAGCCCTCTGTGCCGAAAGCCTTCACTTCTCCGCACCTCAACTGTCTCTTCTCGCCGCGATGCAACCCCGCCCGCCGCAACCACCCGCGGCGCGGTTTACACCGCCGACGGCGCCTGGCGTGCCGATCCACGCGATGCAGAACCTGATCCCGCGTCTCGCGACCGCTATCAACGACATTGACGGTCTGAAGAACACGATTGCGATGGGAAATGCGGACGGGTCGATGCCGAACTGGTGAGTGCGGCTCACGAGATTTAAGTCATGGACGTCGTCAATCTCGTCTGAGTCTCACGCGACTCAGCATCTGACATCAGGGACACACTGCTGCAACGGTATTCGATGCTCCTCGGTCGTGTGCAGCAGCTGAGCGCATATATTGCGCAAGAGGCCCGCAGCGGGCCTGGCGGGCTGCCCCCAGTGCCAGGTGCTGCTGGGCCGGCTCCTGCTCGTCCGCCAGCTCCACCAGGACCAGGAGGCGCAGCTGGGCCATCGGGTGCAGGAGGTACCATCGAGAAGACAGTTGGAACACCCGCTCTCTCGCACTACCTTGTGCATGCGCTGCGTCCTCTTCCTGCAGACTGCGGTCCCGTGGCGCCCGAAGTGCTCTTCCAGGTGATCAACACGATGGAGCTGCCGGACCTGGCGGCAGCGCAGACCGCGCTGCTCAAGACGGACAACGCACCACAGTCCTTCCTCTCCCTCCCCGGACAGGTGAAGCTTCAGCCGCTCGATGCGCTGCGCAAGCTCGACGACCCGGCACTCACACGCCTGACGGGCAACATGCGCTCGCGGTTGCAGCGCGAGCACCACCGCGCGACGGGGATGCTGAAGGAGATTGCGCGCCGCGAGGAGGAGTACGACTGGAAGTTCCGCATAAACGAGGACGAGGACGACGACGAGAAGGACGACCTCTTTGACGAGGATGACGAGGAGGGCGACGCAAAAATGGCCGAACCGGAGGCGCCAAAAGTGCCAAATCCGCGAGAAGGGTGGAAGGTCACTGATTATCTCCGCTTCTTGGATAACGGGACACGGCCACCACCTGCACCGGGTGCACAGGATCCTGGTGCTGGGGCAGCGGTCGCTGCGGCTGCTGCACCTATCGTGATTTAGTGTGCTGTATTGTTATGCACTGTATGTAGAGTACGGGGTGCATGTGTCTTGGGGGGTGTTGTGACTAGTGTAGGCGCGGGATCAATAGGTGTGTGAGTGGCACATTGCACCCGGAGTGTGTGCCTATTGGATTCACTGTGTCAGAAGCGGACAGGTGACGAGCGACGAGCCGCGAGCCGCGAGCCACTCGTCTCCATCCGTTCTTTGTCTCCAATTCACAACAGACATCCCTCCCCCCACCCACTTGCATCTCGCATCTCTCCATCTCCCACCCTCTCATTCTCTTATTTCTCAGCGAAAAGCGCAGGAACCTTTCCTCCCGCAACTCCCAAAATCTCGCCACTCGGGCCTTGCGACTCTGCCGACACTCGAAACCGATTTGGGACTTTAAATAATGTCCGACTACGAGCGGTCGTCGTCGGCCGAGCCGAGCTCGCCTGTGCGGCCCAAGAAGAGGGTGAGTGGCGATGGACGGTGAGGAGATGCGGCGTGCTGTAGGCAGTGCGAGGACATAAGGATCAGTGGGCTGGGAGTGCAATGGAGCCCACTGGCTGGATAGATGTCTGAGAAGTGGGGAACGAAGAAGGGATCGGGGCGTCTGTTCAGTGCTCACTCTGCAGGCGAGGATCGCGGACCCGGATGGTAAGCTCCGCAAGTTGTGCGATGCGCGATGTACTGACATGTGTCCCTCCAACAGAAGAGGAAGACGTGAGTTGACAATTTCGAGGCTTCAACTCACACCTCAGGAAGAGCCTCAGTCCGAGCCCGTTCAGCATGAGGGTGGCCACGAAGAGGAGGATGCTGAAGAGGCGGAGGACGATGAGGAAGATGAAGAAGATGAGGACGAGGAGGATGAGGATGAGGACGACGACGACGACCGTAAGCTGCTCATCGCGAGACTTTGGCTTATCATGCAGGTGGTCGGAGGCACAAGAAGAAGAAGCCCAAGCGTGCCGGGAACCGTTTCCTCGATGTCGAAGCGGTGGTAGACGACGATGAGGAAGAAGACGACGAGGACGACAATGACGAAGATGGTGAGTCGTGAACAGTCTCAGCTCCGAACTGACACTTCAGTTCGCCACTTCATTGAAGAGGACCGTCCCGAGGAGGGAGTCATGGACGACACACATCACAGGCGACTTAACCGCGACATTCACCGCGAAGAGGGACCTGATGTTGAGGAGATTGTTGCGCGTCTCAAGGAGCGCCACCGGCAGACAAAGTACAATGCGGACAGTGACCACGTTCCTCAGCGTCTCCTTATGCCTGGTGTGGACGACCCCAGCCTGTGGCAGGTGCGCGTCAAGGCCGGGCGTGAGCGTGCCATCATTGCATCCATCTTCCGCAAGGTGTTCAACGCCACGTACAGCGCCAACCCTATCGAGGTCTTTTCCGTGTTCTACCGTGACTCGCTCCCAGGTCTTCTCTACCTTGAGGCGCGCCAGTCGGCCGCCGTTCAGGCTGCGGTGAATGGTGTTGTCGGCGTGTACATCACCCGTGGCATCCAGCTTGTCCCCATTGAGGAGATGGCACCCCTGCTGCGTATCAAGAAGAAGGAGATCAACCTTACACCGGGTATGTGGGTCCGCCTCAAGCGCGGAAAGTACACTGGCGATTTGGCACAGGTCATCGACATCGACCAGCTTACCAGTGGTGTTGTCGGTGTAAAGTTTGTCCCTCGTATCGACTTGACCCCACGCGAGAAGAAAACGGACCGCTTGGCAAACGGCAAGGCTGGCCTCGGAGGCACATTCCGTCCAACCCAGCGCCGATTCAACTATGATGATGTACGCAAGATCTACGGCCGGGGCAATGTCCGCAGCGGCGCGCAGGGAAGTTACATCTTCGACGGTGACGAGTACGACCATGAGGGCTTCTGCGTTAAGGATGTCAAAATGGCGTACCTGGACACCGAGGATGTCAAGCCCACGCTCGACGAGGTTTCGCGTTTCGCCGGAGACGACGGAAACACAGGTCGCTTCGATCTCGCCACGATCGCGGACGCTAACCGCAACATCACCTCATCGTTCCTCACTGTTGGTGACCAAGTTGAGGTTGCTGAGGGAGACCTGGCGGGTCTTCTCGGTACCGTTGAGACGATCGAGGCCGAGACCATCGCGATCAAAGCGATTGGAGGTGCCGTTCACGACCAGTTGATTGAGGTCCCCGCACGGCATGTCCGCAAAAAGTTCGACGTTGGTGAGCACGTCAAGATCACCAGCGGCAAGAACGTGGACGTGTCCGGTATGATTGTCGACGTAAAGGGTGATGTCGTAACCCTCATGTCGGACCAGGACCAGCAGGAAATCAGGGTGTTCTCCAAGGACGTTCGCAAAGCGGCCGAGGTCAGCGGTGGATCCACGGGCACGGTCGGCATGTATGACGTCCACGACCTGGTCATGCTCGACCCCACCACTGCTGCTGTTATCGTGAAGGTTGAGGGCAGCAAGCTCCGCATCCTTGACCAGAACGGCATGTCGCGTGTGGTCAGTCCCCAGGAGGTCAGCCTGCGCCGCGACAACGCCCGGTACGCTGTCGCCACGGACTCGGTCGGCCAGGACATGAAGGTCGGCGACTCGATGAAGGAGGTTGATGGCGAGCACCGTCGTGGAGAGGTTATCAACATTTCCCGCTCGCTGTTCGTCTTCCTGCACAACCGTGACATTGCCGACAACTACGGCGTGTTTGTTGCACGTGCATCGTCACTCACGTCTGTCACGCCCAAGACCGGCATCGACCTCACAAAGATGAATCCCGCTGCTAATCAGGCCCTAATGGAGGCAAACATGGGCATGATGCCGCCTCCTCCCACCCTCGGCAACAGGCGACTCATCAACACCCCAGTCATCGTCACCCGTAAAACCTACAAGGGTCTTTATGGTGTTATCAAAGATGTTGTCGGTGCAAACGAGGCCCGCGTGGAGCTCGCCACCAACAACAAGACCATCACTATCTCGACAGCCTTCCTGAAGCGTCGTGACCCGAAGACAGGCCAAACGTACCCCCTCGACATGGGCGGTGGCGGCAGCTTCGGAGGTGGTGGCCGCGGTGGTGGCTACGACATGAACCCGTACGGCAACATGGGCCCGCCGCCGAACGGTGGTCGCACACCTGCGGCTGGACGGTTCGGTCAGACACCCAACCCGTACGCCATGGGCAAGACGCCCAACCCTTACGCTTCTGGTGGCGGCAAGACGCCGGCTTGGGGCTCTGGTGGTGGTGGTAAGACGCCGTGGGGTGCGGGCGCAGGTGGTGGCGGTGGCAAGACCCCGGGCTGGGCAGGCAACGGAGGCAAGACCCCAGGATGGGCAGGTGGTGCAGCCGGAGGCCGGACACCTGCGCCAAACTACGGCGGCGATGGTGGACGGACACCGGGCTGGGCTGGAGGCCGTATGGATGGCGGCAAGACGCCGAACCCGTATGCATCGAGTGCGCCTACGCCGGGCGCATTCAACGACGCGGGTCCATCGAGGGTGAGTTTACAGCTTGTTGAGTTACGACTGACGTCCAGGGACCCATCTCCGCGCCGACACCTTATGGCGGTGGTCCTTCCCACCCGTACAGCGCTCCGACTCCTGGTGCAGCGCTCAGCGCACCCACACCAGCACCCATGGGCGGCTTCAGTGCACCGACCCCGTACTCTGCACCGACGCCAGGCATGGCTCTGTCGGCACCCACTCCCGGTATGGCCCTTTCCGCACCAACTCCTGGAGGTGCCCTTTCTGCACCCACACCAGGTGTGGGAGGACACTTTGGCGCGCCGACACCCTTCGGCGCCCCGACGCCATTCGCCGGTGGTGGCGGCGGCGGAATGGAACACAACGCAAGCGGCATTCCATGGGATTGGGCCCTCGACTTCCGCAACGTGCTGGTCACAGTCGGACCCTCCAAACGCCCTGGCACACGCAACCCGCGCCACTACCAGCGTGGGCACTACGATGGCCAGCAGTTCGGTATTGTCGAGGGGACGTCTGGCGAGAACGTACTTATCTGCGGCCTCGAAGACGGCGCAGAGCCGTTCGAGATTGCGGCCGAGTATCTCACGCCCGTGCGGCCCGATAGCGAGGGTCAGGTTGTCATCTTCCTTGCTAGCGGCGACCTCAAGGGCCAGCAGCGCACGACGCAGTACAAGAGCGACAACCAGTGGATGATGGAGCAGGAGCCAAGTGATATTGTTGGTCTTGTCATGGATGAGGACAGCCTGGGGCGTATCTGGCGCACGGACTAGTCCGTCAGGCGATGGTCACTGGTGAATGGGCGTTAGGTCATCTGTGGCCAGTTAGTGTCGTAGACTGTGGGATAACTAGAAAACCACGCACAGAATCATATGGCCGTATCTGATGCATGCGTAGTACATTGATCTGGCAACCAGTCTCGTTGGGCCTTGGGCAAGAGGCTTATGCAGCAAGCAACACGAAGAATGCGTGACATGGTGGGGTGTATGTAATGTACAAAGCTGGGTGGGTGGTCTATCGGCGATCTCTTTCCCTCCTGTCATCTCTGTCGCGGTCACGATCCTGGCGGTCGTCCCGACGGTCGCGGCGGTCGTCTTTTCTGTCACGGTCGTCGCGGCGGTAATCTCTGTCCCTATCCCTCCTGTCGTCCCTCTCACGGTCGCGGTCGCGGTCCCGGCGGTCACGATCGCGGTCACGGTCACGGTCACGATCACGAGTGTCTCTGTCGCGATCACGCTCGCGTTCCCTGGCCTTGCGCCGCGCGCGCTCCTCCTCCGTCTCGTATCGGCCTCCCCTCTCGCGGTCGCGGTCGTCACGGCGCTTAGCGTCGCGGGGGTCGTCGTCGTCGTCGCGCCTCCGGCGGCGGTCATCGTCCCTGTCGCTGCGCACGCTCCTCTCGCGGTCGCTATCGCGGTATTCCTCCAGGTCACTGCGGGGGCTGCGCGGCGTTCCCGTCCCAGAGCGCACGAGGAGATGCGAGGCATTGTACCCTCGCCCACCGCGGGTCGCACGCGCCTCGCGCCGCGCCTTGGCGTCCTTCTTCTTACTTGATGGCGGGAGCTCTGCACTGAGCGCCGTCGCTCCGAGGCCGAGGAGTGCGGGGCGTGCCTTGGGGACGTGTAGCGGCGTATCCGCTTTCGGATCGTATCCCATGCCGCGGAGGATGGCGGCGCCAAACGCTTCGATCGGCACCGCGTCATAGTCGTCCAGATTCGACGAGTCGGGCAGCGCAGTGAGGTCGCGGCGCAGCGCATCTTCCTCATTCGGGAAATGGCGCGCGTTCTCCGCCGACTCGATCGCAAAGTCGGCAGGAAGGGACGAGGTGTTTCCGCTCTCGCCGGCGAGGACGGCTGCGAGCGCCTGCTCATCAAGCGTGAGCGGCTTGGTTTCCTCGACTTTGACTTTGACGTCCTCCTCAACCTTGACTTTGACGTCGCCAGTCTCTGGAACCGCCTCCGTCTCGCGCTTGACTTCCTCGCGCTTGACGAAACGCAGCCCGGCGCGCTGCGGCTCGTCCCCCGTCCGTTCGTGGGTCACAATCTCCTCCTTGATCTGCGCCTCGGGGCGGAATGCGGGCTTGCGCGCGGCCTCCCGCCAGTCCTTGTTCGGCTGCGGAGCAATGACCATTGGCGGTGGAGCCTTATCGCCGGCGAGTGCCTTGCCGTTTGCGTTGAAGCCGTGGAACGTCTCGCGCGACGAGCCATTGCGGCTGGAGCCGCGGTCGTTGTCGCGGGAGTCGCGCGGGCGGGCGGCGCGCCGCTCAAAGGCGTCTTCCTCATCCGAACCGACATCTTGGAAGCGCGATTGCGAGGGCGCGTTCCACCCCGATCTTGGCATTTTGGCGGATGGATGAGATGGAGAGAGAGAGAAGTGGATGGGGCTAGCAGTACGTTTGTCGAGTAGATTCGAGGTCTTCCAGTCGTGAGTCGCCACCAAAGCGGCAAACTCGAAGTGATGGATCACCCACGTGGTATAATGCCTTATTACCTCCCCCCACGCAGTCCAGGGTGAGTGACCCGCAGAGTGACGTTCCCTCCCCCCCCTGGGCAGCATGCTGCTGTGCTGCTGATGACGGTCGTGACCACACTTGTCGGTGTGTGTTGCCTGCCAGTTGTTGCCCATCCATCGCTGTCTCTCGGCCACCATCCACATCGTCGTCTCCACCTCTTTCGCCCCCCATCTCACCCACGGCGCACCACCCACCATGGCAGCAGTCGCAGCGATCCCGCCGCCATTCTTCTCCCCGTACCTCGACGACCAGATCACCAAGCTCTCCGCGCGTCAGATCCCATGGGAGGTGGGTATTCAGTTGGAGGTGTAAAGGTATACAACTAACACGCAGGGATACCAGCGCGCCAAGCTGCTGAGCCAGGAGGAGTGCACCCTCTTGCGATCGCTTGAGAAGCTGGTGAGTCGGCTAGAATGGGGAAGGGACATCACATCTCTTCCATGGATCAGCTCCCTTCTCGTCTCCTAAGCTGGCATCCCATCGTACTCACACGCAGCCTATCGCCCAGCGCTCGACCGTCTTTGACAAGCAGGGCGAGCAGTATGCCAAGCTGTACATTGACCTCCTTCGCAAGCTGCAGCGCGTGGACACGGTCCAGGCTGTGCTCGTGAACATCTCCAACATGCTCGCGGACCAGCGCGCGCTTGAGTACTTTCACGCCCTTGGCGCCGCCAACCCCCTCGACCCGTATCAGCCCATTGTCAAGTGTCTGACCATGGACACGGACGAGGAGTTTGTTCATCTTGAGAGCCTGCGTATTCTTGCGCTCCTTATTGCGTGAGTTGCCTTGCAGTTCACCTTCAACTGACGGACGCAGAACGGACAGCCGCCCCTTCCCCGAATCTCTCCTGCCCACCGTCCTCAAGTCCATCTCGTCGCTCCTCAACTCAACGCGCCCGCAGCCTCGCGACGTTGCTGCTCAGGTGCTCAACGCTGTCCTTGGAAAGAAGCAGTTCCGCACCGCTGTCTGGGCCGAGGGCGAGTGCATCTCGGGGTGAGCTATGATCTGCCAACTGGAGCTGACCACAGACTCGTCAAGTGGCTCAAGGAGAACCCGTCGCCGCAGCAGCAGTACTCGTGTGTATGCTGCATTTGGCAGCTGTCGTTTGAGGAGGATGCGGCGAACGGTTTGGACAAGAAGTACGACATTGTGGCCCTCTTCATCGACATTGCCAAGAGCGCGGTCAAGGAGAAGGTCATCCGCGTTGTTGTTGCGACTTTCAGGGTGGGTGCTGAGCATGCTCCCTTTTCAGTGCGGCTGACATTTCAGAATCTTCTCTGGATTGCACCAGCGGCCAACCTGCCGTCTATGTTTGTCGTGCGCCTTCTCCCTTTCGTCCTGTCCCTCAGCGAACGCAAGTGGTCGGATGAGGACATTGTCGAGGACATTGACTACCTGCGTGATGAGCTCAAGGAGCGTCTTGATGGCTTGACGTAAGTACACAAGAGTTGAAGAGGGAGTCGCCTCCTATATCTCCCCGACCCTCTGAGCACCTCTGACACCCAGTACGTACGACGAGTACGTCTCAGAGATCGAGTCTGGCCACCTGGTGTGGTCGCCAGCGCACGAGTCGGATGACTTCTGGCGCGCAAACGTGAGCCAGATCATTAACACCGACAACGGCAAGCTCGTGAGGCGCCTAGTCGAGGTGCTCAAGTCGTCCCGCGACCCGGTTGTCCTGGCCGTGGCGTGCAACGACGTCGGCAAGATGGTCAAGTACGGCGGCGAGCGGGCCAAGAAGCTCATCACCGATCTCGAGGGCAAGACGCGCGTCATGGAGCTCATGACCAACGAAAACCCCGATGTCCGGTACCGCAGCTTGCAGGCTGTGCAGCAGATTATGAGCCAGCACTGGCTCAAGTAGGACCAAGTCGTAATTCCGTAGTTTGTTGACGGCGCTGCCTTCGCAGAGAGGACAAATCCTCGTCTGTACCTTTAGATATGTGATATTGACTGTGACGAGCCAAGTGCAGTAGTTTGCGAGTGGCAAGGGATTGGGATGAGAGCAGAGGACATGAGGAAGAGCACGCAAAGGCAGGGCACGCAAACACAAAGACTGCAATCCTATCCATATCATATCTCTACACCTTGCTAGCAACGGCAATCCCAATGCGACACGCAGCGCCAACAGCGGCCGAAAGCAGCGCATGCCCGGGGGCCTTGAGCGCGCCCTCCTCAACAGCGGTATCGAGGTGCTCGAGCTCGTCATCCCGGAACTCCTCGAGGATCTTGTTAAGCAGCGGAAGGGCCGGGTGATCACACGCCTCGAGGACGGGCTTGAGTGCGCGGAGCTGGCTAAACGACATCAGCTATCCTTCCACACAAAGCTCTTTACTCACTCATCATAATGCTCCCCAATAACAGTCTCCACCGCCTCGGTACACGCCATCGCGGCCTCTTTGCCCATCAGCGCCGTCCCCGCGCCGAGGCCCCACGCCAGGCCCTGCCACAAGGGGTAGAGGGCGGTTGGGCGCACGCGGTGCTGGTCCGCCATGCGCGTGAGCACGTTCAGGTGGTGTCGCTCGTTTTCCCACATTTCCTGTCGTCAGCAAGGGAGGGGCCGAGAGACGGGATGAGGAGGGGGACTGGCTCGAAGACTAGGTTTCTATTCCACTCTTCTATTTGCTTTCGTCTCTTTTTTCTCTGTTCTCTTTGAAGAAGAGCGCCGCGCCCGAGTCAAGAACGATCCTCCAGACAGACACATCATGCCCCTTTGATCACTCACCTCGACCTGTCCCGCGGTCCCACGGTCCCCGCGCACCTGGCTAGCCCACTTCTGCCCGCGATAGATCCAGTTGGCGCCAAGCTCGCCGGCATGGTCGACGCGCACTATCTCCTCGATCAGCCGGCGGTGTTCGGGGGAGAGCTCGGGCGTGGTAGTCGTGGCGGGATTCGGCGGGGGTGGTCCAGCCGCTGTACCGGGAGCGCCGGGAGCTCCAAGAGCTCCGGGAGCGGCGGCTCTTCCTGCACTCGGCGGGCCTGGAGGCGGCCCCGGCGGGCGTGGGGGGCCGGGACGCGCGTATGCGTGCGAGGCGATGCCGCGCGTAGTGGTCAGAATTGGACGGAGTGCGCGCATTTATTTGGTGAGGTGGAGTGTGAGAATGCGGTTGTGATCAGCATGTCAAGTGGAGGTTTTCGGCCGGGAGGTGGCGTCGCCACAACCTTGTCACGATCTGCTCGCGCACCAGTGCAACAATATGCCGCCACTTCTGCCCTATCTGCGCTCCCTTCAACTTTAGTGCAACGCATTGACAATGAACATAAATATATCTGTGTGTCATGATAACGTATATACTGCTGTTCGCCACCAGGGCGGAAGCTATAGAGAGAGAGTGGTCACGAAAAGAATACCACGTAATGCCTGACGGTGTTTAGTTGGGAGGAATAGCCTGAAGGTAGACCTTGGCGGTCTCGGAGAGGTCGTCGCCGTCCATGATCTTCCAGACGGCTCCGAGGTCGCCCTCCGAGAAGGCGTAGCCAATAACATGCGGGTGTGCCTCAAGCTGCGGGATGAGCTCCTTGATGAAGTTGTAGACAACTCCGCGGTCCTCGATGAAAGCGAAGTCCTTCTTGTCATCGACACAGCCGAGCTCGGTGATGATAATGGGTTTCTGGTACCTCTCCCACATCAGATTGACAACCGCCATGGCGCTGGCGGCGTCCTTCTTGTAGATGTGAACGTTGGTAATGTCCCATCTGCGTTGTTAGTTCAAGTCCTGTGCAGTCTGTTATTACTCACTTAACCTTGAGCTTGTTGAACTCCTGAAGCCACTCCTCACTCTCCTGGTGGCAGGGAGCCGGAGAAATGAGCTGAGCGCCGCGCTCTCCGAGAGGCTTGATAAGCTGGTCCCAAGTGTTCTTGGCGCTCTCGGTTTTGATATCCGACGAGTATTGGGTCTCGCAGTCGGGCTCGTTAAAGCCGGCAACGTACTTTGGCACGGGCTGGCCGTTGTAGAGAACACCGTTGACATACTGCTCGAACTCATAGCGACGCTTAGCATCGGTCTGGTCGTTCGCACCGATGTTCCGGTCGCCCTTGTGGCCGTCACCCCAGAGAGTAGGGATGTAGGTCAGGTCGCTGGGGTTCTTCTCGAAGCCGGTCGATCCCCAGTCGTGCCACCAGCAGATGCGGCTGCCAAACTTCTCAAGCATGTTGCCCGACGAGATACCGGCCTTGCAGCGCAGAGGGCTGCCAGTGGAGCCACCGGTGGCAGCAGGAGGGGCAGCAGACGAGGTCGCAGCGGTAGGCTCAGCAGAGGGCGCGGAGCTGTCGGCGGCGGGAGCGCTGGCAGAGTCCTGGGCAGGCGGGGGAACCTCACCCTGGGCGCCAGTGGTCTCCTGCGGGTTTGCGGCGACGGTGGTGTCGGCGACGAGCTGCTGGCCAGGATTGAAGGCGCTGGGAGTGGCGGCAAGGGTGGCAGGGGCAGAGTCCGACTTGGAGGGACGGACCTTGCACTGGCGGCCGCCCTTGTCGGTGCGGATGTAGAGGTTAGGGTCACGCTTCGAGCGGTGAACGCTGCCCTCGACGTTCTTGGCGGCGCGAGCGGCGTGGGCCTGCGCAAGAGCGCGGTGGTCGCGGGGCGAGCCGTGGGCCTCAACAACGGCACCAAGGAGGGCGACAACGGAAACGAGAGCGGTGATCTGCATGTTGGATAAGATGGGAGGAGATAGTGAGGAGGTCTAGAGAGCTACGGGTCGCAGGATGACAACGAGGGTACAAAAAAAGAGTGTAGGCTGGAGTGTCAGTGGATTTCAAGAGTGTTACTGTTGAGTGCGGGAGAGGTTCGTGCATCTCGCCGTCGTCCATGGAGCTGGAGCTTTATCAGGATGGGCGCTAGATCCAGCGGCACCGGGCGGTGCAGTCTAGCTCAGCGCCGGTGCTGACCAGCTAGCGAGGACAGGGGGAATGGTACCAAGTCCGTATTCGGACCGTCCCCCAGCCATCGCGTTGTGAGTCACTTGCGCTAATGCAGCGGCGACAAGAACCACGCCCACCGCCATCGAAGTACTCACGAATTCCAAACCAGTTGGAGAGATGATTGAGGGATGCAAAACGAAAGACAAACGACAAGGAGCTGTTTAAAGAAGTCGACGGGGTCGGGGGGGGTGAATCGGGGGGAGACTGGTCTCTACCAGTAGTGTACATACCAGCGAGGCCTCAGACGAGACACTACTACTACTGTGGCGCATTGCGCGTCCCCCGCCCACCAAACGAGACGCGCTGCTCCTAGTCTGTATCCCTGGCGCGGACCTACTGGAGCTACGAGTAAAAAATGGATTAAAAAAAGGGGGTGTGCGGGGGGGACGCCCAGAGGCCCAGAGTACAGACCAAGGGCCAGGGGCCGGGCGAGGGAGGGGGCGCGGAACGCGTATCCTTCCCGTGTACAGGGATTCTGTGCATCGCGCCAAAGGCCCATCAAATGCATCAATGGCCAAGGTCCCAAGGAACCGCGGCTCTCGTGCACTTCCAGCAGTACCTCTACCTGGACACGGAACGGGGGTGCTCGGGAATGCGCCGCATACAGGGGGCACCGGCATGGGGCCGTGGCTCAGCTGTCCAGTGCTTCCTCACTCCGCGAGCGCGACTCAACTCTGGTAGGATTGTCGTGTTCCTTTGGTGCCGTAACATTGGAAGGAGGCGCCCAGTGCACCGTGCGCAAAGCAGAGGCGCACCGTCGGCGGGTTCTCGTACCCTCTCGCCGTGGCCGTGCAGCCGATCACAGATCACATAAGGTCCGTGTCTGGCATGTCTGGCATGTTTCGTGTGCACCCTCGATTGGGCTGCGCTGGACAATTGAGCCAGTGTGCCTCGGGCCTGGAGCAGCAAAACCAGCGAACTAGCGAATCCACGCCCAGTATCACAAGGTATCCACGCGGTTGGGCCTCCCTGACGTTTCACCCTTTACAACGCACTCTCCCAAGCTCCACGCGTGCTGCGGGCCTGGAAGCAAGCTTTCCATTCATCGCAGCTGAACGGCATGAACGGGGCTGCATCCTCTCCGCGTTCTGCCTTTCTGCCTTTGATCGCTCGTAGCAAAACACGACTAATCTGGCCTTAGATTCTCTTAGATCGTCTCGTTTGGCTTCCCTGTGCGCCCGATCTGGACACACTCACACTCACAACGCGGGGCGGCAGGCGGAGATTTGGAAACCCTGAAGAGGAAGAAAAGGGGCCGCGCACAAGACCTGAAGCAAACACACAAAAGTACAGAGTACAGAGTACAGAAGGGTACACCAGAGATACACAGGCGTGCTTTCTTGCGCATCCCGATCCCGGCCCGCCGCAGTGGCGTTACGCAAAGACAATCAAGCACTGCAACACCGCAGCACTGCCAAGTGGCCAAGTGGCCCAACGCAGCGATATCGTCTTGGACATTGGACTCGACGGCGGTCTCGTGCTCCGCCCAGCCTCTCATGCTTCAGCTCTTTTATTAGAAGCATTATCGTAACTATCTCTCACTCCCTGGACAGCTGGTCAGCCCAGCAAACCGTTCCTCCCAACAGCTCGTACATGCACATCTACAAGCCACCAGCTCCACAGGCACTTCCTTCTTGCAGAGGCACCGCACACCCACATTCAGCGCGTTCAGCACGGTCTCTGATCGATATGATCTGTACCGACTCTGCACAGCTGCGCCAATCTAGGCCCATACGTCCAACGTGCAGGGGTGAGCACCCTCGGAGATGCGAATGCCAGTCCAGAGCACGCGTTACGTTACACAGTGAGCGATTGAGCTCAAGGTGTGGCGTACCCTTGTATCCCGGAACGGGGGTGACAGGGGCCTGACTGTCCGACGGCCGATGGCCGATGGTTATAGTTGGAAGCAACTGTTGGCGGGGCGGGTGGGCGCGTGGCCAGTGTGGCCAGATGCTGAAGCACGGCGCACAAGCTGCATGCAGTGTTCCAGGTCCAGAAGCTGAGCTTGTCTTCTCGCGTTTGCTGGGTCCGGAATGGCGGCGTGGCCAACCGGTGGTCTCGGTGCAGCAGGGCCAATGGACCCTATGCACCCACATCCCCGAGCCATGGGAATATCCAGACTCAAGAAATCGCGGCCAGACAGGGAATCCGAAGCGAGCGCCCCCGGAGAGTTGATGACCTGGTCCATCAAACCCAGAGCCTCCTGCCTGCTCCTTCACTCGGAGATTGAGATCCCCAGACTTTGACGGTGGCTGCTGGCCAGGCGTGGTCGGTGATTGTATTTCAAGGAGCTCGGTCGAGTTTCATGGGCCTCGACCAACACTGGCATACATTAGCATGCGGGGATACCGGAAGTGACGCCGATTGGGGTGCGTGGTTATCGGTATGGAGTTCTAGCCAGAAGTTGACAGAACCGATGCCAGTCGATCCTGAGCTGGGATCCAACCCGGGGCAGCTCGGTAGATTAGAGAGCACTTGAGTCCCAGGATACCACCCGCAATCCAATCCACCTCCAATCCGACAACAGAGTTCAGGGTCTGTTATACTACTGTCACTGTCGCTTGCAATCGTTTGTGTCTAATTCTGGACTTGTGGAGCCCATTGTGGACCTCGGACCGACGCCCACTAACTGGCGTTACAACCATTGGGGACTGCGGAACGTGCTGTCGCTCGAGGCTACAAGTTATCCCCGGATCCCAGTTCAAAAGTCGTCGACCTCGAAATGCTGAAGTTGACGTTACTTGGCAGGAGGCAGTTTTGGAGGGACTTAACTGGCGATCAGAGCACCGTGGGGACCCGTGAAGGGGAATAATGAACACTGATCAACTGGTGCCACGGCCGGAGCGCGATGACCTGGTCTGGGCGATCAGACGCTTTTAGTTCGGAGATCACTGACCCGCACTCGAATCCAAGGTCTCCATTTGACACAGATCCATTGATTCGCAGCGAGAAGCGGCGTTATGAAACACGCGAGACGCGACTTCTTGAGATCTTGGGATGGGCGGCGCGAGGCTTGTGCGCGATGCGAGCTGTGCCCCTAGGGATTGAGCTGCAGTCCCAGAATTGATCAGCGCTCTTTCACCTCGCAGACTGATCCTCTGACATCACCATCACGCAGTGACCTTTGCCGTTAATCAGACCTGTAGAGGGATGTTTAGTCAATGAGGGAATACACGCGCGAGCGGTCAGTGCAGTAACTCTTGCAGGCTGGTAAATTTTATGTGCGACCGAGCTACTATCTGTTGATTCATCTTACGCCAAGCGACATCGGGCAGGCAGGCTGCCCCGATTATTTCAATCACAGTCTCTGTTATTCACAACTCGCCGGCCCGAGCCCTGCGTCGCTACTTCGACCCGGTCCTTCTCGCGTCAGCCCCATCACAGCGCACACTCACACTCAACACTACGTGCTAGCTCGAGCAGCACGCGCCGCAGATTCGCGCGGTTCGCGGCCATCTGGCTCCGGACCTGCTGCTGCGAGAGGCCTGTCTACATTGGTATCAGTACTCGTCAAGAGGAAACAGAAGCAGAAACGCAAAGGAGGACAAAGAACATGGAGTTGATTCTGAAACTCACACGCTGGGCCACAGCCTCAATCTGCTCCATGACCGCCCCCACGCCAGCGTTGATGACCTCCTCCGCAAGCAGGGCTTTGGCGCCGGGCGCGAGGCGACGGGCGCCTGAGGGGGTGTCGGGGTCGCGCTTGATCTTGGGTTTCGTCTCCTTCGGCTTGGGTTTCTCCTTGGGGCCGCTCTTGGTCTGTTTGGGCCGGTTGGTGGGGCTGCTGGGCTCGGCGGGCTCGGCGGGCTCAGAGGGGTCGGAGCGAACAGAGGGTTCGAGAGAGGCAGAGCGCGAGGCGGGGCGTTTAGGCATCGTGCAGACGAAAACGAGTAGAGGACGTATCGAGAGAAGGCGGTTGTGAGCTGGTGAGTTGTGTGGGAACAAGTGACAAGGACAGCTGCTTCGAGTGGGAATAAGTGTGTTCGATGGGGGAACAGGCTGGATAGCTCATGTAGGGCGCAGCCCTTCTCTCGCTCCGGATCTCGCGTCATCATAAAGCATTTACAATCAGTAGTCCCTTGTCCGGGCGGGACGAGTGATATGCGAGTGCGAATGGGGAAGTGATCTCTCAGTTAGCAGTAGCGGAAATGCGAGTATTTCTGATAACATATCGATCTCTCGAGGATGGGAGCACTGGCTGGACATCAGGCATCCGGCGTACACCACATCCCCCAATCTGTCTCGCGTCATCGGCGCCACACGGTGTATGTATCTGGTGTCAGACGGCGTCCCCGGCATTCTCGACACACCACTGCACGCGCTCAGCGGCCGCAACGAGCTGCTTGCGCACGTTTGCACGGTTCTCGGCAAGCTGTTTGCGTACTTGCTGCGGGGTGAGGCACGTCTGGGAGTAAGCGGCGCCCCGCAGGGGAGGTGCTCCATGCGGGAGTCATGTCGAGGATGTGACTCACAGCTTCGGCGACGGCGCCAACGTCCTTCAGGGCAGCGGCGGCGCCGTAGGCGACGATGATCTGCGCAAGCTGGCATTTGGATTCGACGTCGATGGGCATCTTGGTATCTGGGGTGTTGTCGAGGTGAAGTAGAGTGTAGAGAAGGAATTAAGTCACAATTCTGAGAGGAAAGGTTGCGCCCACTCCAGTGTCAGTTGTCAGTCAGCGGATGCGTTGTCTCTGGCGTTCCTCCCTCGCCCTCAAATATCCAAGAAAAGCGACAGACTAACATGCACGAGATAGCTCCTACTTTATCTTCTCCTCTATCTTCTCTGTGGCTATATGGCGGGGGCAAACCGACGCTCGGCCCCCGCGGGCCAGACACAAAATCGTCAAAAAAATTACAGGCGACCTCGGTCGCTATGCGTTCGTGCGTTCGGGTGGGAGTGCTGTGCCGTGCTGCGTCTGCGCCTTGCAATGCTGGGTTGGGACACTATGCGAGTGTGACGTGAGGGGCGGCGATGAAAGTCCTTGGACAACCAGGGCGCGGCCGTGACATGCGAAACGATGCTGAAAGGTTGTGGCGGAAGGGAATAGTGATAATGGTGGTGATAGGCATGTCGTTCGCGGTGCGATGCAAAGAATCGGAAAGAAAGAATCGGGGTATCGGTAAATGGAGAGCCTTCTACTTGAGATCCTTGATGGCCTGAAGGTCAGTACAGAGTAAGATGTTGCTGTTTCTCACCTTCTGCGCGTAGGCGGCGTTGGTACGCGACTGCTTCGAAGAGCCACGCTGGCGGCCGGCGGCGATGGCCTGGGTTACCCAGTCCTGGAGCAGGTCGCCGCGGACGGCACCCTTGTAGGTGTCTCCAAAGTCGCCAATGAGACCGAGCGCCGAGGTGACAAACTCCTCGGTGCGGTCGTCCTCGGCGAAACAGGTCGAGAGGAAGCCCATGATGGGCGAAACGAACTGGAGGAAGGGGGTAGGGTCGGCAGCCTTGAGGCCATTCATGATGCCAGTGAAGGCGTCGACAATCGACTCGCGCATGGTCCAGACAAACTCGGTGAGCGCGAGGTCGTTGGACGAGGCCGAGGTCGAGCCGGCCTGGCTGAGGATGTTCATGGTAGTCTCGAGGTAAGGGGTGAAAGCGCCGCCAATCGCGAGGGCAACCTCGCCAATAGCGGTGATGGCGGTAGGCTTGACCTGGCGATGAATGACAGGGCTCCGCAGAACCTCGATGAGCGCAACCATGATGCGCTCAGCGAACGGAACGAGCGCGTCGCCGATGGCACGGGCAATGTCCGAGACACAGTACACGCCGGCCTGGACGACCTGGTGGTCCTCAAAGGAGCCGAGAGCCTGGAAGAGGAAGGGAGCAAACGCCTCGAGGTACTTGACGAAGCCGCCCTCGAGAGCGCCAGCAAGGGCACCGACAGTGGAAAGGCAGTCCTCGAGGACACCACCGTGCTTGGCCGAGCTGGAAATGACGGTGAGGAGGTTGGTCATTATGCGGTCGGCGTAGGGAACAACCAGGGCAGGCGACTTGTGGATGAACGACTGGAGGACAACAGCAATGTTGATCTGCATGTCGTTCCAGTTGTTGCGGTCGTCCATGCCGACGAGCTGGTTCTGCAGGCCAATAAGGTGCTCCTGGCGCTGGAGCATGGCGGCAGCAACCTGCTCAACAATGGGGAGAGTATCCTGGGCCGAGTACTGGATGTAGGTGGCGATGGTCTGGTAAGCGGCAGCACGGCAGTTGTTCTCGTTGGTGGGCTTCTCGGAAACGGGCATGAGCGCCTGGAAGATGCCCTCGTAGTAGGGGGACATGGGAGAAGTGGCGGGCTCGTCGCCGAGGCCGTCAGCTTGCGAGAGCTGCGAGACGAGGTTGGACAGGGCAGCGCAGCACGAGTTGACAATGCGGGGCGAGCTGTTAACACCGAGAACAAGGGCGGTGACCAGGTTCTGCAGGTGCATGCTCGGGTCCACAACGTCGAGCATAAGCTCGGTAATCTTGGACAGAGTCCAGGCCACCGAGTCACGGACGTGAATGTCCGGGTCGCTCTGGAGCATGCCAATGAGAGCAGAGAGGGCCTGGGTCACGAGCGGCGAAAGAGTGGTCGAGTCGGGGCCGTCAAGGATGCAGCCAAAGGCAGTAACGGCAGCCTCACGGTGCTGCCACTCGGGGCGGCGGATACCAGCCTCGACGAACGGAACAACAGGCTGAACAATGGCGTCGCCGACGTTGCGAGCGAGAAGCTCAAGACACGAAGCGGCAGCCATCGACTTTGTCCACTCGTCCTCGTCAACGTCCTCGTCCTGCTGAGTAAGAAGCTCGAGAAGAACAGGGAGGATCTCGTTGAGGGCCATCTTGGCAAAGTGCTTGCTCTCAATCGCGGGCTCCTCGCCGTACGAAAGGGCCTGTCGTCAGCTACCAAACCTCACTCAATCCTCACCTCCTGTGCCTCAATGCCAATTTCGATCTCCTCCTCGCAGACAGTCGACCAGAACTCGATGGCCTGAAGGGCGACGGGCTCCTCGGGGTGCTTCATGCCCATAATGGTCAGGCCGAAGAGAGCACGCTCCATGTAGAACTCCATGTTCTCATAGTACAAGCTCATGATGCGGACAAGGCACTCAAACGCGCCAACCTGGACGGCAACCGCACTCGACTGGGTGGCCTCGCAGACGACCTGCATGATGTAGTTACGCTCGCCCTCGCGCTCAAAGTTGTCGCGGATGAACTCGAGCGAGTTGTAAAGCGCGTGGATAGCGGCAGCCTGCACCTCTGTGCTGGGCTCCTCCTTGCGCGCACCCTGCACAACGGCAGTGAGGATCTCATTAGAACGGGCAGAGAGGAATTGGGGTTGCTGCACGGTCAGACAACACTCTTGTTATTATTTCACTCACAATAACTTCACACACGTAACCGACCGCCTGGAGGGTGGCAATACGCAGACCAGTGTTCTCCTCGTTGGAAACAAACTGCAGGAGCTGGCCAATGAGCTCGGGCCACTGGCCTACGGGCAGCTCGATGGCGGCGACAGCGGCAACACACTGGGCCGCAACAAAGGCCGCCTTGTGAACAGGCGAAGCAAGAGTCTGGAGAAGGATGTGCTTGAGCGGGGCGCGAGCATCTTCGGGAAGTGCCATCCAGCGCTCAGAGAGCGCGGGCTGGTTCACGGCATCCTGCAAGGTCAGACATGTGCCACGACCGCGAGAACGCCACCTCTACTTACACGGGCCGAGAGAGCGTTCTTGAAAGCGAGACCTGCAGCGTTGCGGATGTGCGGGGCGGCTTGTTCATTTGCGAGTTCCGATGCCAGAGTTTGCAGGTAAGCGGGCTGTAGGGGTTAGTGGGGATGTTTGGTGCAGGTCGGAGGGTGCATTGATCAAAGATCAAATCATATAATTGTTGGAAGAAAGGGGCTGCTGCTCACAAAGTTGTCCCTCTCGGCGGCCTCTAGCTGCTGCTGGGCCTGCTGACGAGTGGCGGCATCTGTGAAGAGAGTCAGACATTGTTTTGTTGTGTTGTTGTTGTTTTGTTTTCCTTCGAGGCACAGCGCAAAGACGTACCTTCGGAAAGCGCGTTGGTGAGGAGAGTGCCGGCGTTCATGGTGAAAGATTATAACGTCTAGGGGGTGAGGGCGGGGCAGGAGTACACGAACCAGAGAGCCTCGTGACGTTTGGGAAGCGTATGAGGGACCCCGTTTTTGGTATGTGCAGCAGCGATTGAAAATGAAGAGTGGGTGAGAGCGAGGGTGAGAGAAAGAGAAAGAGAGAAAGCGAGGGAAAGGGACTAGCGGACGACGGGATGAGCGACAGAGATGATGATGGAAAAAGAGATTGACCAAAACGACAACAAGGCTCAACCACACACACGGGCTGCCAAAAGTCTCAAACAAACTGAACCAGTAGTAGTGCTGGCTGGTGGTTGGTGGCGCGGTTACAGCAGTGGTGCAGCAGCGCAACAGCAGCGCATGACAGCTTGCTGCAGCGTACTGCGTACTGCGTCAGTTCGGAGTGTTTTCGTCCTCACAGTACCCATGCCAGCGGCCTGTGGCCAGCCAGGTGCAGCCGCCAGAGATCTGTTTCCCTTGCAGCCAAAAAGGTGCAGAGCGCCAGTGACACGGGCCATATCGACTGCCAGCTGCCATCATCCCCTAGCCCAACTCATCCTTTTTTCCCTTTGACCAGGGCGCTGGTGTCCCTCCTCAACAAACATGTCCAGATGTCCACAAACCAGCTTGCAAGCAGCGACAACAACGCAACAAACAGATGCATGTGTGTCTGCAGTCATTGACGTTCTACGTGTTCGACCAGGGCTTGAAGGGAGGGAAATGCTATGACGACGAATGGTCTCTCGCGATGACTTGCCGCCCGCTGTCCTGTGATCCTTGTACCCTAGGGTCCTCAGAGCCACCGCCGTGGAGCCTCTCACAATGACATTTCCCTTGTCCCGTCCAACTGCCTCTCGCTTGCCCAATTCCAGCCAGGAAGCCTAGGGTCCCTGAATTCCCTGAATTCCTTGTCGCATCCCATGGGGGTGCCTACTTAAGGAATCAAGGAAGATCAGGGTCAGGCGCATGATCTTCGCATGGTCAACGTGGTAAGATGGAGCGATGGCGCGATGGAGTTTGGCGATTTTTTCGCGTTTGCTTTTTTTCTAATTTCTAAGTTTGCCTCCGCTTTACTTCCGTCAAAAAACTGGGAATAGGGATAAATGGCGAAAGAATGAAGTCAGAAAAAATTTAAGGTAACCCGATTACCTAAGATGGCATTCTCCGGGTCTGATTCCGTCCCGGGAATGGGACGGCGGAATTAGCCGTTCCGGCTCGCAGTGCGCAGCACAACCGTCCACTCGTCACGGCCCGTTGATGCTTCTGTCGATTCTATCCAGAGGGCCAGAGTGGTCTGTGCACACAAGGGGGAAAGACGGCAGATTGTGGTAGATGTGCGAGATTACGGGACTCGACATTCGATTTCAGTCAAAGTGCTGCTAGTCTTGGTGGGATGCACGGGCCACTACAGGTAATGGCCACTACAAGTAATAATCAGCGGCTTCGCGTCGTTTCGCCTGCCCCTGCCGATCCAAGAAGAAAGTACCTGTCGGCCGTTGGGGCTTTTCTTTTTGACCACTTGGTCGACTCGAGAAAAAGTGCAGATTAATAATTCACTCTGCAGGGCGAGGAAGAATGCGCAGGCTGAAATCGCGGCAGGTGATTGGACGAGGCGAAGTGTGGTTAATTAGCGGCCAGTGGGCTGCGTCATGGGCCTGCAGGCTGATGGAATAATTCTTCGGCATCTGGGATTGTGGTTGGCCGATCGAGGCGGAAAGAGGCGAGCGAAGAGGGCCGTTGATAGGAGGAGGTTGTAATGGGCAGTTGTAGTGTAGCTATTAGCTATTAGGTGATAGTAGGTCAGCCATGAGCCAGGGACTATTGTGCACGCTATTGTCTGATAACCAGAACAGCCAGCCAAAAGGAGATCAGGAGACATCCTTCCGTTGTCCTGGGTGGATTGAAAATACATAACCAATAAACTCGAGTCGATCTGGACTCTTTCTGTGCGCTGTGCCTCTGTGATCTGTGCCGAGGTCGGTCTTGGCTCACAGCATGCTCAGCAGTCAGCAAGCAGCGGTCGGTCACGAGAACAGGGAATGGGTTCCTGTGGTGGCTGTTGTGGGTACACCCACATACGAAAAAGATTTCTTGCGGTGCAAGTGCAATCTCCGCCTTGGTATCGGCAGCTAGTGCAGCAGAGATCGAGTTGTGCAGACGAACAGTAGCGCAATCGCAGCATTATTGGTAACGTAGTATTCCGAGTCGTCACCACCCACACCATCCCCCTCCCCACCCCCTGCTTGGTTTTCCCTTGCTTTCAAAAGAAAAACCACCTCCGCCTTCACTTGATATTGCTCCGTCATAAACACATTTCTCCATCTCTCTCCAACTCCATCTCCATCACCATCGTCGAGTGAACAAAAAATCTACTCAAAAAGGCCAACAACACCGTCGGCATCATCACCATCAACAGCACGCCACATCGCTATCACACACACTCCCCTTGATCCAGCCCCGCCCAACATGTGTCCCCCGGCCGATAACACTCCCCCCGTCGACAAGGACGACATGGTTCTCGCCGACGTCGCCGACGTCAGCGCCAACGTCAAGGCCGCCAACGGCGAGCTCAAGCACGGCGTCAAGAAGGGCTTCTACAACCGCCCCGCTGACTTTTTGAGCAATGTTGGCAAGTTCAAGGTCAGCAGACTATACGGCAGGGAGAAACAGAACTTGTGTCTGACCGAGGCAGATTATCGAGAGCACACTGCGTGAGGGAGAGCAGTTTGCGTCGGCCTGGTTGTGAGTATTGGCATGCGCGAAACGTCCGCTACGAGCTTGGTTAGATGCTGACATTGCAGTGGTGCGTTCTCCGGGAAACAGTCGTGTGACGGCAAAAACTGACCTCAGACCTTGAGACCAAGATCAAGATCGCTAGGGCGTGAGTTGTGCCGGTGCTGCGCTCCTGCATTCCCCGAGAGCCCTACTGACCCCAATTTCAGCCTTGACGACTTTGGTGTCGACTACATCGAGCTCACCTCGCCCGCTGCCTCGCCCGAGTCGCGCGCCCACTGCGAGGCGATCTGCAAGCTCGGCCTCAAGAAGGCGAAGATCCTCACCCACATCCGTTGCCACATGGACGATGCGCGCATCGCCGTGGAGACCGGTGTTGACGGTGTCGACGTCGTTATCGGCACCTCGTCGTTCCTCCGTGAGCACTCACACGGCAAGGACATGACTTGGATCACCAAGACCGCCATTGAGGTCATTGAGTTTGTCAAGTCGAAGGGCCTCGAGATCCGCTTCTCGTCCGAGGACTCGTTCCGCTCCGACCTCGTCGACCTTCTCTCGATCTACCAGACCGTCGACAAGATCGGCGTCAACCGTGTCGGTATTGCTGACACTGTTGGCTGCGCCGACCCCCGCCAGGTCTATGAGCTCGTCCGCACGCTCCGCGGCGTCGTCCACTGCGACATTGAGACCCACTTCCACAACGACACTGGCTGCGCCATTGCCAACGCTTACGCCGCCCTCGAGGCCGGTGCCACCCACGTCGACACCTCTGTCCTCGGTATTGGAGAGCGCAACGGTATCACCCCTCTTGGTGGTCTCATTGCCCGTATGATGGTTGCCGACGCCGAGTACGTCAAGAACAAGTACAACCTCCCGATGCTCCGTGAGGTTGAGAACCTTGTCGCCGAGGCCGTCGAGGTCCAGGTTCCGTTCAACAACTACATTACCGGCTTCTGCGCCTTCACCCACAAGGCTGGTATCCACGCCAAGGCCATCCTCGCCAACCCTGCTACCTACGAGATCCTCAACCCGGCAGACTTCGGCATGACCCGCTATGTCTCGATTGGGCACCGTCTGACGGGATGGAACGCCGTCAAGTCGCGTGTTGAGCAGCTCAACCTCAACCTCACCGACGACCAGGTCAAGGACGCAACCGCCAAGATCAAGGAGCTTGCCGACGTCCGTACCCAGACGATGGAGGACGTCGACATCATCCTCCGTGTCTACCACACCGCTGTGCACGACGGCAAGCTCAAGGTCGGCCAGCCCGAGGTCTTTGACCGCTTGCTCGAGGAGCACCACGCCTCGCGTGACGTGTCCCCGAACAGGAACGGCGGCCCTGCCGCCAAGAAGCAGAAGACTGAGGCTTAGACGGACGTGTACCGATTTTGTACGAGATGCATCGTGGTAGCGAGTAAAACGGAAAAACAACATAGCCAGCGGAGAAGGCATTGTAGATTGAGCATGAATGTTTCACAGCTGTGCGAGAGCGAGCCGGCCACGACTGGTGTCAGATATGCTGATACCGCGAGACGAGAACCGCCGTAGCGGAGGCCCATGGGGATGACAATGTTTGCGGATAACGCGTGGATGGATGGTAGCCTGTGCAGATGCGGTCGCTTCCCAATGAGGAGGTCGGAGGAGACAGGGCGAATCAGTCAGTAGCTTTGTGTTTGGGGCTGCTTCTGAGGAACATTGAGGAGCTCTCGGCTGTCAGATCACCGGCGCATCCGTGCGTGGAGCGTGAGTGGGGAGGTGAGGGTATGTGATCAATGTCATCAGTCTACAAGGGTGCAGCCCGGTCATACACGATCTCGAGCTCATGCGTAAGATGGACAAAGTGCATACTCTTTCGACTCACCCTCAAACGATAGTGTCACGATATCAAACTTGCCTCCCTTCTGTTCCTAGTCGACCCACTTTCCATTCTTCTTATGCCATTCCTCGATTCCTTCGCCGGGCCCATACTCTTCATACACCTTCCACCCGCCGGGGGTGGGGACGTACGACGGGCAGCTCGCCCGCTTGATGGTATACGCGAGCGCGGGGTCCGCCTCGGGCAGAGGTGTGTCGATGCTGGATGCGAACGGGTAAATCCACTGTGGGTCAGAAAACTTCGTTCTCGTGGTGGAGATTCACGTGGGGCCACTCCGGGGAATAGTTCCACAGCATGGCGCTGCATTCGGAGCAGAAGACGCGCTTGCCCGTCGACGTCTCGGTCGGCTTGTCGTGTGCGTCAAAGGAGAGAGGGGCGTAGTATTCCCTAATAGTTAGCGGGAATTGCGGCGATAGATTTGACCACCGGACATTCGTTGCTCGGTACTGAGGTATCCGGCCTCCGTTGGGACTCACTTCATCTTGTGCTCCCCCCGGACGACCTTCAACGTCTCCGTGTTGCCCATGATGTTCACGCTGCCGACATAGCCGCCTGTCTTGCGGCAGATGCTGCACTGGCAGAGCTGGGGTCAGTCGCCGGGGGTGTCGGGGTAACGGTTACGAGTTGCCCGGGAACTCGGGAAACCACGGGAATGAGGGGGCGCAGCGCGTAGCATGTGTTTGTACTCTTACTCCGTACTCCCACGCCAGCGCTGGTTTCGCGAAACATACCTGGTACGGCACCGGCGTGTTGGACTACAGGTCAGCGATCAGCGATCAGCACGACCACCACCGCGATTCTGCATCCAGGTTTCCCACCCACCTCGACAGTATACTTGATTGCGCGGCAGTGGCACGACCTGCGTCAGCGCTGTCGCCGCGCGGGAGCGTACCCTTCGAGAAGCATCGGCATCGTGCAAGGTGGCTGTGTGGATGTGTGGGTGTGAGGTGAGGGGTGATCTGACAGCTGGTAGATGTACAGTACGGTACACAATCGCAGGACTAGCAGAGCGGGGGCACGCGGGGAGCTTGTTGTGGTCGGCTCTTTATATGATCTCATAGACTGGTGGTGTCGTCACCGAGCCCGGGGTATATGCCACGGACACTCCGAGATAGAGTCATGCACCTGCCGCGGGTCCGCATCACATGGTGCAGTTGGCCAGCATACGGGATCACGAGAGATACATGAGCATGAGCATCTCAGGCCCGGTACCAAGCGCGCCAGACGAGCCTCGGCGACTCCGCCGTGGGCGGCTTTGCCACGGGCGGATCTCCAATCCCCAAGCGCCGCTCGCCCATCTGTCGCTTAAAGCTGGGCTATCTCGACTCTGATTCATGTTGAGTGGCTGGGCTGGCATAATCTTCTGATCTACTTCTCAGGATGCGAGAGGGAGGGTGCCGTTGTGTCTCGGTGATATGTGATAGGAGTGAGCTGATCCGGTGTTGGGGGGCGTGAGAGCCTGTATCGACGTTGATACGGTGCCACGTCCAGTACGACGCCCACGGTCGTGCGACAAACATCCCACCATCGTTGCCATGCTCGGCAAAGCTTGTCCCCCCTATGCAGCACGCAGCACTCTCATCCATCAATACATTTACATTTTGAAGATGCCGTATGTATATCTCCTTTTACTGCCTGCTGCGCACAACTCCGGCCTGTTATTGCTAGATTCTCAACGATGACTTTGAATGATGACAAAAACGCTCCTTTTCCTTTTGCTCCTCAGTGCTGGATCTTTTCCGATGTTTTTCGTTCGTGGGCTGGCACCAACTACTGGGCAGCCTTCATGGCGCGGATGTGCTCGTTCACCAGGCCGCGGGCCTCGAGCTGCTCGAGCGTGAGGTCCTTGGCGCCCTGGACCTTGCCGAGGCAGGTCTGGAGTCAGCTTTATGTCATCCAAAACAGCTACTCACCTTGGCACCACAGGTGCAGTCAAAGCCCTGGGCCATATCCCATTCGGTCGAGGGATAGAAAAATGTAATGTCCTCGCCCTTTTTGAGGCCGGCGGGGCCGGCGCGTACATCCCAGCGGTCGGGCTGGTTGGGGTACAGGCACATGTAGGCGGTAGGCGCGCACGAGTGGTTCACTAGAGTCAGTGGGATGCTTTGGAGGATGTGCTCACTGAAGAGGAGGTCCGAGTTGAGCTCGAGGTGGTCGTTGGGGCCCGAGCCGTACTGCACTGATGAGTAGGCCTTGACAGGCGCCTGGGAGGCATTGTCAAGTAGGGCAAGCTGCTCGCCGGGAGCGAAGTCCTGAGACGTATCAGCGTTGATCCGTGATTAGGGGTGAGAGGCACGGGGGTGGGATGCGATTGCTGGAATGCACACCGGGCAGCCGTGATCGCCGACCAGCGCAGCGGTACGATCCGGCATCGCAGCGGTACGATCCGGCATACCGGATAGATTAACTCGATATCTCGAGCAGGCCATCGCGATGAGCGCTAGTCTCATGTCTCACCACTCCGTGACTCGAAACGTCGAAATGTCGGCATAGCATGGCGGCGGCATGGACCGCCACGGCTACGAGCCTCAATCAAGCTCATGATGCCGCAATGTGGGGTGCGGGGTTGGGGTACGGGATGTGATGGGGTGCATAACCGTGGTACTCACCTTCTCAGCAATGAGCTTGGAGCTGAAGGCCTCGACGCCGGGCTCGGCGCTCTCCTGAAAGAGGACGCGGAACTGGGTAGGGTGCGTGGGATGGTAGTTGGACGCGGAGCCGACGGGCTTGTTCCAAGCCTTGGGGGGGTCGGCCGGAAGGGCGGCTGCCGGCTTGGTGCGGCCGTTGGCGATGACGGGGGCGGGAGCAGCAACGGAAACGGTCATGGCGGGCGATTGGGGGTGAGAGAATGGAGAGATGAGAAGTGAGGGAGGATATATAGCAGGAGTCGAGGTCGCAAGAGGTCGGCAGGGGTTGGGGATCGGCTATCGATATCGAGGGGATATACTGTACCCCGTTTTATGCACTGTAGCCTGCAGCCTGTAGACACGCAGCCGCGGCACTCGCTGCCCTGCTGCAAGCTATCACGGGTTACGCTAGAAGAATTCAGCATTCAGCGCCACTTGACATGCATCATTCTCACATCTCTCTTCCGTTATGTCTACACTTGCCTCTGATTGGAACACTCCAAGCTGCATGCAGTGGAGCACAAGCAGGAACAGCGCTGGCAAGACAATTGATGAACATGGGTATCGCCGGGTACAAGGCGACGATAAGCTTGGCGTCCACCCTGATGGAAATGTCATCGGGCCCGGTGCCCGGGTGGCTATCTGCCGTGCATCTGAGTGATTACTTTCCCATGTAGACAGACCGTGTACCCGTGTCCCCATATCGCATCGCTCGCTCATCGCTCAGCGCGCATCGCACCTACTCCCGGCGCCGCGAGCTTCCGAGCCTGCACTAATGCGCACTAATGAGCCACGCAACCCGTCACAAGCGGGAATGTCAATGCTCCGGTGTGAGCCGGCCGGCTACAAGATGCTGCCGCGAGCGGGCACGGGCGTACGCACAGCCCCCTCCTTCTCGGACTGAGAGTGTCCCTCTTCGCGACGGAGCAATCACGGGGCGGAGAGACGCGGGGGCCGGGGAGCAAAGAGACGGGGGCAATAACGCGGTTTGAATGGCATCTACAACGTACTTCATCCGCGGCATGACATCCGCACATGTCCATTCGCTGGCTTGGAAGCTGGGCCTTCCCACACGCGTACGGCAGTTATGGCAGACTGCCGAGCATTCCGAGTGCCGACACTCGCGACGGAAACCGTTTCGAACTTTCCGCGACAGCCCCCCGCACAACGAACAGCACGCAAGTGTACATCCCCCACTGCTGGCTCCGGGTGGTTCCACGGCCGCGCATCCGTCACCGTCCCAATGCACAGGATCATAGATCGAGCGCCATCGTTAGGGAGCAATGTGTGTTTAATTGCATGCACAGCACAGGGGGGTTGGCACGCCGCATGCGCCGTTGAAGGGAAGTGGGGATTGTGGCGCGTGCAGCTGGTAGTGGAGGTGGAGGTTGGTCCTCCGGGGAATTGCCCCTTTCGGAACAACCCCCTCAGGCGCCTGGACGTCATCGGGCATAACCCTCTCCGCACACTCCGTGGCTGCGGCGCACATGCCATTCTGTCCGGCCCGACGGCGACGGTATGCGGACATTGACATCCAGCGAGTCATGTCATTTGCCAGCCAGCGACCAGCATGCGCATATCCTCACTCAGCTCGCACTAGACTATTCCCAGACATACGCTGGTTCCGGGTGCAGGCCGGAACAATCTCATGCGTCAAAAACAGCTCGAAACGTAGAGAACTCTTGCCAGCCTCAGAGGCTCAAAATCTATTCCCGCTCCGCTTGATCAGCTTATTCTGGCCATAGTTGTGCGCGGCAGCAGGTGAGGTGGACAATGACTTCTTGTCCGATACCTCCGTCCCGCTCGAACACGGCCAAGTCGGCAGTCCCCGGCATTGGTTGCCCAACGACAGGCGTGACACTGACACTAACCAACTGACACATGACGACCGGCCATACAGGGATATTCTACACTGAACGGTGCCCCTGTTCCTCGTGGCGTCGGTGGCCTCAGCGCTGCCACACGAGCTGGAAGGCACCTCTCACTCGGGGGATTGCGGGCTGCTTGTGGTCGTGGTGATAGGGGGTCGTAACTAGGTGGGTGGGGGAACCGGTCGCTGCGCCGTGTGTTGTGGCCATCGCCATTACCGGTGACGATCCATGCGGCCTACGATTAAGCGATATCACGGAGGACAATACGTGCGACTAGCGCACAGACGCTACTCGCCCTCATGTCCCTCCGCACCGGGTACGGTTACCGGGTTGGCGACGGTCGCCAGAGGACTGACACAGCTGTGCACATGCGCACAGTCAATCTCCACTGTCGATCACCGACAAGACCCATCTATCTTACATTCAATTCCTGGGATTCTGAAAGTGTCACAGAGAATCAACGAGTCCCGCCATTTTTGCCGTGGGCTCCTTGACACCGCGTCACACCGCGTCCTACTGACGCGCGGGCCAAGAAGAGGTCAATATTTGCGTGGCTCGGTTCGGTGCAGGCCATCCGGCGCCAACGGGCTTCGGGAGAGATATACTCGAGCCCTCTTTTCTCCGACGGTGTCTGTCACTCGAACTTGCTCGTGAATTTCGTAGCATTGCGTACCGATGTCACTGCTCACCCATGTGCTTTTAACGGCTGACTCTTGGAAACTATGACTGCGATTCCTGATTCCGATCTGATCTTGACAATATTCTAACGCCGTCCGTGGCTTTCCCTGTCATAGACATCTCCAAGAATTGAGGCCAGATCAAATGAAGAACGCGTCCCAAAAAAAAGTTAGAATAAAAATATCGATACAATTGGTAAGGGGTCATTCCCAAACCGTCCCTTCGCCGCCACACCTCCGACTCCGCCACCCCGGGCCGTCACTATCATCGCTCTTCATTCGCCCCACCCGATGGCTCCACTCCCGATCACTGACACGGTGGCTCCGAGGCTTCGGGCTTTCGTTTCTGCTGCCGGCTTGGCTGTCAGGGTCGGTGTGTGGAGGTGGGAGGCTCGGTGGCTCGGGTCGGCTCGCCAAGTGGCGTTTGGCGTTTGGCGTTTGCCGAGTGCGAGGGTGGTGACTGACTGGCGACGGTGGCGATGGAGGATTAGTGATCTCTTGGTCCCTCTGCTGTTACACCTTCTCAATGTCTTCCGTCAGTCTCCGCCTTCCTTCAAGCCTTTCTTTTGGTTATTTCTTTCTGTTTTATTCTGACCGTCATTTTCCTTATTTTTTACTGACCGTTATTGACAGTCACTCCTCCGCCGATTATGTTAATCCACAATAATACTCATCACAGCCTCTGATATTAACGGGAATCACTACGTTGGCAAGGTACTCTACAACCGGGAGCGGAGGTGGGGAACGGAGAGACAAAAGCAAGGCAGAAAGGGACGGCGGCAGCCCAACCGCCTAACCCACAATCCAGCGCGACATCTTCTTCCCAAAAGTGTCGGCGCCGCCCCTGGCCATCGCCTCCTCCTCGGCCTCGCGCTCCTGCCGGTCAAACTTGTCGACACCGGTGTGCAGGTCCATCTCGTGGGCGCGCACAAACCTGGTCTTGCCAATGAATTTGAAGCCGCAGTAAATGAGGAGGAAGAGCGCGATGGGAAGGTAGTTGCCAAAGAAGTCGGCCGTGTTCCTGGAATGTTAGTTGTGAGTTCGTCTTGTCCTTACCCACCAGGTGCGGAAGACGGTCCAGCCCGAGAAGAGGGTGATGATGGCGATGATAAATATGGTCCAGTACGCGCCGGCGAGGCCAAACATGCTCGTGTAAGGGAGGTCCTTGGGGTTCATGCCCTGCGCCTTGAGGCCAGCGCGGAAGCGGATAAAGGTGATGGCAATGCACGCCCAGGTAAGGACGCCGGATAGGGCGGTCATGTTGAGCAGGAAAGTGAAGACCTTGTTCGCGCCCTTGTCGACTGCCAGGAAGCCAATGCAGCCGAGGAGCCAGGTAGTCAGGACCGCGACCCACGGGCAACCCCATCTGGTGGTCTTCTGGAAGATTACGGGCGCAAACCTCTTACCAGCCATGGAGTGAAGCGTGCGCGAGGCGGTGAAGCACTGGCCAACGCCCGCTGAGAACGCCGAGGTGACCATCGCGGCGTTGATGACCGAGTCAAGGCCCTTGATGCCGGCGTCCTTGATAGCAAGGACAAAGGGCGAGGCGGCGGCGGTAGAGGACGAGCCGAGACGCGGGTCATTCGAGGGTACAATGATCGAGACGATAAAAACGGAAAGGAGGTAGAACAGCAGGATACGGATCTGGGGTCAGCTAGGTTCGACCACTGCCATTTACCCAGGTGGCTCGAAGAGCACGGGGGAGAACTCTGCGAGGGTTGCTTGTCTCTGCTGCTGCCAGACAAAGGTTTTCGGTTCCTATGCTTGAGAATACGGCCGACGTGAGACCCGCGAAGAAGCCGAGGAATCGTCCAGTGGTGCCCTTGATGCCAAGGTACTGAACGAACGGGCCGTATGGCGGAGTCCAGTAGCGGAAGCCGGTGTACCCGCCCTTGGGACCGCCGCCGCAGTTCTCGTCGTCAGCATAATGTCAGTGATGGTCAGCTTACCAGAACGATACCGAGGATGATGAGACCGACAATGGTGATGACCTGTGCGAGTGAATCAGCGCGACGCCACATACCGCGTGGCACATGTGGCACGTGTACCCACTTTGATGGTGGACATGAGGAATTCCATTTCGCCGTACACGCGCGGGCCGAACATGTTGATGATGAGGATGAGGGCGAGTGCGATACTGATCCATACAGCGGCGTGGATCTTCTCAGTCCAGAACGTGACGAGGACAGCGACGGCGCTGACCTCTGCGGCGATGATGATGGACCAGCAGTACCAGTAGTTCCAGGACATGGCGGCGGACAGGGCGGGGTCGACGAAGCGGGCCGCGAGACGGAAGTGCGCACCGACCACGGGGAGATACGTGACCATCTCTCCAACACAGCCCATGACGCAGATAAGGACCGAGCAGATGAGGATGTATCCGAGGGTGAGACCGATGGGGCCAGACTTTGCGAGCGCGCCACCTACGCCGAGGAAGATACCGGTGCCAATGACGGAGCCGAGCGAGATGAACACCAGGTGGCGCGAGTGCAGCCGGCGGTGCAGACCCTCCTGACCTGTGTCGCCGAGCTCGCCATTCTCCAGGTAGTGGTCATGGTCGGCGGGGGTAAGAGTAACTTTGTTCCCATCCCAGTCCCCAGCCTTTTCGTTCTCTTCGTTGTGCAGACTCATGGCGGAAAGTGATCGTGAGGGATGGACAAAAACTGGGAAGGTAAGGCAGGGCGCCGCACTTATGTAGATGCGGCTTGAACAGACAAAGGGCACAGACATAGCGGACCTGAGTCGAGGGGCATTGACGCAAACAAATGGAACCGAGCGGCCCCGTCCGCGACTTCCTGGCTCACCAAAGCTTCTAAGCTCTGGGCGGCAACCTTGAGGGTTGGCCACCAACAGCTCATGCTCAACGATGGGGCCATCGCTTATGGACCCACTACCTGTGGCTACCGATGGACAAGAGTGGAAGTGCGAAATGCGGCCAGCAGCGCAGCGCACAGCAGTTGCCCGCGGTATGCGAAATGAATAGATCTTCATGGGGTCTCCGGGTCCTCGGCCTTTGACCTCTGGGTCTTGGCTGCCGCTTCGGCATACGCCGTGCATCAGTTGGACTGAATTCTGAAGCGCACGGCCTCACGGTCCCCGTCATGTCTCCATGTCGCTTTAACCGCTCGCTGCCAGCTGCGATAAACTCGAGCCAAAACCGGTCTAATGAGTACGAGATCCGAAGGGCCAGAATCCATCCACCAACGCCGGTCGGCTCATGATCCTTGCTTTGCAGGCGATCTCGACAAGTCGGGTCCCCGATTCAGAAGTAGGTCGGTGCATTCCTGGGGCTCCGTAGTCAATACCTCAAGCTAGGCGCTGACTGCAGCGCGATCCATGGCAGCAGCGGCCCCACAAACACTTCAGGGCGAGGCCGTAATCGAGTACTTCGGGCATTGCACTATATGGAGGTCTGTCATCAGAAAGTTGGAGTGTCCAGTCCACCCTTGCAGGCGGGTTGGTACTGCCGGGAGTGGCGGGGAGTGGATATCGGTTATCCCAACGGTCACGCGTGCCATGTGACGGCGGCACGACTGCAAGAAGTAATTCGGGCCGCTCGAAAGCTCATCGATCGTCTATGTTTAGCGACGGCAGGGGCAAGGATGTAGTTGCGAGAGGACGAGGGGGAGAAGAGTGCAAAATCGCTCGGGGCATCCTGCAGCTCGAGCTCATGCCAAGAGTGTGGGATCACCTGACGTCCCGCGATGAATTGTCTACTGCGCGTATTCCTCCATTGCCGACAGATAAGCGACAGACCACACGCCACAGCCAACAGGTGACAGGCATGCAGGGACCCAGCCGATTTCATGTCTGAGTTCTTGTGGCATGCATGGCATGTGCAAAGGGTCGCGTGGATCAAGTGGTGCTCCATGCTCAATGCTCAATTGCACTTGACAGCCAAAACCGAGACAACATTGAGATCTACGTCTACCACCGGAGTACGTACGGCGTGGACGTTTCTGACTGCTTGGCAAAGACGTGATTCGCGTCTTCATGAAGACCGAGGTATGGTACAGCCGAACAGGTCAAACAGGGTGGTATGTGCTGTTACTGTTGATCGAGGATTAGAGAAACGGCGGCAACACAGCGCTAAGCAGCTGGCTGCGAGTCACCGTCGTCCAAGCACCTTCAAGCACGCTATGAATAGTGCGGGTCGCGAGCGCGTAGAACGATAGGCGAGCAAACGAACCGCATTTTATCGAGATCTACATCTAATCTGAGATATGAGATAATGTACGGGGTCAAACCAGTCGTCACCACCATGTCATGTTGGTGGAGAGACAAATTAAGCCACGGTTGATCTGCCGAGGTCGTTACGACGGTCCTGGATAGCGGGCGCCGTGTGGGTCTCGGGAAGGGAGGATGCAGAGGAGAGGAAGCCATTGTAAGATCACAAGCAAGAGAGAGAATAGCGATTCTAGATTGTGGCCAGGATCTCGGCGGGAGAGAACTGTCAAAGTGGCGAGTTGAACTAAGAGCTAAGCGCGAGGCGTGGAACTGCCGGCGTCAGCGTAAATAAGTGATTGAGGATATCCCGAGTCTGAGTCTGCCCTTTGACAGCGAAAACCCGGAGTGTTGAGATCGTGAGGGTAACCTTCGTGCCAGCTCGTATAAACATCGAGAGAAATGTCCGTAAACGGGCAATGAGGCATTGGGGCGTTGCCACGCCGGGAGCGAGTACAGTAGGAGATTCTGGTTCAGTTTCCCTTGCAGCCTTTTCTCCACTCAGCAGCTCGGCCCGCAGCTGATGGATAAAACGATGAGATTCGCGAAGATCAGCAGTCATCTCGGCTGCTAGGCTGCTGAATTGGCGAACGCAATTGTGCAGACAGCGCAGCTTGTCAGCAGTCAGCAGTATCTGAAGTTAGCACGCCTGCCCCAAGTTACTGTACACCCTGCTCCATCGCAACCTCTCCCACAACCTCGCCACACCCGCTCCGCAGACTCCGGTCAGTCATCAGTGTCGTTTAACATGCCATGGTCCATGACTACGGATCCCTATTTTCGCGCCTGTTGGCGGCCTGAACGCGCATCGCCTCGAGCTGCCTCTCCTTGCGTTTCCGCCTGCGATCGCGCATCGCCTCCTTTGCCTTCTCCGCCGCCTCCTTCTTCTTCTTCCGCTCCTTCGCCGCCTTCTGCGCAGGTGTCTCGGGAAGGTCGCCAGGCCGCACGCCCACACCACCAGGTGACGCGCCACGCAGCCGTATCCGCCCGTCCTTGAGGTACTCGGTGATTACGGGCGATGCCGCGGGCCGGTACTTGAACTCCTCCGAGTATCTGCCATCAGCACCATGGCCACAACAGCCGTCGCAGCACCAATACTCGTAAAAGGGCTTACCTACCGAGTCGCATAAATAATCTTGGGCTTCTCGCCGCCCAGTTGGCTAATACGCCACGCGCCCCATCCGAGGAAGAGAATAGCGAAGATGACCAGCGCGCGCTGCCATGCGGGGGGCGGCGGGCGGTTGAACTCGGCGAGCGTCGAGCGCGAGTACGCGTTCTCCGTGGAGAGCTCCTCCTCCTCCTGCTGGTCGGCGGCGGCGTCCGACGTCGGAAGACGCTGGTATCGCGACGACATGGTGAGGTAATTCGTGGGAGTCGGGTGGTAAAGAGTTAGTGTGTTGTTGTTGTGTTGCGACGTGGAAAGTTTAGGAACAATCAACCGGCACCGCAGCAGCATGTCGCCGCCCCGCAGACGACCGATCCAGCCACTTGAATCCATTTTGCTTCCGCTTTGTTGATGATGACGCACACGTCGAGTGGTCTGTTCTCGTTCTCGCGTTCTCGCAATGCAATTGACATGCACGAAAGATGATGCTCCAGTTCTCTGCCTCCAGTCAAAGGGCGACCGTCAAGCGACGCCGCCATGCATGTACAGCTACTATACAGGTGTCATGATACGTACACAACCCAACACATGCCTACTCAATCCTTCCTTTTCTTCGCCCGCTGGCTGGCAACATCACCTAACGAATCGAAGCTGCGCTGGCTCGAGCTGCGCCTGCCGTCAGCGTCCGAATTCGGCCGCGGAAAGAGTAACTTACATGCGCCCTTCAGCGGATTCACCAAAGAAGTTGGGAGGACGGTCTCCGTCCTCATCGTCCAGCTCCATCGCCTCCCAGTTCTTCTCTGCGCTCTTGCCCTTGCCCTTGCGCTGGTCTGTCGCCGCGAGATACGCCTCGTCCCGCTGCCTCGCATACCTGGCATTATCCTCGGCTTCGCGTATCGTCTGCTCGCGCACAGCAGCAATCTGCTCATCAAGAGCGGAGAGGAGTGTCTGGGCATTCTGGCACCTGAGATGGTTAGCGAATACAGGGACATGTCACGCACCAGCTCTCCAGACCATGCTGGACTTTCTTGAGACCCTGCGGGGACACATCGCGGCCAGCAACCCAGTCGACGTGGAACATCTGCTCGTGGTGATACATCTTGCCGCCAAGGAGGTCGGCGTACATCACATCAATGATGAGGTTCTCCAGCTCGCGGGTCGACTCTACGCGCAAGGAGGCGGAGATATCGGCGTAAGGAAGACTCTGTTTGTCAGTCGTGGGGCTAAAGCAGCTGCTTACGCGACGCTGAAGGGCAAGCGACACGAGGCTGAGGTGTTTAAGCTTTGCCTGGTGCGCAGGGGTGAGAGGCGGATATGAGTCAGGAGCTGAGTGTCAGTTGTCGTGCAAAACAAGTAACTAACCGGTCGCGTAGTCGTTCAATGAGCCGTAGGCAAATAGCTCGAGAAGGCGGTACTGCTTCTCGAATGCCGGGTCATTCGCCAGCTAACAGTGAGCAACGTGCTAGACAGCATGAAGCATACCTCCTTAATGTTAGGCAGCTCCAGCAGCTCCGAGAAGACATAGACGCCGCTCTGGTGATGTCAGAATCAACGCGGACTCGCGCCAAGCACTCACAGCAGCTGTGGCGTCGAGCACAACCTTCACCGCTGCGGCACCCTTTGTCGTGCGCGCCAACAGGAGGAATGGCTCGAGGCGTGAGTGCAGTTCGGCCATTCTGCAGGGTGGCTGATGGGTTGGATGGTGATGATGATGATAAGAGGGAGGAGGTCTTGGAGGGACGTCTGGCTGTTGCTTGCCTGCTTGGCCGTCACGCCGTCATTGTCATCAGCCAGCCAGGCCCAGCCAGGCCCAGATGAGCAGCAGCCGCGTCAACCACGCTCACCACTGGGGCACACCAGCCACATAGATAAATTACACGTATTTTTCCCTCTTCTTTCTTGCTTTGATAACGGTTCCACTTCTGTCCACCTTTCCCACCACACCACCAACCGTCACACAAACTCAGGCTCGCGTCTCGACTCGGATCGGAAACCAGCAAAAACACAAGCCACTCATCATCGCATCCATCCAACAACACCTTGCACCCGGCCCCATTCCACCTCCTCGTCTTCCGGTCACCATGGTGCATCCCAGCCCAGCCGACCGGCTGACGGTGCAGGAGAAGCTTCTCCTCGCGCAGGCAGTGTACAAGGTCGGGGCTGCCAACTGGCCCGCCGTCTCAAAACTGTTGACCGGTCATCCGTGTGTCGTCGACCGGCCACACGACTTGTTTACCCCGGATGCATGCGAGGCGACATATGTGGCTCTTATGAGGAGCATTGATATCAACATGTGGGTATGGTGTGGAATTTGCGAGGATGAACCGACCTCGTGGCTGACATAACAGCCCTGCGCCCGATGCGGTCAAGCCCCAGGCTAGCGTCCACCTCCAGCTTGCGCGCACGTTCTACTTTGCCAGGATGGAGGAGTTGAAGGAACAGATAACGATGTATGAGATCAAGTTTGCGTGAGTTACTGCGGTGATGTCTTCCCAAGCTGACATTACAGTGAGCTCACGCACGAAATCAACGCCCTCAAGTCTGGTGCGATGGACGACAAGCTCCACGCCGAAATTCGCGTCGCGCTCGCAAAGAAGTACGGCAAGAAGGTGATCGATACCTGGGCTCCACTCCCGGCTGATGTGGCCGCCGTCGTTGAGGCCGGACCCGAGTCCGCCAAGCCTCCGGAGCAGGCTTCGTCTACGCAGAAGGAGGCCGCAGTTGAGCCCGAAAAGGAGGCAGACAAGGTCGAAGCCAAGGATGTGGAGAACGCTCTGAAGGTGGACGAGGAGAAGAAAGAGGATGTGGAAGAAGAAAAAGAAGAGGCCCCGGCTGAGCCAGAGAAGGAGGAAGAGACTCCGATACCTGAGGAAGTCAAGGAAACCTCTGAGAAGAAGGATGCTCAGATGGACGTTGACGACGTCGACAAGGCGACTGCGGATTCGATTGTCGAGAAGAGCGAGGAGGCCACGACAGGGAAGACCGTCGAGGACTCCACGCAGGCCGACGCCGACAAGCAGAGTCGTAAACGGAAAGACCATTCAGAGGAACCGGAAACCAAGCCACGGAAGAAAACTAAGCCAGACTCCAAGGAGAATTCCCAGTCTCCGGCAGAGTCGGAGACCACTGTGGACAACCCCACAGAGACCGTCAACAAGGAATTGGGTGCCAAGGAGCCAGCTGCCGAACCAGCTGCTGAGCTTGGCGTCACAGCCGACAACACTCCAGACGCTGTGGAGTCTTCTGCCGAGCCGTCGACCGTCGAGAAGGCCGCTGAAGAGCCTGAGAAGACTGAAGAAGCGGTGAATCAAACAGCAGATGGCGGCAAACCCACGGAACCTTCTAAGTCAACCGAGGCAGAAGGCTCCGCGGCTCCATCGACCGAAGCCGAGGCAACGGGGCTTGAAGCTGCAGAGCCCAAGGCAACGGAGGACGAGGCTGCCGCAACCGAGGCCACTGAAACCAAGGAGACGACACCCGAGCCCGAACGAACGCCCTCCAAGTCCGTCGAGCCGGAGACGGCTGAGCCTGAATCCAATGAGACTCAGGAGGAAGCCGACGTAGAGGCGGAGAAGGCTGCATCGGAAACTGAGCCCGAGACACGTCCCGCGTCCGAACCACCGTCGTCGAAGGAGGACGCAGCCGTCGAACAGCCGGCCGAGCCGGAAGCTCCGGCTCTCGACTCCAAGCAGGACGAGGAGAAGGAGGCGGAGGAGGAGAAGACGGAGGAGAAGGTTGAAGAGAAGGCGGAGGAGGAAGAGGAAGAGAAGGGAAAGCGGAAGAGGGGAAGGAGGAAGGGACCCAAGACGCTGGAGAAGGAGAGGCTGGAGAAGGAAAGGTTGGAGAAGGAGAAGGCGAAGGAGGAAGAAGAAAAGGAGGCAGCGAAGGATGAGGAGGAAGGTGAAAAGGATGCGGAGGAAGAGGAGGAGATGAAGGAAGAGGCGGAAGCCGAAGTCAAGGAGGAGGATGTCGACATGGAGGAATCTGCCGCCGAGGCCAAGTCCACCGACGCCAAAGACGCGGAGGAAGATGAGGCTGAGGCTGGCGACGAAGATAACAAGGACGACGCGGAAGTCGCAACACCCACTGCGGAGACAGCAACGACACCGAAACGGACTGGCCCTAAGCGTGGGGCAGCGGCGTCTTCGCCTGGATCGGAGCTTTCTCCAGCGTCGGATCTCTCTCCTCTTCCTCCAGATGACGGCGGTGCCGCTGCCGAGCCACCATCATCGCCAACGCCCGATGTACCGATCCGCGGACGCAAACGTAAGGCCAGCACCCAGCCTCGTGGCGGTGCACCTTCGAAGCGTGGCGGTCGTCGTGGCGCTGCGGCTGCCACTGCATCTCCGATACGCAGCCAGCACGAGTCCGAACACGAGGAGGCCAAGGAGGAACCCGAGCCCGAGGAGCCTACTCGTGGTAGACGTTCGTCTCGACGGGGAGTTGCGAAAAAGGAAGCCACTCCGCCTCGCAAACGTGGTGCATCGGCTTCATCGGCGGCCTCTGTTCCTCCTGAACCTCAGCAGCGCACTCGTCGCTCCGGACGTGCCTCACGTGGTGGCAAGGCTGCCCGCGCTGGGTCCGAGGCTGTCTCGGTGAAGGAGGAAGAGGAAGAGGAAGCTGAGGAGGAGGCTGAGGCAGAACCCGAGCCCGAGCCGGAGGAGGAGAAGCGCAGCTTGCGCACGTCACGTCGTAGGGCCGAAAAGGAGGCTGCAGCCGCCACACCTGTCTCATCCCGGGGCCGCCGCGGTGGACGCAGTGAGTTTCTTTTTCCGATTAACTTATCAAGAACTAAGCCAACGGCGCAGCTGACAGGTAGCCCCGCGACCATCGACACGCGAATCCGTTGGTGCGGAGGAAGAATCCGAGAGCCCAGCTGCGGACGGATCAGCCGCCACTCCCACGGGAACGCCCTCCGCGCCTGCCGGCCCGTCGCGTGGACGGGGCTCGCAGCGCCTGCTCCTCTCTCTCCTTGACACGATCCAGCAGCACAAATACGGCCCCGTGTTCCAGGCGCCAGTCAAGCGGGTGAGTTGAGGTAATATCTACCTAGCTGACGTGCAGTCGGATGCGCCAGCGTACTACGACGTGATCAAGCGCCCGATGGACCTCAAGACGATACGTGCACGGATCAAGGACGGCACGATCAGCACCATTGAGGAGCTCGAGCGCGACATTCGCCTCATGTTCGCTAATGCGTGTATTTTCAACCCGCCCGACACGCCCGTGTACGACTGGGCGCGCGAGATGCAGAAGGACAGCGAGAAGCACATTGCGCACTACAAGAGCATGCAGCACCACCTTAACCGTTAAGGTAGTGGGGCCGCCTGTGTTGGGTTGCGTACATGGTATGAGATGAGAGTGTCGGTCATACAGTAGAGATCAGATCAGTTTGTCATTAGTATTAGCATGTATCATTCATCATCCTGACATTTCCAACTGGCCCCTCAGTCGGCTCAGTATTCCGCAACACACAAAATTACCTTGCAATGCGAGACAGCGGTGCGCGGCAATTGTTGAATGGGGCCGACAGTGGTCTTCGAACAACTAATGAGTATAATATGAATGCATGTCTAGTCGTCCACTGGCCATTACTCCCCGACCATCACTCGCCCTTGGCCATGAAGCTCTTCTCACCCACGGCCTTGCGCTCGCGGCGGCGCTTGACGTCCCAGTTGTGGACACGCGCAAAGTTGACTTCCATGACGGTGACCTGCTCGCGGATCCACTCAAGGTCCTCGACGACCTCGGCGAGGTTTTTGCGCGCCGACGACAGCTTGCTCCCCAGCAGCTCGGACGCCTCAGCCAGCGGGTACAGCAGCATCGTGTTTGCCTGCGTGTGAGTCAGAGACACAATCGCACCGGGGACAGTTGGAAGGAAGCAAACGGTTTAACGGCCACTTACACCAAGCCATAGCCCGACCTCGCCCGTCTCCTGGATCTGCGCCTCGGCATACAGCGTGTCGTTGAGCTCGAAAAGCGACGTGAGCGGCTTATCCGTACCCTCCTCCTCCTCGCCATCGAGCAGCGCATCAATGTCGTCCGATCCCAAATCGCTCCCCGCGTCTTCCTCCTTCTCCTCGGTACCCTCCGCGCGCGCCTTGCGCGCCGACAAAAAGGTCACCACCGAGAGCGTCTGCTCAATGTCCGGGATCTTCGCCTGCAGTGCCTTGCGACGCTGCTGCAGGTTCACCTCCATGTACCGGTACTTTCTGCGGGTGAGCCAAGTCCATGGGTTAGGACTCACGCGCTCGTCTCCTGGAACTTCTTGATCACGCCCTCGATCTCGGCGTCCTTGCCCCCAACGTACTCCTCAACATTGTCCTGGCGTCAGAGAAAACCGTGGAAAGATGGGGGCAGCTAGTGGGAAGGCGGGAGGACGTTCAGATGGAGATCATCGCCGTCGCCGTGGGCCAAGAGGGAAGCGTTCCATGACAGTGCTGGCCCGGGTGCATTTGCTGCAAGCCACAGAGACAAACGATATCTCCAGTCATAGCTCAAATACCACGGCATACGACGGCGTGGTCCAGGCTATGGTGGCTATCCCAATCCCAGCGCGACCCAGTCTCGATCTCGCCCTCAATCTCGACCTTCGAGCTCCCTCGAGCTGGCATATAGGAGCGTCCACCCGCGATTGTGGACTCACGACAAACGGGGCGCGCGGAATACCACGCGGGTTGAGCTCCATCTTCTGGGCCTGGGCCATCGTGCTGAGTGAATGTGTGTGAGGTGTCTAGAGTTTATGTCTAGATCGATCTAGTTAAGAGATAGTTAGTTCTGTGGTTGTGGACAGGCGCGTCGTTCGTGCGTGGACGAAGTTGGCCTGTGTGGAGGCCAGAGGTGTTATGTAAAAAAAACATACGGCGTGAGAATAGCGTGATAATCGCGTGGAACTTAGCGCGGATCCGATTGATTGATGATCTCCTACAAAGTTGATGCTTGATGGCATCTAGCTCGAGGCATGCATCAAGCCATACGAAGATATCAGGCTCGAGATCACCCTCTTCAAGGTCAAGATGCGGCATGCGCACTACAGCTGTGACACTCACGAGTCCTCACCTTCGGTACAATCTGCGTCGGTATCTCTTCTGGTCGGAATGTGGTGCGCGCTGCGCTTCGTCCTTGTTAGCCATTGCTGCCTGGCCACCAGCTAGGTAGGGCCAATGAATCAGCACTCGACTGGAGTTCAATGGTCTGCACCGCCTTGTGGAGCAGAACGCTCATCTCGGCGTTCGGGCTGCGTTCATTGCGCGTCAAGTTGGTCATGAGGGCTGCACAACTGGCTGCTCCTCATCATGTGACACACCAGACTACCGATAAATTACTTCGGCACAGGCGAAGACAAATTGCCCCGGCCATCACGCCGCATGGACCGTTTCTGCTCGGCATCGAGAAATCGTGGCATTACCAGCATACTACCAAAAGAATAAACATAGTCCATAAGACCACAACGACCGAAACAAGAAGCCGGAGAGGCGAAAGAGCCCATCAGGGATGGGGTGTATCGAACGGGGAAGTGAGGGGAAGGGAGGGGAGGGGATGACAATGTGAGGGGGCCATATGTTCAAAAACGTCGTCTAGACTGGACGTGCCAACGACTTAGGGAACGAAGTTGGAGTTCGCCAGGGCTCGAGCTGAATTCATATCAAACGAATGTCGCAGAGGGGTCACAGAATAGGTGTGAGAGTTCACAAAAGCGAGCGCTTGGTCTCAAGATGAAGTGCGAAGCGCCTTACACGTTGGAGACAGTGAGATCGCGGGGACGGGCGTGCTCGACTGATCCCACACTGTCTGGCCGATGGAGGGGCACAGATGGGTCAGGGGCAGTGAGCGAGGGGTCGTCGTTGTACGAGTATTGTCCGCCGTATGCGTTGTTGTAGTTGGCGTTGTTGTAGTTGTTCGAGTAAAACTCGTGATGGTCCGAGCCAGGGTGGCCCTCTGCGCTCATCTCGGTGACAGGCGACAGGGTCGAGTTGGGAACCGCGTACTGGTGTGCAATGTCGTATTGCGGGTCTCCGTACGAATGGGTGAAGTCCTGGGGCTGCGAATAGTCGACGTTCTGGTCGTGGGCCCCCTGGTCGTACTCGTTCGGCTGGCCATGGCCGGCGTAGTAGTTGGCCGTGGCCGACGAAGCGCCGAATCCGGCAAGGCCAGCGGCAGTGGCAGTTGAGATGGGACGGTCGCCGTCAGGGGGAGGAATATCAACAAGGTTGGCAGCGTACGGGTCGTATCCTCCTGACGGGTCCTCGTAGTCGTAACGGTGCATCTGAGGCTCCACCTTTTGGTCATAGTCGTGGCTGTTCTGCGACATGTAGTAACCGTTGGGAGTACCAGCGTACTGCGACATGCTGGGCTCGTCGTCGTCCTCAAAGCGCGGGTTGTGGGCAGCGGCAGCGGCAGCGGCGGCGGCGGCAACATCACGGTCGAGACGCTGGCGGCGCCTACGGCGCAACATAAACCAGGCGAAAAGAACGAGACCGCCGGCAACCACCAAACCGACAACAACGAATACACCAGCAACAGCGCCAGTGTTGTCAAAGAAGCCCGAGCCGCCGTGCTGGGAGCCACCCCCGTTGTCAAGGGTGCCCGAAGCGTAGACTGTCACAGTGTACGTGTTGCCATTCGCATCAGTCGCAGTCGAAAGAGCAATAGTTTGACCCTTGCTGTCAGTCGTTGTGATGAGCGCTGGCACAGAGGGAGTGGGACTGGATGAGACAGTGGTGGAAGGAATCACGCTCTGTTGTGTCGTCGAGGAGGCTGCTGGAGGCGCAGAGGTAGATGATGTAACTGCGGGAGGAGCGGAAGACGTTGGCGGTGCACTTGTCAAGGCACTAGACGGGGGCTGAGTGGAGGGCTCTTGGGATGGGGAGACAGAGGAAGGTGGGGGGCTGCTTGTAGTAGGAGGCGGGGGAGAAGACGATGTTGGCGGAGGGGGTTCGCTGGTAGTGGACGGGCTAGTCGGCTCCTGCGAGCTGGGGGTGGTAGTCGGAGGCTCCTGGGACGACGTCGGAGGGTTTGGCGTCGTCGACGTGTCCGCACTGGTGGTGGGTTCGGGAGCTGAAGTCGACTCGGCGGGAGGGTTGGAGGATTCGACAGACGTCGGATCCGTGTTGTTGGACGCCATTGTGAACCGAACAGTGAATGGGGAGCAAGATTGAGAGAAGGGTAAAAGAAGAGAACAAACGTGGACAAGGAAAGGAGTGTGTGGTTACCGTGTAGTGGTGAGGACGACGAGTAATAAAAGAGCGAAGGGGGCGTGACAAGGCGAGGCGAGGGTGATTGGATGTGGGATCGACCGCAGTTGGTTTGCGACACACACCGAGGGGTTACACACCACACACGAGATGTGAGACCAGCAGCACAAGTCCGTCGCAAAGGTCGTACGTCAAAGTGAATGCGATATGCGCAATGTGTTTGACAAAGTGTTGGTTCCGACAATGGGAGCAAAAGAGGAGAAGAGACAAACGACAGTGTCAGCACAATGTGTTACCGAGCAGTCTCAAAAGTCGATGCAATGTAGAGGAGCAGACCGTCGAGACAGATGTGGGTGTGAGGGGGGTGGGGACAAGGCGAGTGACCAGAAGCCAACGACGGCAATAGGGGGGTGTCCAGCGCGGAGCGGGTGGAGCACGGCAGAGGAGCAGAGGCAGAGACCGGGGCAAGACAAACGGTGCGGCAAGACAACCCTCAAAAGGGCCACCTGGGGCCAAGACGAGTACAGTACGAGCTCCGACAAAGAGGATTGGCATTTTCTCTCAGCTCTCAGGCGCAGGCGCGCAATGGTTAGCAGCCCAGGAGTCAGGGGCCGGCCTTGCCGTCTTGCCACCAGTGCGCAAATGCTCAATCGGACAGGACGCCGCCCCGGTCCCTCCAAGCCTCCTGTCCCCCTAGTCTGAATGCACAGTAAGTACTAGCCAGCTAACCACAATCTGGCAGCCGACTGTGCCAGCAATTGAGCCGGGTGAGGGTCAAGAAGGAGCAGGCACACGGGCTCTTCCTTTCTACTAGCTCTGCCCCCTCTCGCGCGCTGCGCACCACAGCCGCGCGCGATTGCAGTGTATAATTACTAAGGGCAGGGGGCGCGGAGCTTAACGGCATCATGGCATGGGACTAGTGCCAGAGGGGCAAAAGTTGACAAGAGCCTTGGTGAGTGGTCCTCGACTGGCTGCAGGCGTACTGCTGGGAATCGATATGGAACAGGCCCCATGCCAGCATCGGGGCCACCCGTGTCACCCTCTTGCTGCAGCCGCGCAGCCATGCCAAACCTTACACCCTTGTCTGGTGTCCCTAGTATTTACGGCAGTTTTACGGCACACCGCTTTTGGGAAGTCCCTGGCAACCCTTCATCGGACCCGACAGGGGTGCCCATTCGAGTCCATAGCACCCCATCTTGCAAGAACCTGTCAAGAAGGAAGACTCAAGACAAGATTCTGCAGAGGATCAAGAGCATTTGGCCCGTAGCAACGCCGACGCCGAGCACAGCTTGGCTGAGCATTTATGGCGCTGGCAGCTTGGCAAGAAGAACTGAGCGCGACCCAGACCTTCCAAGGCCGCAGCTCTCCTATTCGCACTCCTCTGCTGCGACACGGTCTGGCCCGGATGGCACGAGGCCGCCACGATTGCTCCGACAGCTTTTGCACCAGGGCCGGGGCAGGGACGCCGGGTGGGACCGGACAGTTCCCAAGTACACAAAGAGCCAGCCTGATACCGCGAGGCCGCAATCCCCTTGCTCGTGGGGCCGGCGGCGTCTCGGCGCGGCCCCAGACTCGCGGACGCGACCCCGAACCATAAACGCATCGGGCCTAGGACAGGGGAAAAACAAACTCACACGACATGGTTTTGCGGATTTAGGTTCAGAGCGCCCTTGACGCGTTCTGCGGGGCCGAGGGGGGCTGTCGAAAGTTTAGACGGCGTACAGTGTTTGCTGAATGCTGGTAGATGGCAACGGGCAGAGGAACGAGATGAAGAGGAGACGAAGGTGCGAAGAACGAGAACGGTGCAATAGCGAGAAAGGAGCGACAGATAGAGAGGACAATGAGAAGCAGTCAAGAAGGGATGGAGGATGGAGTGTAGCACAGGCGTTTGCAGAATGCATCGGGTCAAGAAGCCTGGCGGCTGGGGGTCTGGGCCAGCTGGCCAGCTGGAGAGACACAATGGCATGCGAGGGCATGCGAGGACATGCAACATGCGGTATGAGACGATGGGCAGCCGCGCGTGCGCAGGCGATGGGGTGATGGCGATGGGCCACCCCCCAGCCACGGGCGGTACAGCAACAGGCACAATGGAAGTGGAAGTCCGTTTGGGCGCGTTGGCGTGACCTTTGGCGCGGCGCGAGGCGCGCTTTGACACGGCAGTCGCGCTCGGGTGCAGGGTTGGAATTGTGTTGTGTTCTATATCTAGCTGGCAGCTGCTACCATATACCATACACCACCTCTCGAATGCTTGCAATGTTCGAGTGGTGCCTTCGACAGTGGATTGCACTATATTCTGGTTTCCTCTTGGCGACATGTCGAGTTGGGTCGCCGATCGCCGAGGGATGAACGGGTTGCATGGGAGGCCTCACACAGTGTTCCGCGCTTTGTGTGTATCTTGATGTCTTGAGCGCGATTGAGTCCGCGAGCGCTTGTCCAAACATAGACCACGCGCACGCTCACGCACGGGCCTCTGAGGGTTCCACGAAGGGCGCCATGGGCGGCTTGCGAGCTTGCGAGCTTGCGTGGCTTGTAGCTTGTGGCCTGTGGCCTTTGAGCTGCTCATGCTGGATTTTGGCCGTCATGCACGTTCACAGCCTCTTGTCTCATGTCTGATTGTCTATCGGTCAATACTCCGACTACCAGCGAGGTCAACAAAGCGCGAACGTCCAAGCGGTGACGTTCGGTGGCTTCTCCGAACCGACTGTGTGCTTCCTACACAGCAACGAAGACCAGTACTAGCGAAACGCCACACATACACAGAGTGAGTGTCCAAAAGGCGACGCGTCTGTCCAAACTAGAGCTGTTACTCTGGATCTTGGCCATCTTTGGATCGGACGAGGGGCAGGCCGAAAGTCTCGGACGGGCGTCCGGTGATCGCAGCTGGTAGTTTCGTAGATCCCCTCCATGGCCGATCACGCCCCCTGTCCCAAGAACAGAGGAACGGTCAAGTCTCCTCTCAACGCCGCTCATGTCCAAAAGCTGCTCTTCTCGCTGCGGCCATGAAAGGCGCAAGGCACTAGACGCTGTCTTCAGGTCTTGCAATCTTCCAAGCTTCCAAGCTCTCGTCGCATGCATTTGTTGTTGTTACACCTCGCCTCGCGCGACATTGCATTCCAACCGGTGGCCCAGGCACCCGGCTCAAGGGACATCTCATGCCAGGGACAGGTAGCGCCCTGGAGTCTGGACGCCAGAGACCCGCTAACACCGGCCCTGAAAAGACTAGCGCGTCTGAGACATGCGCCCCAGGGCGGGAAAGCGGGCCTTTGGGTCAAGATGGGTTTTCGGCAAAATGAAGCTGCCACGTTAAGTGGCACATCCGAGAAGCCTTTCACTTTATTACGTCAGTTGAGCTGGAGGCCGTCTCAGGCTCAAACTAGGCCAGCCCGCCGCCGATCAGTGGCGGACGGGCGCCGAGGCATCGCGTCATCGCATGATTTCTGGAGGCGACACGACATTTGTGCCGAACCAAGGCGCCCTAGACCGACAGGCCGGCAAAGCAGTCAAGGCAGATGACGGGGAGGAGCCGGCAAGCCAAGGCGCACACCCAAGCGCCAGCGCGCCAGCGGCCGAGCGGACCAAGCACTTGATGTGATCGAGCCAAGGTCGGCTCGGCCCCATCGCTCTTATCCTATCATGTACAGCTGAGATGTGATCAACTTTTTTTTTTCTTCCTCTTCAATTTATTCTCTCTCACCTCGCATTAACTACTCACACTTACACGATGCCTGCGGACACAGTTACCGACAAGGTCGAGGCGGCGGCCGTGACGGCGGAGAAGGCGGCCGAGCAGAAGATCGACACCATGGTGGACAAGGATGGTGCGTGTCGGCCAAGCCTGGCGGGGAGGCCGAGACCGAAGATGCCTCCGGAGCGCGCAGATCACTAACGCCCAGTCGACTCGACCGACTCGAACGTCCGTTACGGTGAGATCCACTGATACCCCGTATCTCCCGCACTCTGACACTCCAGCCGCGTACCTCCGCCGTATCCGTGACATTGTCCGCGCGGGCTCCCGCTACACCGCCTACAGTGCGTATACCGCTTGCAACGCGGACTGACAGGCAGCTAGCGATGTTGGCGAGGCGTTCCGTCCTGTTGTTCCCCCCTTCGTTGGTGAATCGGCACTTGGGGCGAAGCTGTGTCGCACAGGCTCAGCGTTACCGTCCTTCCCCAACGCCGATCACTAACTCCAGTCACGGCCGCATACGGCGTGTCGTGGGCGTACCTTATCGGCGACGTTGCGTTCACGACGTACAAGGCAAAGGAGCAGGGCCCGTCGGCGTGGGAGGCTGCCAACTTCTCCGAGCCCACGCGCCTCGGTATGGTTGCGGTCAAGCGCTCCGTCTTCCAGGGTCTCGCGTCCATGGCGCTTCCGGCGTTTACGATCCACTCGGCGGTGCGCTACGCGGGGCGGGCAGTGAAGAACTCGCCCAACGTCACGCTCAAGCGTTGGGGACCGACATTTGTCGGTATCTCCATCGTGCCCGCATTGCCGTACCTGTTTGACCACCCGGTGAGTAACAGCCTCATATCTTATCGCATAACAAAGCAATCCTGGTGCAACAATTGTGGAACAATAACAGAGCAACGTTCCAATGTTCCTGTTGTTGGCGTTCCACAAATCCACAAATCTAGATTCCACAATTCCACAATAACGTCCACACCCACATGCCCTGCACGTGGAGACTAACACACAGGTCGAGTACGCGACGGACTACCTCTTCGACAAGGTCGAGGAGTCGCTTGCCAAGACGGACATCGCCAAGGACAAGAAGGACCTCTAGACGCAGCACATAGAAGATTAACAGAGTTGATATCTACAAGTTTGGTACAGACGTTGGCGCAGCGTGGCTGACCGTGGCGAGCGTGATGGGCGGCGGTGCGGAGCGTGTGGAGCGTGAAGCCGTAAGGCGTGACGGTGTGATCTGATGGCGGTCTGCGTGTGGTATGGCACACAGAAATAGCATGGCGTCGTGAAATGGTGGTGGGACGGTCGTATGACGTGGGGTGAGAGAGACGTGCGTCGTCGGCTTCGTGTCCTCGGCGGTGGTCCGCTCCCTGGTGTTGCCGGAGTCGAAGAATCTCCCCCAGCGTTAACTCCCTCTACTACAGCTCCTTGGGAGCAAGCAGCCGGCTAGGCGTAACGACCTGCAGGGCGTACGGCGGGGTCATCGCAACTGGCATCGCGGGCGGGCGGTCGGACAGGGTGCACGTGCAGTGCGTCGTGCACTTGGTCGTGGGGCTCACGGCTGCAGGGAGCGCGAGCGGAGACGGCGGGACCATCCACGGGCGGCGGTCGTCTGCTGTCAGTCTAGAAGCTGGGGGAAATTCACTCTGCTTGGGCATTGTGAGTTGTTAGAAGCGTGTGAATGAGTTGATGGATGGTTGCAAACTCTCGACGTTACCCAGCCCTTGTTGTCCTCGCTTCCCAGCACTGCGCTGATTGATGTCGCATGCTGCGCGCTGTGCTGCGCAGGCCCCGAGCTGCATGCAGATGCAGATGCGCAGATAATTGTCATGACAATCGACGGTCGAGAAGGTCGAGTGGAGCGGATGCGATAAGCGAATGCCCAGCGCGAAAGACGGCTGAACGGCTAAACTGATTGTGGACCGCCACACCCTCCCAATCCCCGAACCGCCGCCACACACTTCTTCTGCATGCTGTAGGACCTCCACTCGCACCCGCGATCCATGGCCAGAAAAATCATTCTCGCCCCCAACTCCTTTCTTCTTCTCGCCAAGCACCACAAACCGCTGTCGCAGCACACGCACGGAATCATCCATCCTTCGCTGTGGGTAAAGTCCCCGGAGCACTCCGCGTCTCCCGCCTCCATTCGGAGAGTGCGCGGCGGTAATCGCCGCGCTGGCGGGTCGACTTAGTTGAGATGTGTGGGTCGCTGTGATGCTGAGCGTCACTCGCCACACTCGGCGCGGCCACTAGACGCCTCACGCCGGGACCGGCGAAGATACGAGCCGCGGCGCGGGGATATAGCGCGACACGCTCATAGACACAGGTATGCGGTTGCCCGTGCCCGTTTACTCGAGAGGGTTACTCAATGGGGCTCAGTCTGGAGCTTGGCCACTCACTTTTTCCCTCCTGGTCGACGACCGCCGCGAGCGCAGCGAGCGAGCGAGTCCGCGCCAGGAGGCGGTGCGAGTGAGGTTTCCCTATCCCACACATTACACTACATCTCCCTCCTCCCATCCCCTCGAATCTCCCATTCCCTCCCCCTCCTCTCTCTCTCTCCCCCCTTTCCAATATCTCCCCGATGATGCTTGAATTTCTTCAGCGCCAGCGCGCAGTGCCAGGTCGCGGGTGACACCGTGGCTGTCTATCGCTTCGCGCAAGGACGACAAACGAGCCTGAGGGTCTTTCTATGTTGTATCTATGTGGAGGTGGTTGGATGTGACGCGGGTGAAGATTTGCAACTGAACGCGGTGCACAAGACTGATGGGGTCACGGAGTACTGATCTTGTGGCTTGACTGCACACGCATGGCTGCAGCCTGAGGATAGATGACGCGAGCACGCAAGATTGACTCTCGCCTGACTCACGACTCGATTTGGCATCGAAACAACCTCCGATGAGCCAAGGCAACGTCGGGAGGAACGGTAGTTATCGTTGCGGACATTGCATCTCCATGAACATCCGGGTAGGGGACTCTCTGTAAGGGCAGCGCGGCAGCCACAAACAGAAGCATGTTTCCCGCGGCCGCTTGTCGAAGTCACTCTGGGCTGATGTCATCAGTCCACTCTGAGACATCTCCCTCTGCCAATGTGGATTGTGTGGACGGAACAAGACCACTGGACTGCCGAGGAGCGCGCGGTGTGCGACGCCGCAAAGGCCGGCGCCCTCGTGGACATTTACACGCCATAGCCATTATGCTCCCGAGCAACATCGGTTCTGATGGACAGGGGCCCAACTAGAAGCCCGACTCTCCATCCGAGTCCCCAGAAGGCGGACCGTCATCGTCGACTGTGCAGAACCTGCCGCTGCCCATCAACGTCCGGCCCCCCTCGGCAGGCGCGTCTCGCGCGGCAATCCGACTGCCATCGCGCGTTTGGTGCCGTGCCGCAAGCCCCCTTTCACCAAACCGGTCTCGCTGGAAAGGAGGACCGAACACAGCACGCTGTACGTCTGCACCGGGCCGAGATGACCAGATACCACCGAGACCCAGTGTGCGCGACTGCAACACCCCGAAACGCGACAGGACTTGGCAGAGAAAGACTAGACATTTTATCACCTCTCACGCGAGATCGCAAACGTCAGATGTGAGTGCTAGCGCAGTGCTGTGGCGTGACGCGCACCGCCTACAAGGAGAGATTGTCTGCCGGGTGTTTCTAAGCTTCGTTGGATGCGCAGTGCCCGGTGAGGTCCAGACTGCTCCGACCGTTACGCAGCAGATAGGTAGAGATCCGCACAAATATTCAGATCAAGCGGTTCGCGCGCAGCACCTGGCGTGGGCGGCAGGTTCTCGGCCTAGATGCGATGATCTCTCCACATGTCCCAGATATCCAGATGTCCGCAGGCGATGCAAAGCATTTTGGCCGGCGTTTCATCCCGTATGCGCGGAGGCTCGGATGCTCCGGCTGCCGGCAGATATCGCAGGTAAGAGATGTATCGCATCGTGCATCGTGCATCTGCATCCTGTGATCCTGTGCTGTTCTCCTTGCGTGTTTGGGTGTTTGCGTGCATGCCAGTTGGTGATGGCCCAAATTCTCAAAGGAGCTCTGGGGTCTCATATGGGGGGAGTGTTTCATGTTTTGTCCCGGGATGCACAGGTGTGCGCAGAGAGTGCCAGGGTCATACAACTTGCCAGCACTGGTGTTCGCACCGCAGTGAACAACTGTACAACAGCTTTCTACTGCACCGCGTTTGGCTTGGCATACGAGTAAAGAAGAGAAAGGGAATAGTGAGTGCGCAGAAAGACAGGAGTGGAACGGCGTAAGTGCATATGTCCATGTTGATGGGCATATGGACGCACGGTGCTGCGGCAGATATAAGAAGTGGGCGAGTACGGACAAGAGCTTCTTCCCATCATCACTTTACATCCCCAGCACACCACATCACATCAGCAGAAGTCGCATCCCACGCCAGCGACCTCATCTTTCGTTCGATTCTTCATTTTGTTTCTTTTGTCTCTATCTCTTTGACGAGTGACTACTTTTCTTTCTAGTCTCTTTGTCTTCCACCTCTTTTATTTAACGCCAACTTTACGACCCAACTCCAACCCCACCCCCCAAAACCCCCACATACAAACTCCCATCATGCCCGCCGTTAACGCTCTTGCTGGTGCTGTCACCCTCACGCTTGCCCAGTTCTCCACTGCCTGGGTCGCCAATGCGGCGCCGACGCCCGCCGACGATGCCGCCATGCCACTTGAGTCGGATGGGTACGAGGGCTCGTCACAGATCTCCGATGACTCGGCTGTGAAGCCGAAGGGAGCGGCCCAGGACGAGGGAGATGACGATGGTGCCGAAGACGACGGGGGCGACGACGACAAGGGTGGCGACAAGAAGGACGACAAGAAGGACGATAAGAAGGACGACGACAAGGACGGCGACAAGAAGGATGGCGACGCCAAGAAGGACGACGGAGCCAAGGACGACAAGAAGAAGGATGCCGCCGCTGAGAAGAAGGACGGCGAGGGCGACAAGGGCGGCAAGGAGGCGGATAAGCCCAAGGATGAGAAGCCCGACTCTGAGCTCACGGACGAGGAGCGGAAGAAGAAGGCGCAGGAGAACCGCCAACAGTCCGTCGAGGATGCGATCCAGAAGGCCGAGGCCGCCCGCCAGGAGTCTGCCGAGGCCCGCAAGAAGAAGGAGGAGCGCAAGAAGGAGCTCGAGGCCATGTCTCCCGAGGACCGCAAGAAGGCCGAGGCCGAGGACAAGGCCGCCGAGGAGAAGGCCAAGGCTGAGAAGGCCAAGAACGCCAACAAGCCCGCCGACCCCAAGGCTGCCGAGGAGCTCAAGAAGGCCGAGGAGGAGGCAAAGAAGAAGGGCGAGGCGCTCAAGAAGAAGGAGGAGGAGGTCAAGAAGGCCGCCGAGACCGAGGAGCGCAAGAAGATGTCCCCGGAGGACAAGAAAAAGGCCGAGGAGGCGGACAAGAAGGCCGTCGACCAACTCAAAAAGGCTTCGGAGGACGCCAAGAAGAAGGTCGACGAACTCAAGAAGAAGGCGGGTGGCGACAACAAGCCCGCCGACCCCAAGGCCGCCGAGCAGCTCAAGAAGGCCGAGGAGGAGGCTAAGAAGGCCGGCGAGGCGCTCAAGAAGAAGGAGGAGGAGGTGAAGAAGGCCGCCGAATCCGAAGAGCGCAAGAAGATGTCTCCCGAGGACAAGAAGAAGGCCGAGGTGGCCGACAAGAAGGCCGTCGACGAGCTCAAGAAGAAGGCCGACGACTCCAAGAAGAAGGCCGAGGAGCTCAAGGCTAAGACCGGCGGCGACAACAAGACCGCTGCCGACCCCAAGGCTGCCGAGGAGATCAAGAAGGCCGAGACCGATGCCCAGCAGAAGCTTGACGTCCTCAAGAAGAAGCAGGAGGAGGTCAAGAAGGCCGGCGAATCCGAGGAGCGCAAGAAGATGTCTCCCGAGAACAAGAAGAAGGCTGAGGAGGGCGACAAGAAATCCCTCGATGAAGCCCAGGCCGCCGTTGACCAGGCGTTCGGCAAGGTCGAGGAGCTCAAGAAGGCCGCCGGTGTCCAGGGCGGCAACCCCGACGAACTTAAGAACGCCGAGGCCGACGCCCAGAAGAAGCTCGACATCCTCAAGAAGAAGCAGGAGGAGGTCAAGAAGGCCGGCGAATCTGCGGAGCGCAAGAAGATGTCGCCCGAGGACAAGAAGAAGGCCGAGGAAGGTGACAAGAAGTCTCTCGACGAGGCCCAGGCCGCCGTCGACCAGGCGTTCGGCAAGGTCGAGGAGATCAAGAAGAAGGGCGGCGGCGAGGGCGGCGACAAGAACCAGCCCGGCCAGCCCGGCCAGCCCGGCGGTCCCGACCCCAAGAAGGCGGAGGAGGCTAAGAAGGCTACCGACGAGGCCAAGAAGGCCGAGGACGACTCCAAGAAGGCCGCCGACGAACTCAAGAAGAAGGAGGAGGAGGTGAAGAAGGCCGCCAACTCTGAGGAGCGCAAGAAGATGTCTCCCGAGGACAAGAAGAAGGCCGAGGAGGCCGACAAGAAGGCCGTCGCCGAGCTCAAGAAGAAGGCCGACGACTCCAAGAAGAAGGCCGATGAGCTTAAGAAGAAGGCCGACGAGCTCAACAAGGCTGCCGGGGGCGACAAGAAGGGTGACGACAAGAAGCCTGGTGACGACAAGAAGCCCGGTGACGACAAGAAGCCCGGTGACGACAAGAAGCCCGGTGACGACAAGAACGGTAACGACAAGCCCTCGGCCGCGGACGAGAAGAAGAAGAAGGAGAACGAGGAGTCGAAGAAGAAGAACAACGGCAACCTCGTCGACGCCAAGGGCAAACTCGTCGCTCCCACACTCGGCTGGGACTCGTCGTTCAACAAGAGCCAGCAGGTCTGTGGTTCCTCCAATGACAAGGCCACCCAGGACTGCTGCACCAAGTTCAAGGGCACCCTCAAGCAATTCGAGTACAACAACGTCTGTCTCATCTCCGTCTCTGCCGACGAGTTCACCAAGTGTATCAAGGAGAAGACCAAGGACGACAAGCAGCAGATCAAGTGCTCCAACGGCGGCAAGCCCTCGGGCGACAAGAACAGCACCTCGACGGCCAGCGCGGACAAGCCCAAAGAGACCGGCAAGGACGAGCCCAAGGACGTTGAGAAAAACAAGAAGGACGAGAAGAACAACGCCGGCGCAGCCCGCATCCGCGGCATCTCCCTCGCCCTCGTCGCCTCTCTCGCCGGTGCCGTACTCACCCTCTTCTAACCAGTGATTGACATTGCGGCTTATGCTTGCTTGGATACTCACAGCTACTGAAACCCGACCAAAACGCCAAAAAACCTCCTATCATACCCCCATACCCCCCGCTTTCCGGCACGATTGCATTTGATCCTGGTTACCTTAGACCCCTAGACTCGGGCCCGGCCGCCTCGGCAGCTGTGCTACCCTATAAACTAGATGGACTCTAACTAGATGGACCCTGCTTCTTGTTTGTACACATTTGATGAAGACTTGCAAAAACTATTAGCTCTGAGCATCTCCGAGAGCAGACTCATACTGCAACAAGTAATATATGCGGTTAGTGTTGGTTGAGTGATCGGTATCGCCGACTTGACAAGCATGCAGTGCAAGCCTGGCCACCCAATCGCACAGCGGTGCGGCGGCTAGTTTTGTAACGATCATCCTCAAGGGGCACAGGCAAGCTCACTTGCAATCGGCACAGCATCGAGAGGCAGGGGTCATGATATGGGGTCCAAATTCTCGTTTACATACCCTACGTTCCCTGTGACCTGTGGGGGCACGGGGGAGCATGGACGCGAGCATGTCTGTGCTGCAGAAAAGCGAGGCTTGGAGGGATGTATCTTCGCCCGTGCAGGAGCACGCGATGCAGTGGCGCGGTCGGGGGGCTGGGGGGTTGGGTTGGCATTGTGGGATTGCGTTTCTTGCACGGGCGGCTGTGAGCATACAGCAGCTAGCATAGAGCATAGCAACAGACTGACACACGAGTGAGACATGATTTGACTCGCGAGACGCGACACGCGACGCAGAGGAGGAGACGACGACGACAATCGCGCGGCCCGCGCATACCGCATCCTAATGGTACAATGATCCAGATTCCTTCACGTCCACATGCAAATAGCCCACACACGACCCTGTAGTCCTTATCCTGTGCATCCTGTGATCCTGTTGTCCTGTACGATACTGTGGTGCCCTGCTCCGCCCCGTGAGCAACAACCTAGAACTCTCCTGATCTCCTGCCCAGAATACACCTAGCACTTGGCCAGCACGCAGCACAGGAAACTGCATCGCAAAATAGCTCTCCAGGAGCGCCACATTCTTGGGGAGACCACCTGCACGGGTTCCTCGTGCCTGTTGTTTCGAGGTGCAAACGCGTGTCCCCAGCACTCTCTGCGGCAGTGTGCCAAGCTGCCAAGCTGCCTGAGTGTACAAAAGTGGGTTCGGTGTGTGACACACTGCGGCGACATGTACCCCGCCGCACAACCCTCCGGCCCGCTTCTCTAAAACCAGATCCATCTCACCTGAGATCCTGGTGATCCTGGGATATTCCAAGGTGCAAGACGCGTACATACGCGCATGTCAACACGCCCGCACCCTGGGTTCCCGAAAGGGGACAATTTCTTCCACCACACCGCTCGAGGCTCATGCCAGCTTTACACAGCATGCCAGCGTCCCCTGTTGTGTGGAAGAGGACCACCCGGCGGGCCGTACGGATAGCATTCTAACGTATCTAACGGTATAACGGCAGGCACGACGTCCCTGGCACTGGCGGGCGGACACTCAAGCCGAACGGATCGCAGGAACGCAGGAACACAACACAGGAAATCAGGAGGAAAACTCTGCGCTCGGAGTTTCTGGCGACAAAACCTCTCATTCTCTGGTGCTGGATCACGGAGCTGCACATAGGGCATGTATCTCGACAGAGTATATATATGGATCACCCTCTTTCGCTCTTGCGTTGCACACTCACCCATACTGGCCGCGCCAGTCCTACACTCGTTTCTTCACTTCGTCGCTCCTTCACTGTTCGTCGCTCACTTCGCTCCGTCGTTCTTTCGTCCCTTCGCGCCTTTTGCCCCTTCGCCCCATCGCTCCTCCCTCGTTTTCACGATGCCCTCCGCCTTCCACCCGACCCGGCACCACGCCGCCGCGCTTGAGCGGAGCATTCTCGACGCTGCGCCGCACGCCCCTGGCTCGCAGCCCGCTCCCGAGCGCCGCCACGCTGCCATCACTGCCGACTCTGCGGTCCGCCGCGCAAACATGCCGGACGGGGACGCACCCGTCGGAGGCGGCTCTACCCCGCCGAACCGCAGCAACGGCGACGGCGTAGCGTATCCTCCCATCGGATGGAACGGAACAATCCCGGACGGGCAGCAGGTATGCGGGTCGAGCGACGACGACCAGATGCGCATTTGCTGTCGCGGGACGTACGGCGCGTGGGGGCGGCACGCGATGTGTCTCGTTGATGCGGGGGACGCGACCGCCAAGAGCCTGTACGACTGTATCGCCAGCAAGACGACTATTGTGCGGGCGGGCGGCGTCGGCGTCGCGTGCAACACTGGCGGGAACAGCAGCACAGTCTTCGTCAACTCTAAAGGCGTCGTTCGGCCGGATCGCAAGAAGGATGATCTGTACTACAACAAGAGCGGCGCAGGGCGGGTCACCCTCGGCGCGGGGATTGCACTCGTTGCCCTCGGCGTGCTTGCCCCGATTTAGGCCGAGACCTTTCTTTATTCTTCGTTTCTTCGTCGACTCGACTCGATAATGGCACGACAGGACACTGGATGCACTGGACTCTTCGCTCGACACGACACGGATCGACGACGAACTCATCAACTTTTTTAAGCCTCGCCGCTCGGGTCTAAGCGGCCGCATGCTCTCCCCATCTCCCACTATCTCCCCCAACTCTATCCTAGACTTTACGGATCCTTCACTACAACACTTTTAGATTGCTAGACACATCACGTGCATGTACGACATCTTCATTAGCGGCGCACAGTTGAGAGGTCGGCTCTTGGCATTACCTCACCGAACGGACGCCCGCGATTACAATTACATTCCGCCACTGACAAGTGACGAACGCTGTGGATGGTGAGGCAACACAGTCTGTGCCCCTGTCCTAAACCACACCTTTTGGGTGACATCCAGCAAGTAGCGCGCAATCGAGACACAATTGAGCACTGCACTGTGACGAGTACGGATGGTGCACGTGCCCAATTCTTGAATGAATGGTAGTCACCAAGAGCGACGAGCTACGAGCTAGCAGGTGTCAGTGGACCATTGAGTCAGGAGCTATAGGTACTCTTCGGCGGTGTCACTAGAAAAGAATGGGCGTGACGCAATCCAGTCAAGACAGTTTACGAAAGCTACTACTGCGACCCAACGGAAGTCGAAGCGATACACCTTGCTCGCTAGATCACCTTGCTCGCTAGATGCAGCACAGCAGCAAAACATCTCTCCGCACGAGTCTACCTCGGCGACATCGAGCGGTACAGTGAAGCCTGATTGATGGTTAAAAGATTGGGATTGGGACTGCCCAGCTGCCTTCCGAGATAAGTATCGCGTCCGCGTCCGAGTTCCATCCAGCTCTAGCTCCTCGGAACACTCGAAACATTTCCGTTGTCCCGGCATATACCTCGGCGCGCCACAAGCGAAGTGCGTCTTCCTGGCGAGTCGTAGGATTGCTTCTTCTGGGCGTGTCGGCCTGCCTTTGCCGCGGGGAATTGTGAACCTGCCGTTGTGGTCTGCGGCATCGGATGACTTATGACATGGGCCATGCCGTCCGAAGAGGGAATTAGCAGTGGTGAGGAGGGCATAGGCGCGGACATGGTCATTTGCCCCACCCCGCCCCGCTTGGCCCTCAATGACAAACTCCGACAGCATGTAGTGTCATCGTTTTATTGTCGTATTGCGTCGAGGCTGGTGAGCTGTGATATGTGAGCTGTGTGTGATATGTGAGCTGTGAGTGTGGTGAGAGGTGAGGTCTATGGCGTCGCGTGTGACGTGTTTCGCCCTGGCCTTCGACACATCTCCTGATTTCAACCCTACGCTCCAGGCTCTACGCTCCAGGCTCTTGTTCTTTCCTCGTCCTCGGGCGGTGCAACGTGATGCATGATGCAATCCACGATGGATGCAGTGTGGGCGTCTGGGGGATGCACATGCGGCGCGCGGCATGTATCGAGCGCGTAGGAGAGGGAGTTTCAACTCCAACTCTGTGTGCTGCATGGGGGTCCGAGAAAAGAAACAGATCGGCCGAGATCTCGTCATGAATGGGATAGAGTTTGTGTTCTGGCCGACCGGGGCCTGTATGGCCCATGTCATGCATGGATTGCAGTGCTCGACGCTCAGCGTGCAGCGTGGACGTGCGACAGCGACAGGGGCAGAGTGCAGGGGTTGAGAGGTTGTAAGAAGAAGAAGTACGTACGTGCATTGCATGGGTGTCGAGGAGAGAGAGATTGTCGGATAGCCGGATTACAGGGACGAGAGAGGGAGAGAGAGGGACCATCGAACGCCACCCACATGATGGCTGGCCATAGGACAAAGGTCCATGGCATGGAATCTCTAGAGGACTATGGATCTTTTGGGTCACGTTCCACCGTCCCCTTCTGTCCAGATTACTTTATAATGTCATCCGCTGCATGAACATTACCTTTTCTCGTCTCGTCTCGTCTTTGTCATTCTCATCTTTCGTTCTTCGTTCGACACATCGTTCGCATCTCATCCGTAGGTCCGCCTTCTATCGACACCCGACACTATCGACACCCCGCTTGTCTCTGCCTGCTCGCCCCTGCTCTTTACAGCTGCCCCTGGCCTTTCCCGCGCCGGTCATCTCTCCATTCTACCACCTACCAGCCGCATATCGACAACCCATAATGCTCGTCTCCACCGCCGCCGCCGCGCTCGTCTTCGCTGGCTCCGTCGCCGCCGCCCCGCCCATCTTGAACCTTGCCGGCTCATATGGTGAGTGCCTGCCTCCGTCCTGATCGCCAGCGCCGCTCGAGCTGCGGCTCCCTGACATTTGGCATGTGACATGCGCCCACCAGGATTCACAGCGGCCCAAGAACACACGCTGATCCCTCAGAGTCCAACATTAAGGTATCCGTCGAGAATGTCGCCCAGTGCAAGGACGCGACCATTACGTGGACCGGTACCGAGGTGAGTGTCATGCTCCGTGCGATTATGATGCTCCGACGCGTGGGCAAGCTCGTGCCCCTCTACTACCGGCCTTCTTCCAACTCCTTTCTCATCCCTCTCTGATTCTCTATTCCCGTCACTTTCTCTTCCAAAGGCGCGTTCATTGTCGAATGGCAGCTACCCACCGCCCATCGACTACCAGCCCCCCGCTCATCCAGTGGGGGGTCGAACCCTTGGCGTGTCGCGAGAACCCTGACATCGCGCCACATCCCTTAATTGTCTATGTCGTGCGGCTTTCCGCAGCTCGTCACTTTCCATTCATTCCATGCACCCATGGACATGCACTAACATCATCCAGGGCGATGCCACGCTGCTGATTGGTACGGGCGGCATGTACATTGGCCCGATCAAAGAGATCCAGACGTTTGGCCCCACCTCGGCCGGCAAGCAGACGTGGAAGGTGAACCGCGCCGCGGGCTCGGACCACCTCATCTTCCAGGTTACCGACTCGAAGGGCAAGATCGGATACACGCAGGACATTTCGATTCAGTCCTCGGACGACAGCTCGTGTCTCGACGGCGGCAGCAAGGGTTCCCAAGTAAGCGGCCCCGCACCCACCTCGACCGGAGCCACTAGCACTAGTGCTGCCGCTGAGCCAAGTGTCCAGCCTACGAGCAGTGCTGAAACGGAAACTGATCACTCTTCTCAGACTTCCTCTCAGGCCCCCACTAGCGAGAACAAGCCCGAGGCGCCCAAGACTGAAGAGCATAAGAACGACCAGCAGAGCCAGGCGCAGACTTCGCCTGCCGGCCAACAGCCCTCCACCGAGCAGCAGCAGCAGCCGACTAGCAAGGAGCACAAGGATGCGCAGCCCACCTCGTCCGACAAGCCTGCCGAGGCCGTCCCCACCCCGAGCGACAAAGCTACCCCGGCCGCGGCCCCCGCTCCCGCCAACAACCAGGACAGCACGACGAACAACAACGGCAACGGCAACAGCCAGGCCGCCGCCCAGCCGCCCGCCAACGCGTCCGCCAAGCCGACCGAGGGCCCCGCCGGCGGTGCCGCTTCCCCGTCTGGGACGAACAAGGACGCCGCCGCCCCAAACCTCGCGACCAAGAGCGGCGACGTCGTCGTCACTTTCTCCGAGGCCGGCAAGGCTGTCACCAAGACCTTTACCGGCCCCACCGCGTCGGCGGCTGCGGCCTCGGCCGTGGCTAGCGCCGCCAAGGCCAACACCAGCACCACCTCGGGTAACGGCGCAGGCGCCGTCCGTCCCGCTTCGGTTGCCGTTGCGTTCGCTGCGCTCGTTGCTGCCGCCGTCTTCTAGGCGAGATAGTGTTGACCCGCTGTGCGGGTGCCACGTAGACCCTGGACAATTATGTAGATAGTTAGTGTATGCAGACTGTATGCCAGAGAATCCGTGCGAGGGCTTTTCAAGGCTGCTTTCGAGAGCTTGCCATTTCAATTGAAGGTGCTATCCATACAATACTACACACTTATCCTACAACACCCGGAGGACGGGCGGACACCACATGCGTGGCCAGCTCCTTATATACTATAATCATGTTCCCTGCTCCCAATCTCCAACCTCCGACCTCCATCTATCACTTGATCTCCGGCAGCTCGCCGACGACGCCAATACCCGCGAAGTGTTCGGTCGGGCCGACGCTCGGGTCCTCCTCAGGTAAGGAGGGCAGCACGGGTGTGACGTTGGCAGAGTCCTCGGTCTGCCCCGACCCCGTCCGGCTCTTGACCGTCACTGTTGTGCCGCGCCCGCTGCCGCTGTGGCTCTTTACGCGGCCGAGAGAGGCCTTCTCGTCGTGAAACTCGTGCATGTCCGCCGGATCGCGGTCGGGGTTCCGGTCGTAGTCACGCAATGACCGAGCGCGTTGCAGGGCCGGCTTCTCGTCGTGCCTCGACTTCACGCTCGCGGCCGATATTGAGGTGCGGCCTGCCGAAGGGCGGAAGGGGCCACGCGACCACTTTGGGTCCACGAAGCGGCGGAGCGTCGGCGATGCAGCCAGAACGATCGGGTATAGCGCCTGAATGAAGCACATGACGACAACGAGAATCCACGCAGTGCGAATGTCGCCCGTGCGCGTGTAGATTGCCCACGTGGACGACTGCCACACGACGGCGAGGCCGATGCTCGCCGTCAGCGCTATTGAGGCGCGCTTCGTCCACCGACCTTGACCCCGGAGCGCGGTCGCGAACAGTGTAGGAAAGACAGGGCCTTCGAAGAACAGCGCGAGGAGGACGCACACGTATGCGCCGTTTCCCTTCGGCAGCACGACGGCCAACAGCGTCGTGATAAAGGTGGCGGTACAGCAGATATTGAGGATGAACCGCGGCGTAAAGCCGATGTAACACATCCCCGCTGCGATAAATCGTGATGCGGCAAACAGGCCGTGCGCGATGGTGAGGTCCCAAAATGGCCTGCGGCTGGCCGACGCCTCGGTGATCTTGATGAACGGCGCCCAAAAGTACGAGAGAGATTCTTGAGCACCGACGTAGAACATCATGGAAACCGTTCCCGCAATGATGATAAACCAGCGTGCGGAGATGTGTCGGTTGTACGCCCGGGAACCGAGGTTGAGGCCTGCACGCTCTAACCGCCCGACCGTCTCTGCCTCGAGCTCGTCGTCGGTCGCTTCCGAGAGCGGCACGTAGAAGAAGACGAACGCGAGGAAGAGCACAAAGAGTGCGACGGCGAGGTAGCACCACTGTACGTCAAAGAGCGACACGCGTCCGCGCACGCCGACCGTGCGGAAGAAAACCTTTTCAGCGAGGATCGGTGAGACGATGCTTGCAATCGCTTGGATACCCTGCGAAAAGTTTAATCGCGCCTCGGAGAGCTCGCCGGGGCCAGCGAGAGCAATGAACGGATTTGCCGCAACTTCGAGAATGGAGAGCCCCATGGCGATGAGGAGATTGCAGAACACGAATCCGGCAAAGGACGCGAGGACAGAGGACGGCCAGAAGCACATCGTCCCGCAGCCATAGATGACCAGACCTGTCATGAACGTCGCCTTGAACCCGTGCTTTGTGAGCGTGTACGCCCCAATAGTCGACGGTCCAATGATGTATCCCAACCAGTACGAGTTTTGCAGGGCCAATTGCCGTGCAGAGGTCGAGTGGGGTATAACAGTCATTATCTGGTTGTTGAGGTTACCAAGTAGACCGTAGCTGAATCCCCAGAGGAAGAAGAGAATGTTGACTAAGAGTTAGCGTTGTTCCCAGAGACGACCCAGTACTTACCAAACATCACAGGCCACCACGCCTCGCGCGGTGTTAGCTCCGTGAGGGGCTTCCGACGCCCGAGATCGAAGAAGTCGAAGAAGTTCTGGGTCGGCTGCTGGGTCTGGTCGATGTGATGTGGCCCTTCGTTGGTCACCCACCGCATCGGTGCGGTGAGCATGGACCATCGCCGCATGCTGATGCGTGTTGGTGCGGAGACGAGGGGTGCGCCCATCGTATCCGACGATGCGGGTGATTCGTCGTTGCCGTTGCCATTGTCAGCGCCAGGGGACCGCGACTTTGACAGCCCAAGACCGAAGTGTCCAACGCCTAATCGTGGTGATGAGGGGCCGTCGCCGCCAAACCCCGAAGCACGATTGAGTTGTCCTGGCTCTGCCGGGCCAGCGGCGAAGAATTCGGCGAGATCCATACAGTCTTCCTCGTTCGTGTCCGGGTCGCATTGGAGTATGGCATGAATCGGCATTTGCTGCAGAGATTTGTGCGACAGCACACTCATCTCGGGCCCCTGGCTTGGTGCCTTCCGGTGGTTGTTGGGGTTATTGTTATTACTGTTATTATTGTTGTTGTTGTTATTGCAGTTTCCGTTTTGCTGTCCACCCGACGCGTTGCCCGAGCCGCTGTTACGGTTTCTGCTACGCAGGATACGCGAGCCCGTCTGGCTGAAAAATGTCGAAGGCCACAGCTTCTGGAGGAATGGCTTGAGGACGAGAGCACAGCAACATGCAATGCGGACCGAGCACTCGATCGCAGCCCACATAACACCCCAGCTTGTGGACCAGTAGTAATTGGGCGGGCGATCAGATGCCGAGACATGGTCGCCTCCTGCAATGAGCTGCGCCTTGAGCGCGGTCTGGAGATATGCGATACGAACTGGAGTCAGTGAGAGTCTTGAGGCTCTCGAGAGCGTGTACCCACCGACATCAACGACGGCAACGAAAATGCCGCACAGAAACGCCAGCACGAGGCCGATCTTGGCCGTGCGCTCTATGCGGAGCCCGGTAATGATGGGTAGGGGAAGGTAGAGGATCGCGAGGTCCGAAAGGATGTTTATCGGTGATGACGAGAGGAAGAGTGTGACCGAGTCGAAGCACTGGCCGTGATCATCCCAGGTCCATGCTGCCGCGAGTGGTCGGCATTGCTGCACAGTAAGCATTTCACCCACGATCCGTGACGCACAAAGATGTTCATGAGAATGAGCACCACCCCAGAAATGTCGACGATGATGAGCACGACGTAGCTGGCATATCGCAGAAAGGTATGTGCGCGAGCCATGCGGATGTAGAGAAGCAAAGCGGCGGACTTGGCCGTCATTGCGCTGAGGTGGTAGAAGATGGGGAACACATAGACACTTTTCTTCAGTGGGCTCCACCATTCCGGGTGTTGTCGGAGCACTAGAGCGTGAGTTGTGAGGCACAGACATTCAGCAGAGATGAGTGAGCTCACCAGTATCTGGCTGTCCGAGGCCATGCGCCGCGCCAATGATGACAGTGACAGAGAGCGCAACGGTGAAAAGCTGTGCGTGTGAGTAAGACAGCTGTTAGAAAGGGAGTGGCCGACGAGCAGTCTTCGCCGAACGCCGAACACATCGTGTCCAACTCTCTCAAAGCTTGTGACTGCTGATGGCCATGCTCATCTTTCCATGGATAGATAACACGCCACTGCCGGTCCCGTTGTTGCAGACTACGGGTTGCGGGCTGCTATCTGCTCCGAAGATAACCCATCAATGAATGAACAACCTGAGGTGGGCGGCGTGGTGACGTCGGCGGCGGCGGAGAGGCCTTGGCCCCCGCGGACCCCCATTAACGGCGCCCCCACAAGTCGCGGCCCATGGCCCAAAAAAGAAGTCTGGCACTCACCCAGGCTAGGATAATCACGCCGTCGTCGACGTCGGCACGTTTCCGAATGCCAAACTTGGACACAGAGCGCATGACGATGAACACTGTGGCAATTGCGAGAAAAACCGCCGACGTGACAAGGACGCGCGGGGATCGGTTCCTGTAATGCGGCGTGTCGGCCCCGCTGGCCCCGCTGGTCCCGTCCGGCGTGTCCATGGCGGCCGGCGGAATGGGCGGGGGGGAGGCCAGGAGGGCGGGGGACAGACGGGAGGAAAGAGCGCGGCCCGGACGCGAACAAGCAATGGTTCGATCGATAGACGCGTGGGGGTGTACGTGGTAATGTATGAGGGAGATTAAAATGGTCGACAAGGCAATCGGCGACGGCCTGGCGGCGAGTGGAACGAGACGGAGACGATGGGCCAAGACGAGGATGTCACAGGAGGAGAGATGCACGCAACGAAACGGTGTATTTACAGGTATGCCGGCCGGGGGGAGGCTGGTGGTTCGGCGTTCGCGAAGTGTCGGCTAGATCATATCGGCCGTCGTGGGCGTGTTGAGGTGGGGAGGGAAAGGTGGAGCGGGGCGGTGAAAGCGAGCGCGCGCAAGGTGGTCGACAAGGCGAGGTGGGGAGGGGTGTCAAGAAGGCAGCGAAAGCGAATGTGGATGAGTAATGAAGATGAATCGTGCAAGAGTGTGTAGTGTGTAATGGTGCGAGGATGCGAGACACAGAGTTGTCGTGCATGGAACCCAAAGAATGATTGCAGATTGCAATGCCCGATCGCGGTTGTTCCGAAAGTGAAGGGTTCGTTGCTGCTAGTCTGTCTGAGCAAGAGGCGAGATGACACGGTTCATTACGGGTGTTGCCTTTGCTTTGTGGGTACTTCTCTGTTCTGTTTTCTCCCGACGCCAAAAGGCCGGGGCCGCGCACCAGGGGAGGTGGAGGATATGCACAGGATACGTAGGGTTGCTGCAGGGTACGCAGGGTGCGTAGGGTGTGGTGCGCAATGTCGAAACGTTATTGGGGACGAGAGACAGATTGGGGACCAGAGGAGAGAGCCGAGCGAAGGCGAGCTCTTGGCGGGCAATGCTGGATCCTACGAGCGAGATAAAAGGCCGCAAAGGCACAGGATCTCTGCGCCAAGGTGAGGCTGCGGGGGAGGGCGGACGATGTGGATATCGCCGACTGATCGCAAGAGATGCCGGCACGCGACGAGGATGATGATGGAGGGAGCAAAAGGGAGCGGTTACTGGGAGCTCCAAGGTGAACCTGTACGGGTGTATACAAAGTGGAAGAGTGACGATAGGAAGAGTGCCAAGCCATACAGATGAGAGGTTGCACGATCGTGCACGAGGTTACAGTTGCCAAGTTCCGCGTTTATACGAGGGTGGGGAGGCAGATGAGATCGATGGGCTATACAGGTCTCAGACTGGTAACAACAGAGTAGCGCCATCTGTTCCACCACTTAGATTCAAGACGGCATACGAGGACGGCGCGCCAAGCTGCAGTGGAATGCGCCACCACTGGAATACTAGCCTGCTGTCCACGCAGGTGGTGAGGGGATTATTCAAATAACAGCACTGGATGAGTATCAAAATACACCTGCTGTCACACCAGACACTATAGCAAAACTAACGGCAAACTAGCGAGCCAGAGTGACAACCTCCCGCCCAGAAGATTGAAATGCCTCGGCTGTGAGGAATCGGCCACTGGATCACAGAGCTTGTTGGCAGGCTCACAGCCGAACCAATCTCCGCGAGCGCTTGATTGCATCATAAGAGCCTGCAGTCAGCAGGGGTGCAGATGAGCACACAACTCCTCATCCCCAATCACGATGTGCCGCACCGCGGCAGGTCACGAGACGCCGGGTGGCCCACTAGGCCACACGAGTGGCCTGGGGTTGACACCTCGGCCAGCGAGGCACTGACGGTGAGCCCAGATCACGATCACTTCTCAGATCCTTGGCTTTGCTTGCGAAAGAATAGGCTCGGCAACAAAACGAATAGGAACGACTACCACAAGGCTCCAGGATCATGAGCCAGGGCTGCCACCCCACAGTGATTTGCTGTACGTTATGCGGGGGCCTGTTGTACGTGATCTCACTTGGCCACTTGTTACCTCCGCCGTCCCCGCAGCTGGCCTGTGGGGGAAGGAGGAATGTTTTCCCCGGTTTAATCAAGCGGCAGAAGCAGATAGACGAGTGTTCTGCCCCAGTGTTAGCACTTCGGATACCGTCATTGATTGTGAAGCTCAAGCTTGAATGAATGAACTGCGAGGGCAGGAGTGGGTTATACACAACGCCCATCTCTGCTAGTGTCGGATCGTCACGGGAAAGAGTAACAAGCTTGTTGAACCCGAGAGACTTATAAAACTAGCCACCGGAGCGGCGAGGATTAGGGACTTGGGCACTTGGACTCGGGGCCTTGGGCGTTGCGGCCTCTCAGCTTGGACCACGTCGTATCTGTGCGCGTCTGTGCCACCGCTGTTTTCCGCGCTTAGCACCTAAGAGGCTAGAGGACCAGAGAGAGAGAGCGAGAGTCCCGTGCGCCCGTGGGCCCGTGCACAATTGTCCGCGTTCCTCAACGCCCTTTGATGGTCTCCGATCGACACATTTGCCGATGCCCGAACGATGTCACACACTGCACAGGCGTACGATCCTGTGATCGTGTCCGTGGCCGTTGAATGCGGGATCATGGATCGGTATGGGGCCCAGCGCAGACAGTGTCCGTACGCATTGTGCTGACGGAGAGCATTACGATATTCCAAGCGAGGTGCGGAAACGATATACGATGCATCATCCATGCCATTGCCCCCGTGGCCCCGTGGCTCCTCGGTGCCCGGTGTCCGGGCCGATGGCCGACCAGATTGCGCCCCGAGGCCCGATCGCCGTGAGGGAGCCGAGCTCCAAGCAGTCGGGGACAACGCCGACAGGCCTAGAGAGCTGGAGACCACCCCGCTTTACATAAATTCACCCACACCTGTTAAAGCGTGGAATGACGTCAGTGAGGTGGTGGGAACAGGAACGGAGGGGGATCTGGGGAGTAATACGTATGAGCTGGTGGCCTGGTGGCCTGGTGGCCTGGTGGATTGTCAACAAGATGGGAAGGGGAGGATCAGACGGCGAACTAACTAGAGCGATGGATCGCGACAGGACTTTGTGGATCCGAACAATCGCAAACGTCAGCAAACTCAAGACAGTTTACGCACAACTCCCGCACGTTAACATTATATATAACCTACACTCCAGACTGATGGCGACTGACGACGATCGACGACTGACGGAGACTAACAGCTGAGTGGTTGCCATGCCGCCGGTCCCGCTCAGCTGAACGTAGCAACAGTCGTATGCCATGGGAGCGCCAAGCAGATGGATCGTCTGTGCCAGACGACGGCCTGGAACACCATTACCACACAACGGCGCCTTTCTTGCTCTACAGTACCGGTTTAATAATCGGTAGCAATATAACTCCCACAACTCGCAGCTGATCCTTATTCTTATCGCTCCCGGTTGTCAGCTTGCGTGGGACGGCGAGATCTTGCACCAACGCCGTTGGAGACGTGTTGTGGCCGGCAGAGGGCATCATTGTCGTCAATGCGTACTTATAAGAACGGGGCAGCCTGTGCTGTGGGAATGCCCCGACCTATGTCGCTGCCCCCGTCATGAAACTCACGCTATCCCTCTTGCCCATCTCTGTAGCTCTCTGGGGTACGTCCATTCACCGACAGAACCTGACACCAGGCGCGCTTGCGCATCCCCTTGACCACCTGGAACGTATGGCCCAGCTGCGCGACTGGAAGCCTCGCAACTGGGAACCCGCGCCGAGCGAGTGGTCGACGTCCGCCACCGAGCGGGCCCCAACGTCTCCCTGCACCACCATTACCACCATCACCACCCTGACTACCATGACTACTATGACCACCATCACAACCTCAGCCTCCCGCAAGTGCTGGCCTCTGTACTTTCACGGCGTACTTTCCAGTATTTGCTTCACTGGAGCGACGCTCACAATTCCCGAGCCGACTCCGACACCCGAATCCACTGGGCCCACCCTGACCCCTAGGCCGACCGGCGGCTCGCCCACTGCTGAGCCGGAGTCTACGTGTACGGATCAGTCAAGTGCACCATATTGAGAGGTGCGGGGACAGCTCTTAACCACCGTCATTTGGACGCACGTACGAGGACACACCCGGCCATTGCAGCATGGGGTGCATGCATCAAGACGGGATAAGCGAGAAGCTCAAACTTGATGAGCTTCCAGACTCTGCAAAACAGAATGCCATGGAAAGTAAGTAACACACCAAGAAAGGCAGCAGATCGTGACGGGGATCGAAACTGTTCCTTGTCCACGGGGAATGGGATGCTGACTGCGGAGATGGAGGGAGAAGGTGTCCGGGAGGGCGATGGTATCAGAAGTGCAATTAGCTATTACCCGAGATGGAGGTTGGAACCGTTAAATAAAAGACGTGATGATACTGTAGAAACTGTTAATCGGGCGACTCGTGGATTGGCTAAGGGATGTAGATGCGAGCCTTGAATGTTCGAAGAGTGCACATCTTGCAGGAGGATGGTCGCAAACATTGGCGAAAACCAAAGATGGCAATAGGATTGGGTGTCGAGCCGGGCCGTCCCCCGAAACCGTCAACAGAGAGAATAGATCTTATCCGCTGGCCAGATGGATCTCGGTCTCTCTGATGGCGACTACTCCTCAGTGGTGGCCTGGACTTGGGACGGCAGGCATGGATCTAACAGCGGTGCGCTGTGATGAGTGTGACGGACTGTATCTTGTCCATGAACCAAGCACGATTTCCCATCCTCCCATCACCATTTCCCATCCCCTCACCGCCGTGCGCACGCCCCTCCCCCGGCGCGTGTGAGGGGTGCGCCGCTGGGTGGGACAACGCCGTACCCCGAAACACCGTGATCTATGGCGCTGAAAGTGCCTGCAAGGCGATGGGACAGTAATCTGTTGGATGTGTATTCTTTTCTCCGGGGCGGTGCGGGGTAGAGATAGATATAGATACAGATATCTGGACTGGAATCCGCTTGCCAGGGGTCGGGCCGGAGGTCTTCATCATACACCAGATCTGGAGGAGTTCGGGGGTGACGGATGTATCTGGAGGAAAGCGAGGCAGTGCGCAGAACACTGGGAGAGAGTGAGATTAGATTTGGGGTCGAGTCTGGACCCGATAACTGAAACGCCAAACGCGCACAAATGTCCACATGCACGCATGACATACTGTATGGCAGTGTCGTACCCGATGTGACGTGCTCGCTGCGCATGTACAGCCGTGCACTTGATACTGCACGTTGCATTCACCGCCATCAAGGAGACGAGATGCGCGAGATGTTGCAGAGTGGCACATGTACAGTATATGCCTTCGGAGTCCGAGTTGGGGCGTAGATACTGCTACACAGGCAAGTCGCCTAGCTGCACTTGCAGTCAGGAGCTATCAACAGCTCGAGAAGGTACTTAAACCCCCATCCTCCGTCCGATATCGACCATCATCCCAACAAGAGAAGCTCCGGTAGCCATTCTCACACGAAACGACAGACATTAAGCTCTACATAACGACCCACAGTCCTTACAGTGCTTCCTCACTCCAAACCTCTTCATCATGCAGATCCCCGCCCTCGCAGCCCTTCTCGTCCTCCTCGCCGCCCCTGGCCTGGCCGGCCCAGTCCCCGTCAAGTGCAAGGCCAAGGCCCCCAGTGCTACCGGCGCGCCTGGTACTCCTGGTGCTCCTGGTGCTACTGGTGCTCCCTCCGGTCCCTCCGGTGCTCCCTCCGATCCCTCCGGTGCTCCCTCCGGTGCTACCGGTGCTTCCGGTGCTCTCACTGGCGCGCCCGGTGCTCCCACCGGTACTCCTGGTGCCCCATCTGGTGCTTCTGGTGCTTTCACCGGCGCCCCCGCTCCATCCGGCATCACGTCCTCGAGCGCTGTCACCTCAACCCCCGGCCCCGACGGCAAGCCCCCCGGCCCGGAGGGCGGCGCGCCCCCTACCCCGGGCGGCCCTCCCGGTGGTCCCGATGGCGACGGCAAGCCGCCTGGTGGCGATGGCAAGCCTCCCGGTGGCGAGGGCGGCAAACCTCCTGGAGGCGACGGCAAGCCTCCCGGCGGTGGCGAGGGTGCACCTCCCGGTGGTGACGGCAAGCCGCCTGGTGGTGACGGAAAGCCTCCCGGCGGTGACGGCAAGGCCCCCGGCGCGTAAACCCCCTTCTTGGACCCCCCTCCCCCACACCCTGGCTTCGCACTCGGCACGGGCTGGCCCCGACGCTTAGATTTCTGTAGCGTTAGTTTATGTGACGTGTTCTTTGACGCGGAGAAGATCAGCGCAGCCGGAGGATCCGGGATCGGAGGGGCACGGCTAGTTCTGTGGGGAGTTTCCGACTCCAGATGAGTGTCGTAAAGAACGCTCTTGAACCGATTGTGTTAGTGTCAGTGTAAGCATGAGGAATGATATCAGATCAAGAACAGTTTGAACCAAACTCAACTTGGCAGGATAGAAGATTGTGTGTTGGCAGTGGATGTCTCCGAGTGTGGAAGTGGGGATCAAACGTGGGCCCTTTGCCACCTTACACAGTGCACAGTCCTACCGTTCGGCGCGCTCGGGCGCAAGCATTGCGCACAGCGCCCGTCCGATACGCGGTCTGGGACGCGATCACTCCGGCGTGTGCCGCTCCACGCTCCACGTTCGTTGATGGAGTTCGCATGAATGGTGGTAAATCACGTCGTTTGTCGAGGTATGCATATCCACACTCGTACGTGGTCACGGGTCGTTACGGGATACGGGAGTGGTAGAGGGAGGGGAGTTTGCCACCCTGCTGGCTGCTGGCTACGGCCCACAGCCGCAGCCCGTGTTGCGGCGTCGATGGCACGCGCCTCGCGTCCCGAAACCCTAAACAGGGCCACAGGGCCATCGGGGGTGTCGCGTAACAGCCAAAAGCAAAAGCACGCAGAGCAAAGCCAAGCCACGTCTTTGGAATTGTGAGCATTTGTGCATGCACAATGCATGTTGCTTGTTGCTTGTTGCTTGGTAGCATGTAGCCCGCATTCCCTGTCTGTGACACACGCACGGGCCCTCAGCGCAGATGAGGCCGATGAGGGATATTCCGGATGCAAGCGAGACACTGAGAGACAGAGACGAGGGGACACGTCGAAACCCATGACCAGTAGCAAAAGAGAGACGCGCACACATCCCCCGACGACGTGCTCCATCGCCAAACCTTTGAGCCTTTTTATCGTGAACCTGTTTTGCTCCGTGTTGATTTCTGGGAACTGGGAACCACCGCGCCTGCGCAACTTTACGGTTCCAAGTTGGTTCCTTTGTTGTTGGTAGATTGTTGTTGCAAAGAAGTGGTTGGTGTATCTGAATCCATCAGCAACCGCTCCCGTGCTCCGCGTGTTAGCGAACCACCGCTGCTCGCTGCCAGGGACTGGTCTCATCCCATCCCATATCCCATCCCATTGCACGTTCACTCGTCACTCGTCACTCTCTCCTTCTTCCCCTCTCTCTTCACTCTTTTCTCTCGTCTTCGCCAGCTTCCAGCACCACCCTCTATTCCTGCTCCTCTCCATCACTCCCTCTCTCCCTCCCCCTCTTGAACCTCCCTCCCCGCTTCTCCTCATCTCATCTCACTCCTCCCCCCCCCACATTCGTTTCTCCCCTCCCGCGGTCATATACCTGTGCGCTCTTGATTCTGCGATCCGGGCCCAGTGCCAGCACACTGCCTCTCGAGCTTTCCTCTGCGACTCCGCCCCTTGCCATGTCCGTCGTTGACCAGTCTCCCGTGTCCGCGCTCGGCCTCGACAACCTCCAGCCAGCCGCGGACGAGGCGAACGGTGCCGTCGAGGCCTCTGCCACCGCCCTCGACGATCTCGCCGACGCGCTCACCGCCGACGTGGCCGAGGGCGAGAAGGAGACTGATTTCGAGACGGAGGCGAGCGAGACCCCCGAGGTTAACGACATGGACAAAGAGACCGCCGCCGCGCATACAGAGACTGGCACGACTGATGCTACCGCTGCACCCGGTGGAGCCGATGCCGAGGCGCTTGCGCACGGATCGACGCCCCGCAAGGACCGCGGCGAGGACAAGGAAAACGGCCTCAAGGAGGGCGGCGTCCGCAAGGTCCTAAAGAGCGGCGTCTTTGGGGGTACGTGGAATGGGACGCGTCCAGGCCAGTACTGACTTTAGCTTCACCAAAGGCCCCTGTGCCCGCGCGCAAGACTACTGCGCTGGGCAAGTCGGCTGCGCCTCGTATATCGCTCGCGAACCGCAAGCCGTTGACCGCCCCGACAGCAGCGTCTGCTGCGCGTGTCAGCCCGGCGACCGCCCACCCAGCGGGAGCGATTCCCGACGCCGCCCAGGTGTCGCGCCCTAAGACTGCTTCGTCGTCGTCGACTGGCCCGGGATCGCCCTCAGTCAAGCCCCGCCCGCTGGCTTCCTCCACCGCCAGCAAGCCTCGCGCGTCCCTCGCCCATTCTACCTCCACGACCGCTGCCCGGGCCCGTGCTGCCACCTTGGCCAAGAGCACGTCCGCCACTACAGCTAGGAGCAGCACTGCTACCACTGCCGCGAAGAGCACCACGGGCGCCACCACTGCGGCCCGCTCGGCAGTTACGTCCGCCAGCGCTGCCCGGGCCGAGGAGATGCGCAAGGCGCGCGAAGCTCGTGAGGCTGCACGCGCGACCACCCCCTCGGGTCCCACCGCAACGCCCACCACGCACCGCACTCGTCCCAGCATGGCTTCCTCGACCGGCCGTGTCTCTGTCGCCACGACCAAGGCGCCCTCCGTCGCGTCCGCTACTCCCCGCGTTGCCCGAACCACTCTGGCTGCTCCCGCTTCGGCGACTGCCGCCCGCAAGGCTGCACACGAGGCGGAGACCCAGGCGCGCATTGACGAGCTGACCAAGAAGTTCGACGAGCAGCGGGCTGAGCTCGAGGCAAAGATTCTTGCCGACAAGGAGGCGGTCGAGGCCCGTATTGCGGAGATCACTGACGAGGCTTCTAAGAAGCTCGACGAAGAGAAGGCCGTGCTCGAGGCCAAGATTGCAGAGCTCACCGCCCAAAGCGCCCAGTTGGAGGAGAAGTGAGTGCAATGTCGGTCCGGTTCTGACAACAGCCTGGCAAGGATCACCAAGGAGCACGCCGAGGCCAAGCACGCCCATGCCACCATCGACGCGAGCCTCGCAGAGGTCAAGGCTGCCCACGCGAAGGAGCTCGCGGCGCAGGACGAGTCGCGTTCGAATCTGGCTGCCGATTTTGAGGCCAAGATCAACGAGTAAGGGAAAAGGTGGAGCATGACCTGACATTAGACTCACTATCACTCGCGACCAGCACCAGACCGACGCCGAGACTGCCCGCTCTGCCCTCGAGTCGGCCTCGACTGAGCACTCGGGTGTTGCCGCTGCACTGGCGGCTGCCCAGGCGGAGCTTGCTTCTAAGGCCTCCGACCACGAGACTGCGCTTGCAGCAGTGACAGCCGAGAAGCAGGCACTGGAGGAGAAGCTCGCCGAGGTACAGGAGCTCAACACTACCCTTCAGTCCAAGGTCACTGAGCACGCTGAGAAGACCAACGAAAACACCCGCGGCATGGGCGACCTTGAAACCCAGGTCAAGGAGCTGCAGAAGGAGATCGCCGAGCTCCGTGCGGAGCTCGAGTCTGAACGCAAGGCGCATGCAGATGACAAGGCTTCGTGGGATGCTGAGCGTGAGCTGCTCGAAGGCAAGCTTGCTGCCCACGATGAGGAGAGCACGGGACACGCCAACAAGCTCGCGGAGTCGGCCACCGCCCTGGAGGAGCGCAACGCAGAGCTCAAGACGCTGCAGGAGGCACACGCTACTTTGTCTGCCGGACATGCCGATCTCGTTACCCGCTCCGCTGCGAGTGAGGAGACCCTTGCCGACCTCCAACGTCAACTGTCCGAGGCCCAGACCAAGGTTGAGGCTTCTCTGGCGGATGCCACCTCGGCATCTGCCGCCGAGACCGAGGAGCTTCGTGCGTCCCTGGCCGCTGCCGAGGCGAAGGTTACGGAAGTCGCTGCCGAGGTCGCCGGGCTCAAGGCCGCTGCTGCTGAAGCGGAAGCCAACGAACAGGTGCTCCAAGGGATGATTGAGTCTCTGAAGAACGACCTCGAGTCTGCCAAAGCTGAACATGAGGCGAACGTGGAGAAGGCCACTCGCGACGCGAAGGCGGCCCTTGCTGCTGAGCACGAAGCTGCGATCTCCGCGCTCAAGACCGAACACGCCGAGGCCGTTTCTTCGCGCGCCGTGGAGATCGAGGGCGAGGCGTCCACCAAGCACGCTGAGGAGATTGCGTCTCTTACCGCCAAGTACACCGCTGAGCTCGAGGCGCTCAAGGCTGAGCATGAGGACAAGCTCGCGACGGCGTCTGAGGCGGCCGAGAGGTCGACTGCGTCGCACGCTTCAGAGGTCGAGACTCTCAAGGCGGACTATGAGGCCAAGCTAGTGGCCGCGTCCGCCGATGTATCGGCCACCAAGGAGGCCGCTGCTGCTCATGAGGCCAAGATTGCCGAGTTGACCGCCGAACACGAGAAGAAGGTTGCCGCCCTGACCGCTGAGCACGAGGACAAGGTCGCAGCCGCCGTTGCTGCCGCGAAGGAGGCCAACTCTGAGTCTGCGGATGCCGTCAACGCCCTCAAGGCCGAGTACGAGGACAAGCTTGCTGCCGCGGGGAAGAGTGCCGAGGAGATGGCTGCCGCGCATGCGGAGGAGCTTTCGAAGCTCAAGACCCAGCACAAGGACAATCTCGCGCAGTACGAGGAAAAGCTCGCTGCTGCTGCTGAGGAGGCAACCGGCCACAAGGACGCGCGCGACGCAGCCCTTGCTGCCAACACCGAGGAACTTAACGCTCTCAAGGCTGAGCACGAGGCTAAGCTCGCTACTGCTACTGCTTCCGCCGAAGAGGCTGCTGCCTCCCACGCCAAGGCCCTCGACGCTCTTAAGGCCGAGTACGAGGAGAAGCTCGCCGCAGCAGCCGCCAAGGACAGTGAGGAGGCCACCGCCGCGGACAACCATGCCAAGGAGCTTGAGTCTCTCAAGGCCAAGCACGCCGCCGCTCTCGAGGAGGCCAAGGTCAATCACGAGAACGCCCTTGCCGAGGTCAAGACGAACAGCAAAAGCCTTCACGAGGAGCTTGACGACGCACGCGCCGACCGCGAACAGCTCACCGAGCAGCTCGCCACTGCGAACAGCAAGAGCGCCGACGCCGAGAAGGTCATTGCTCAGCTGCGCGAGGAGCTCACCAAGGCCGTTAAGCGCACGCCCCCGCCGTCGCCCTCTAAGCCCAACCCCGAGGTGGCAACGCTGCGCCGCGAGCTCGAGGCGCGCACGGACGAGCTTGAGGGCATGAACCTCGTGAGTATGAGTCGTCGTACTCTTCTGACAGCAGATGCTCGAGATGAACCGCGACGAGTTCCAGAAGGCGCTCGAGGACATGCAAAGCAAGAACGATGAGGCTCTTCGCGCCGCGTCGGCGGCGTCGGCTGCGGAGATCAGCCGCCTCGAGGAGTTGCTCGCTGTCGAGCGTGAAAAGATTGCCTCTCTCACCAAGGGGTCGAAGCTCGACACCGGCTCGGCGACCGCGACGCCGGCCAGTGATGTGCGTGCCATTGTTCCATGACGGGTTAGGCTGACCAGTAGCTTTGATGCTAGACCTATAGGAACCACAGGCATGGTGGCGCGGTGCGCAGCCGCATCAACATGAGTTACCACTACACCATACGCTCGAGTCTGTGACGGAATACGACGGAGGATGAGGGCCGCGACCGGACCGAGGACATGACACGCCACGCGATGCTATTTTAATATTAAATCTTATGATGCATACTGTACAGACGCGAGGGCCCCCGGGCCGCAGGCCGGAGGTGAGAGGTGGGTTCGCATGGCCGTCTGCATGTCAGCTGCCAGTGAGGCAGCCATAAGCCATGTGTCGCGGTTTCCAGTCCTCGTGGACTCTGGCACGCCTGGGAGCTGTCCGATCCGCTGGCTAATCTACTTCGCGTCGCCCTCGACAAAGTGGTGCACGCGATCCTCCACCGCGTCGATTTCGTGGTCGATGATCTTGACGGCCTTGTCATCCTGCCTGGCCCGTCAGTCCAAGCTCCTCTCCCAAAAACCCTTCCATTTCGCACTCACTTTGCATTCAGCAACGACAAATACGCGCTCCACGCGATACCGCATGTCTGCTGGAACGGCAAGCGGTAGGCAAGGGGCACGAGGCCAAAGTTGATGGCCTGAATGGCCGGCCACACCTTGTAGTTTGTCACGAGTGCCTCTGAGATGGTGTTAGTACCGGTTGGGAGGAGAAGAGAGGAGACAAGGGCGCTAGCACGCACTCCAGTACACGTCGTCAAACTTCTGCTTGAGCTCGGCCTTGGACTTGCCCTCCATCACGCCCATCACGCCTGTAAATGTTGCCAACTGATGAATATAGATGAGAGGTTTGCGTGGGTCAGACAATCAATAGAATAGAGAGCAATATCTGTGTCAGCAAAAGCAACGCAGTCAAGATTTATGGGGCTCACGCCAATGGGGGCACTGCGGTCAGCACATTACACTGCTAAGACGTACAAGACAACCTGGTCGGCCAGCACACGCTTAATCGTTGCGGGAACGGCGGAACCGGTGGCAGGGAAGGGGAACGCGCGGTCGAGGAGCTTGAGCCACGCGCCTGGAGTTAGTCACGGCTCAGCAAAACAGATAGCGATAGAGGCACGGACACACCAGCACGCACCGATCGGCGGGCCCATGCTCATCCCGAAAAACGCGAAGCGGCCGGTACGCGCCCAGTCGTACGGCCTGTCGTGGCCTTCGAGCTGCAGTCAGAGCACTGCTGTACTTGGAAACGCACGTATTTGGCGAGGTTTTGCGCCTGTCGTCAGCAATGAAGGAGGGGGCAGATGTGGGATACACACAAACACGTCAGCCAGAGACACGAGGGTGCCGTTTGCAATAACGAGGGTCGCGACGGGGCGCGTGTCGAACTGTTGCGCGTAGTACGCGTTGAAGCGTGCGAGGGCTGCAGTCAGCAACGGAGACGGGAGACACGGAACGGGGCGCGCGTACCGGCCATTATAGCGTTTTTCTGATGCAAGAAAGCTGGCGATAAAGATACAAGATGCAAGATGCAAGAGAATGTAGATGCACGATATTCACGATGCAACGGTCATCAAGTGGGGTGCGATGCGGCCTGGATCTTTTATATTTTCGTCTGCTCGTTGCGGGGGAACAATCGTGACGTCAACTTCGGTCGCGGTCTCGGAGCAGGGCCGGCCAAAACATCGGTGACGGAGTGGCGAGCATGGTTCTCGATGAGCATTACCTCACTCTGCATCATCTGTCTTTTCTATCCAGTTGCAATCGTGCGTTGTGTCTGTGGGTGGTTGCGGTGGCGGCCCCTTGTTCCACTTGTTCCACTACTACTGGTTCGGTATCGACTCTGATCGGCTTGACGGGGTGTGCTCAAACGCGCATTGGTGTCCTGGTGGACGGGGGCACGTGCGAGGTCTGATAGTGCTGCGCATCACTCACGACCAACGCCGCGGACCCACTGACCCACTGACCCTCGAACTCACTAGTCTGGCCAACTCTGCACTCATCTCATCTCACTCCCAGTTAGACACATCATTATCAGTCGACCGACTCTCAGTGACGTGCCCAATACCGATAGACGATCCGTGGGACGGATGGACAGTACAACGCAATCACTCCAGTCCCTCATATCCGCCCGCGCCGCCGCCGAGACCGACTTCGACGCCGCGTGCGACGCGTACAGCGCGGCCCTCGAGGGATTGCGCAAAGGGGAGGGAATGGCTGCGGTACATGCCGCGCAGACCGCGCTGGAGCGCGCCGAGGCGGAGGTGGGCCGGCTCACGGTGTTGATAGATGCGATTGTGGAGGACCGCGCGGGGTAATATTGGGGTGATGTACTTCTGAATGTCCAATCTTGGTCCTCGTCGCCGAGCCTCTTCAACGATCTAAGACCGGAGTTGTGGGATGTGCAACTGCAGGACAGAGCAAAGAAGAGGCGGTCAATGCCGAGCCGGTGGAGGTGCAATAAACAACATGTCAAGCTAAGACCAGAATTCAACAACACACTCATCACGTTCATCGCAATGTCCTTTGGGACGACCGGCATCCCACATGGTACACAGGAAGACGAAGCTGCTGCCCGGCAATTTCGACTCGAGATATGTATTGACTCGCTGACATCGGCAATCGCGTAGGTACTCCGCCATCAGCCCCATTGACCACAGTGCCGGGCCTCATCTCCGTTCGGGCGATCGGTTCGAAGTCTGCGGCAGCCTCCTCGCGGGTGAGCCGAGTGCAGCATCTAACAGTGCTGATCCCAGGCGGTGGGACAACGCCAAGTATTGGGCTGGTCAAGTCGATCCGTCGCGAGATACCGCACGTCGCACTGATGGTGAGCAGGCCATCAACGGCCCACAGATCGCAACCAGTGTCGGAAACTTATGATAACACCATCAGGTCATGATTCGTCCCCGGCCGGGCTCGTTTGTCTACTCCTCCACCGAGATCGACGTTATGCTGGCGGACATTGAGGCAGCGCGGGAGGCGGGTGCGGCCGGAGTTGTGTTTGGCTGCCTGACGCGGAATGGGGAGGTCGATGTGATGGCTACTCAGAGGTATGATTATGTCTCAGCTTAGCCTCTCCGCATCTCTGAGTTCATGCTGACATCAGGCTTGTTGAGGCTGCGAAAGGAATGGAAGGTGAGGTTCTGCGATCCTGCTTCTGTGTCGCCTGAGAACCACTGACGAAAGTCACCTTCCATCGCGCGTTCGACGTCACTCCATCTTGGGAGCAAGGTAGGTTACCGCCGATCGTTGTCACATTTGCTTCTCTAGCGTAACGATCTGGAGATCCTGCGCAGCTGAAACGGCACTAACGGCCAGCCCTCGACGCGATCGGCTCCCTAGGGATCCGCCGCGTCCTGACCTCAGGTCACGCTCGCACCGCGCTAGAAGGTGCCGCAGAGATCGACGCGATGACACGACACCCGACAGGGGTGACGATCCTCCCTGGTTCGGGGATCAACGCCGTCACGCTTGCCGATCTCAAGGGGCGCGCACCTCTGCTCACTGAGGCGCACTTCTCCGCTAGCTCTGCCGTTCCGCGTGACGTGGGCGAGACGCTGGAGCGAGGAGAAGAGCTCGGATTTGGAGGCGCACAGATCTGGACGCTGGATGGAGAGAAGGTGCGCGCTGTCCGGAAGCTTGTAGACTCGTGGTGACCGAGAGCGTGGGATATTTGACCTAGAGGTACTGAGAGGAGGCTCGTAGAAACGGCATGCGAGTCGGGGTGATCGCCGCGGACGCGACGCGATCTTCATGTTGGAGAAGGAGACATAGCTCAGCTGGGAGAGCGAGCGACTGAAGTTCAGTTACAACGATCTTCATAGATCATCGCTAGGTCGGGTGTTCGATCCACCCTGGCTCCAATATCCAATCATTTTTGATGCATGGACTCCTGTCCCTGCCCATCCGCTGATCAAACGTTGTTGAACGATCGATGAGGTCGATCGGATGGTCGCCGATCATCCAGAAGAGCGGATCGTGTGTGGATCAGTGTGTTCTGGCTTTGGGGCGTAGATCAATTCAGCGTGCAGATCAGAAACATGAAGCACGTAGAAGGCACGGCCGACTGCGAACTAGTGTGGGTGGCAAACCAATTTCACAGCCCCTGTGTCGCGGTCCCGTGGCCCGTGGCCTCCACTCCGAATGTCCGGCGACTGCTCGGGACGGTGTTTGCTCCAGGCAAGTCTGACGTACAGTACGACGACACGACCATCCCGTCTCTCCACTTGCTCGCCAGATTTCCGTAACGGTCGATGCGAAAACGCTGCTCGTCCTGTTGTCCTGTTTGTGTGTTCTTCATCGCCCACTGTCCGACCTTTAACCCTCTCGGCCCCGGCGTCCACTCGACAAGAGTCACCTTCTCCACCTTTACTCATTCGCGATGTGTCATCGCGTCGCGTGCCCCAACGACGGCCGCCCGACCTGGTGGGGCTGTGGACACCACGTAGAGTCAGCGCTGAAGGGCGTTCCCGCAGGCGAGCGCTGCGTGTGCCCGCACGAGCGCGTCCCGTACCTTCCGCTCATGCAGCGCGTCAAGAAGATGGCCGACGTGCCAGGGACGAGCGACGATCCGGACCTCGCCCTCTCGGTCAGCAACGCCGCCGAACCCGTGCTTTCCGTCGCGAGCAACAAGGATAAGACGTGTCTCCTCGGCCTCGAAATCACGCTTCCGCCCTCGATTGCGTTTGGCGCCCTTCCCCCCGGAATGACCGCCGACACGGAGAAGAACATGCTCAAACTCGCAACCCGCTTGAAGCCCCATACCCCGCTCGCGCTCCCTCTCAAGGTCGTCAAGGCGGGTGACGGCGCTCTCGCCGTGTTTGGACCGGATGCCGGCACTGTTCGCCGCCAGTGGAGTTGTGTCGGAGATGAGACTAGCAAGACGGAGTTCGAGGACATCCATGCCCGCCTCGACGTCGTTCCCCAGTCGGGTTTTCTCTTTGGCGGCGGTAATAATCCCACGATTGCTGTCGCCTTCCTGCTCGTTCTGTGGGTCTTGTACCGGATGTTCTTCGCGGAGGAGAAACGGAAGAGGGAGTAAAGGGGTGGAGCGTCGCGAGTACACATTCCAATTGGTGCTTTCACGAGATGTTACTGTATTTTGTTTCATACTACTACAGGCAAACGATCAACGACTAACCTGCGAAACCTTCGTTTCACCCATTAGCGCCCCCATTTCTCTCCGATCTCAGACACCTTGACAACAACAGCTGCCGCTGCGGCTCGAATGCGTCCCTCACGCGTTCCGCCACCGCCACCTGCGCGCAGTCCGTAGTTCTCTGCCTCGAATACAGATCCAGCCCATTCGCCCGCCGCAAGCACCAGTTGAGGGGCGTCAGTCGCGAGGCTGCGGCCAGTATCAAGGTCGACGGAAGCATCCAAAACCGCGAGAGAAAGCTCGAGGGCTGAACCTGTCACTTGGGCATCGGCGCCTTCTGTGTCTGGTAGGGCCAGATGTCTGGCACCAACGGTGACAGCCAGTTCCAGAACCGATGGGACAAGCACGGCGAGGAACGTGGGAGCATGGCGTGCAGCATGAGCCAGGAGAGCGAGCGTGAGGAGGAACTTGTCGAGCGCGGTTGGGCTGAGCACTAGACCTGTGCCTGCCCCGCGGAATCGAGCTCCAAGAGTCACCGCGCGTGACTCCCGTACACTTGCATCCTGGAAGTAGTTCCAGAAGTGGTTGATGAGGGGAAGGATGAAGTATTCTGCTGCCACCGACGTGTACGGCACCACTGGGTCTTGTTGGGGCGCTGGGGCGTCCTTGTCGTCCACATCCATGCTGTCCAGTGCCACAGCCGTCGATCCGACCTTGCGCCGCTTAGAGGTGACCCGCAGACGGCGCTCTCGCGCAATCTCGGGCACGGCTTCTGCACGCTCAGCACCTTTGGCCAGCAAGAGACTACGCATGCCAGCCACGGCGTCTTCCAATTGTGGCGCAAACGTGTCGTCTGCGGTGATGTACTTGTTATGCAACGCAGCCGGAAGAGTCTTGGTGGGGAAGTCGATGCGACGGTTCACGCGAGGCTCAGGTGCAGGTAAGCCTGCGAGCTCACGCGCGCCCATTGCGAGGGCGGTGAGCATGACACTCTTTTGATGAAGGCCATATGTCGATGAGAAATACTGTTCGGCGAGGAATCTGGAATTAGGTCTCGTTCCATTCTCATTGTACTCACGGAGGTACCTCTCGGGGTGCACAAGCAACGAGGGCCGTAACCAGTCCCTGCCGGCGTGTCTCAAAGTCGTCGAGATTGAAGGGGTTGGCCAACGCAATCGCTGCTGCCGCCACAGCAACCGCATTCTCGCTGACCTCGGTGCCAAAGTTGCGTTTCGCACGAATGAGGCCCTCGCCCCACTCAAGGGCAAGCTCGATACTGTCAGGCTTCTCCTTGTCCCGCAGGAGCTCTGCGAGTTGACGAACATAAACGGGCCGTTTGAGAGCCCGCTTCTTCGTGGCATCCAGGGCGAGCGATGGATCGGCCGCCACCTCGTCCAGGAACTCGGGTGTCGGCGACGGAGAACGGGACGAGGAAGGCGAGGACGTGTAACCCGATAGCGGGTCCGCGGCCTGGTCATCATTGAGCATCACGATCATTGGTTTCTTCGCTTGGGGCTTCTTCTTCGTCTGCGCTGGGCGCGGCTGCCGCGGGGCTTGGGGCTCAGGCTTCGGTTCCGGTACCTCCGGCACTGGGATGTCCCATCCCAGCATCCAGGCGGAGGCGTCGTCCGAGAGCACGGCATCCGCATCCTTGACCCCCACACAGCTGCGGAGCCACCGTGCCTCGTCCCTCCCGTCCCCGCTTCCATCCCACATGCCGGTGAACTGTAGTCTTCGCGGTCCGCGTAACGGCTTAGGTTCTGCACGTTTCGGCTCCCCGGTCTCCTCATCTACCTCGAGCTTGGCCTTTAGCTCCTCCAGCTCGTCATCTGGAGGAGCAGTATCACTCGTCTCGGCGATGGTCCGTTCCGAGACCACTTCCGCAACTAGCATACCCAGCCTACGCAGTTTGGCATCAGGATGTGAGAGGAAGGCCTGAATGGCCTGGATGAACCGCGGTCGCCGAGACATCTCGACGAGCCGGGCGTCCATTGGCGGGAGGAGTGAGATGGAGAGAAGAAGCGTATGGGTCAGATCTGGTGTGAGTTGAATTTCGGCGTTCGACTCACTAAACTGTTGGGCATATGTGCCAAACCGAATATGAGTTGGATCAGACCACGCGTCAAGCGTCCTGTTAATGAGCGATGTGGCAGCTGGCGTCAGCATGAAGTGCACAATAATCACGCTCACCGCTCCTGCCTCCCGTCGCAGTCCACGCGACGACCATCCTCCGAGCAGCAGCCTGAGGCTGGTCCCTGTCTGTGCCCGCGTTCTTCTTCAGCAAGGGGAGAAGAACGGCACTCCATGCCTCCCCCGTCGGCTCGCCAAGGAAGAGGCCGAGTACTTCCGCCGCACGACGAACACGCTCTTCCGGGCGGGTGGGATCAAGATCTGGCGGTGCCAAACGGAACGGGAGATAGGTGAAGAGGGCGGCAGCAACACGTCCAAGAACCGAAAGGGGAAGGGGGTTGAACAAGGAAGGGAAGAATGTTGGCGGATACGGCGGCGCAATTGCTGGTGGGTGGAGATGCTCCAAAGCACGCGGAAGGAAGGTAGGGAAAAGCGCCGGCTGCCGGCTCGGTGTTGGAGGTGCATCGAGCAAGCCGAGTGCAGTGAGCTTCTCAATCACAACGTGTAATGCGCGTCTCTGAGCCGCCGAAGTGGAGTGCGAAAGCGCGATCTCGTAGCTCATGCTCTCGAAGCGCTGGGCCAAAAGATCAAAGTATGCCCGTGGAACGAGGATCGCGGGCACATCTCCCGCCCATCCAGCCTCCTTCCATCTCCCGGCAGCGTTGGCCACTTTGACCGGCACGCCCGCTGCGGTACGGACTGCCTCCTCCCATGCAAGAGCTGCAGGCGCTTCATCCGCCCCAAGCCCCCACACGGCGGAGTACAGCCTGTCAATCCCATATGTTGTGACCACGTCAGCAAGAGTCGTGAGCACAAAGTCGCGTGCTCCCGGAGACAACGGCGGCGCAGGTGCCAGCGCGCCCGTCAGCGTCAGGTAGGCTGCCAGGGCGACGGCATTTGCTGCGTTTCCACTTGCAGGTGGCGGGACAAATAGTGAACCAAGAAGCGCACGTCCTCGAGAATCTAATGCGGGAAGAAAGGTTGGGACTGCGGCGATGAGCGCCTGCTGTACTCCTGGAAGATGGCGAGAGACGGCCTTGGCCACGGCTTGCGGTGATGCCGGCTGCTGGACGTCGACCTGAATCTGTATGCCTGTGCGTGGTGGGGCGATGCCAAGCGTATCGAGCACGCCAGCAAGACGAAAAGCGAGATCTTCTGCGTCGGAGATGGTGTTGCCCCGCAGAGCATCGCGCAGGCTGCGGAGAGCGGCCACTGCGTCGTCGGCCATGTCGTGGGGAGAGTGGTGACGAAAGTGAGGAGCACCTCCACCTGCGAAATGAAGTCGAGGCCAAACTGGCTAACGATATGACGACCGCGACCTGGCCTAATCAAAGATCACGTGATGTATCACAAGCTTGACTGAATTGTAATGTTTCATTACACTCAACTGTTGGCCGAGGTGTCATCGTCCGGTCCAGGTAGGCTCAACAGGAACGATCATTCACTTGTCCACTGCCTCAACATCAACAATGTCGTCGCTCCTTGAGGAATCGTTTGCGCCGCCACTCCCCAAGCCCGAGCCCACAGGTCCGCCGCCGCCGCCTATCCCGACATACACCTGTCGACGGGACATTGGCGGCACTGAGACCGAACTCGTGGTTCAGACGTTTGACGACCGCATCCTTGTCGTGGTGACGCAGAACGACAAGGTTGGGTGTTTGGTGAGTGGTACATCTGCATGGCCAGACTATCCAGTGTGGGCCTGCAGTTTCCATCTCTTTGGCGGTCATTAACACTCAGACTCAAGCTGCTCTCCCTCCTGTTCATCCCCTCCTTGCACCACCAGCATCTGGGGGCGACAACCCTGAGCTCGCGGCACTTCCCCCTCCGCCTGCAAGCATTGCGCTCACCCCGTTGTTCGGCTCTCCACCGGACCCAGTTATGCACGATGTGTATTGTAGCCAGATCGCCACACTTATCTGGTGGAGCCTGCAGCTCGCCCATGCGCCTCGTCGTCCGGTTGTCATTGGTCTCGCGCTGAAGCGCATACCACAGGAGACGGAGAGGGAGAGGTTCGCTGGTGTAATGGGTATTGTAGCCAGCTGGCCTGATCCCCGCGTTTAGAATTTGTACAGCGTATATGTACTTGGACTGTCGTGGTATGCAAGTCAAAACCTCAGTACCCAGTCTACCATGCCTGTCATATCCAAAGTCCGTGCATAATTGAGTTCAGTGCTAAAGCTATGGCGTATCTTGGTGGCGGTGGTGTGTATGAAGCCACCACGTCGTATCTATGCAATTGTGTAATTGTTCGCAGGAAGTGCTATCCTAGGAGCGGCGACGCTGCGACATTTCGACATCGTACACTCCCTGCTGCGACTCGCCATGAGAGCCGTCATAGCCGGTCGTGTCGTACATGGGGTATGTGTCGTAACCGGCGTACTGGTTCTGGTTCTGGTACTGATACGTTTGGGGTCCTCGCCGTGTGTCGTACAGTCCGGTTTCAGAACCACCGGTGGGGTTTGGTTGCACAGGAGGAGCTGCCTCGACAGGGGCCTTCTCGTTCTGCATGGCGGTGGTAGCAGTCGCGGCTGCGGGGTTAGTCGATTGATGAAGGGTGAGCCAGTCCACAGTAGTACTCACGGTCTCCGATACCCGAACGAGTTCCCCATCCAGTCTTGTGAAGGGTGAAAAGAGCGTAGAGCTTCATGATAGCGAAGTAGTAGCCGAACAGAATAAAGACGGGAACGTAAATAATGTCCTGGGGGCGAGACCAGAGATGGGGAAGGACCTTGAGGGTACGGGTGCAAAGCAACCAGACGAGGTAGGAGACGACAACAACCCAGGCTTTCAAGTGATAACCGCCTTGCGTCGTCTTGACAATAAGGTAGATGACAAGACAGGGACCGACGAGCAAAGTCAACGGGTTGATAAACTTATCGAGCATGGTGTAAGTGACGTAAGGGTGCTTGGTCCACACGTAGCGCTCGGTGAAGACAGAGCGGAAGTCTGAACGCCAAGTATTACGGGTCCAACGCAGAACCTGTTTGAGGAAGCGCCAGTTGGGCTTCATGGTGGAGAGAAGTTCGGCCTCGTGGCACACTTGAACATACGTGTTCCAACCGTGAGAAACCATCCAGCGAGTGAGGAACTTGTCGTCACCTGAGTTGAGGTGATACTTGCCCAGCCAAAGGTCGTTGGTAAAGCCGTGAAGGAAATCGGGGTCCTTGAGAATAATAGTACGGTACGCCGCAGTACGTCCCGAGAGACACGGGATACCACCGTCGATGTGAGTCGACGAAGCAATTTCAATGTTGCGGATGGTGAGACGGAAAGCAGCCAGAACCTCCCAAACAGTCATTGTGGGACCGCAAGGTTTGACACGCTGTGAAGTACCAACACCACCGACCTGCTGGTCCTCGAAACAGGCGAGAACGTAAGGAAGGAGCAGAGGAGGCCAGATAGCATCGTCGTCGGCGAACACGATGATGTCCGTCGTGGTATGGCGGATGCCATGGGCCATCTGAAGACGTTTGTTGGCGAAGGGCACTGTCAAAACGCGAATACGCGTGGGGTCGACACTGTTGGCCAGCTCCTGCAGAGGGCCCTTCATTTTCTCTTCGGTGACGATAATAATCTCCTTGGGCTTTCCGACGAGCCACGAAAAGGCAGCCTCTGGGCATGGTCAGCCTAACCGAAAATCAAGTGCAAGGAGATGCGTACCGCGGAACTCCTCTCCGGCGTCGATCGTCGGGACAATAATGGTCACATCGTCCTCAGCATGGTCTGGGCGTTTAGTAACAGAACACTGTAAAGACATTGCCTTGATTACTTACAAGACGGTGTCTCCGGTAGGGGAATTGGGCGATACACGTAGCGCGCAATCAAACGGATAATGTACCACAGGTAGCGGTAAAATCTGGATAGGTCAGTAAGCGATCAGAGCGCAATTCGTAGATGGCTGCCAACGCTCTTCGGAGTTTTGGAAAGAGGCGGTGTCGGAGAGAACCTTCCAAACCTAAGAAACATACCCGATGACGCCGAACGGAACGACTGGAGGTGTTAGTAAACTGGAGCTACAGAACTGAGATGGTTTCACTTACAAACCGGGAACTTGTCGGCGGTTAGATCTGAAGCAGTGTCAGCTGGAAAGTTGAGGGTGGTCGTTGGTTCCCATCAAGAAGCCTCGGCGGGGAGTACTATGTGCCCTACCCCGCCGGCATGGTTTGGGATTCGCGATGGCGCGAGCTGCCTACGTACAAAGCATGGTGGTGCGCTACCGCGCGCTGCGGATTGGAGGTGGACCGTCTAGCAAATCAATGGAAAGGGGGGAAAGGTGGTTGAGAAAAGTGTTCTGGTTGAGATGAGAGGAGTGAGAAAGGGGTAACGGAGCGGTATATGGCGGGGTCGTTAACGTGAGAGTTTTGGAAAAGATCTCGTGTCTGTCGTAACGGGGCAAGGAGCGAGGGCCGCTCGCGGTGTTGGCGGCTGCGTCGCAGCGACGGTGATGACAGAAAATACGAAAGGGAGAAGAGAGAGTGGGAGAAGGAGCAGTCGGGAGAGGAGGTAGAGAAGGATGGATGGATGGAGAGAGTGAGCAGACGATGGGAGAATGGAGAAAGAAAGGCACTGAGGGATGGAAGGACGAGAGATACGAGAGCGAGAATTAGCACGGCTAGCACGGCCAGGAAATGATGTTCGTGGAAAGAGAGAGGTGGGAGGTGTGGGACTGTGTGTGTGTGTATGGTTTGGATGTGATGTGGGGCGGGCGAGGGGGCGGCAAGAGTAGGAGGGGAGCGTGTGCGTGCACCACAGGCGATGCAGGTCAAAAGGGTCACCGAGGGTCGGACGGCGACCTACCGGGCCAAAAGCGTGCAAAGTGTGTGATAGCAGTCTATAGCCTACTCAGTAGTACAGTAGTTGGTATTGGCCGTTTGCGTGCCTGCTTCTGTCCTTTCTCCTTGTATGCACTCCCGTCTTTCTGCGTAGGTGATTTTTTTTTTTTTTAGAGTTGAGGCTGGGCGCGTGGAGGACGGTGTGGTGAAAAGCGTTCCCTGGGCATAGGGGCCAAGCCAGAGGCCAGAGGCCAAAGGGGAGAGCATCGGAGGCCGGCATGCATCGGACGGCGCTATGGCGGGGGGGAACGGAGGAAACAGAAAAGGCACAAAAGGGGGAAGAATGAGATCGGGAGCTCACGGGGGACGCCAGCGCAGCACGGCCGTACCAGGCCCCCTGCCCCCTGGGTCCAAGTGCCTTTGAAGCGAGCGACACCGACATCACGATCAGGGCCGTGGGCAGCCCGGCCAAGGAATTTTTACAGTCATGTTACCAAAAATATCACGCGCCAACACTGCCATGACGACGATCACGTCGGGCACTACTTCAGGCACACTAAGGTTCATTAATGGATATGGCAAAGACCATTACAAAAAATCGGAACCGACTACAAGCTACAGTACATGTCGTCTGCCATCTGTCCAAGTGTCAAGCTCCGATGAAGAGATCCACTTTGGGCTACCATACTCCAACGATGTCCAGTGAGATGTAATCGGGGTACCTGATGGTCTAAGAACCCAGGACGGTAAGATGCACGACTGCTCGGCAGTAGGATGCAATAGAACGATTCGTCATTGACCACTACTAGTAATGCATACGCAGATGAGTGGACAAGTCACATTACATTCATTGAACGACTGTTGTATTTTTATTCTCAAACAAGAAGGGTTTTCTCTTGGCTCTACAGTTTGTCGCGGACGTCGCGGGCCCGACTAAGCGACTGGCCGACTGGCCACTGCTGGCACAAAGGCCCCAGGGATCCAGGGGGGGAGGGATTAGCGCGAAGGAATGGGAACACGACCAGGCTACCTCTCTAGCCCCGGATTTATTAAACCCCCAGTATTGCCCTGAAGGAAGTCAATCTCTGTGCCTCCAATCTCACTCTCCCCTTGTCTGTCGCCCGCGGTCCTGACAGTCAGTGTTACCCGCAGCCCGCGGAAGGGTCCTGGCTCACGCGTGAATCATGGACTAAGCTAGAGAACAGAGCCTAGAAGATGTGCTCCCTGTCCCCTCTCGTATGGAAACGACGATCGCCGAGCTCTGCTTCCAAAATGCAAAGAAGGTTTCCTAAATCTTTTTTTTTTTTTAGAAAAGGTCTCTGAAGCCGGTCATCGCGCATCGCGGCCTGCTGTGGCTATCATGCACGCACTGGCATGAGGGCGTGTTTCACCCCATCGTCCATGTCAAAGGTATCGTATTCAGCCCTGGCCTGCTCTCTCGGCTCTCGCGGCCACATGCACCTAGTTCTGTAGTCTACAGCTACCCTCGGACGCCGGATAATTTGCCTGTAACAGATTAGAATCCGACATATCTGGCGAGTTGGAGAGCATAGTAGCGGCCTGCTTGTCGATAACCTCGTCACAGCGTAGTACGGCATACCCTCACGGCTTGCCCGAATCCCGTGGCTCGCGGACCTTGGAAGTTTGGTGCTCTCCCGTCATAGTCCAAGTCGGTGTTACAGGTCGAGTGGCCGTGGTGCTCTGCCGCACTCTCTTGACTGTTTGGTCCAGGAGTGCACAATACAGGCTGGCAAGCTGCAAAGCTGATGACTCTAAGCTCTCATGTGGGCTATACGCGTGGTATGGCGGGATATGTATATGGCGGAGATGCGGCGGGGGCCTGGCCACTTGCCACTGGCCACGGGGCAGCTCTTGTACAGGCGCATAGGTCTCGGGCTGTTGAGTTGTTGGCACGGCTGCGCAATACGCAGTGGCATAGCCCTATTGCCTGTTTACTTGTGACGGTTCTGATATGTTCAATGTGGATGCCTCGCGCCTGGACCCGGGTCGACGCGCTTACGCTTCAGGGAATATGCAAGGGGGTTGGGTGTCTGCACTGTGCTACGCGCCAGCAACTGCGGGCATGAACACAGAGGCTTCCAGCTTTCAGGTTGTGGAGTCGGGACGATCATCATGCAATACGCGAACGCGATCGAGACAGAGTGTTTTACGCGTTACCCACGCGCACACGCGATTGCTCCCAACCCTCGCATTCGTTCATGCATTTGGCACAAGTCTTCCCGCACAGCATAGAGTTGCGAATGCATCCCGGTTAACGCGCTCGACGGGGTGCGGCACGCGTTTATACTTTTCGAGCATGGAGCTTGGCTGCGTCCGAGTTCTCTTGCATCATGTATTTTGGAGTAGAAGCTGGGACACTGACAGTCGCACGGCCAACCAAACAGCCAGCAGGCCAGTCAGGTCAGGATCAGTGCGCCTTCCCACCTGGCAGGCCATCAATGCAGCCATGTGGCGAGCGCCATCAGGACCCAGGCATCCAAGATGTCCTCAGGACGCTAGCCAGGCCTCTCGGAGGCACACTCGGCACCTGCTCCGGACCTAAAGCTCACCCTGTGCACCCTATACCGCCTCCTATCTGCCACGTCTTGGAGAAGCTCGCCCGGCAAGCAAACGGGTGCACCATTCAGCTTGGGATTTCAGAATGTCAGCCCCTTGGTCCCTGTAAGTGCGAGACTAATTTGCAGAGCGAACTATCCATACCGCGGAGTGGTCGATCCATCCGCGGTCATGGGCAGAGCATGGCAGAGTGTTGAATGGATGGACAAGGGCCGTGAGGTGCCGTTTGGCGGTAGGTTCGACCTCTGTGCACTGCGCATTGGGCAGCTCGTATCTGCCAGACAGAGAGCTATTCTTGCCCCTTACAGTACCTCTTGGCAGCGGACCCCATCCACGTCATATCCTTGAACCTGCAGGGAACAACAGAATGGCCAAGCCTCGCAACCCGTACAGTGAGTACAGCGACCTGTGATGGAGCCCAACGGATGGGCAGTCCACTGTGCAGGTTCAACTTGGGGGGATCGATCCGCGACAGCGACGCGACGCGACGTGACATGGCCAAAAATTGTATCTCCACATTTCCCCACCATGTATGCACTTGCATGCATTATGATTGCAGATTTAGAAGCCTGAGATGCCTCTCGATGAATCTGCTTTCTGCACACAGTTCAAACGATCTGATGCATGATGCACGCTGTTTGGAAGCGCGATCAGAGGAATGGCTTGTGTAGGCGATTCAATTCGATCGTGGCCTCCAGACTGGAAGGATGTGTGGCGCTGCCACTCTAATTTTTACTATTCTCTCGCTTCTCCATGATCACTGTCCCTCTCTGCCTCTTTCCCTCGCACTCGCTCACACATGTACACACCCAAACCCGAAAGCAAACCGGCTCTATCCCAGAAGAGCGACGCAACCAAGTTGACTCGAGGTCTTTCGTGAAATCTCCCGAGCGCGCGCCCCGCTGTCACTCACTTCGCCTGCGCTTCCGCCCCGCGCTCGTAGTACTACTCATCAACACAGTCAGAGGCTCACTTGTTCACGAGTTAGGACAATAGAAAGACCTGCCTGGTCTTCACCTGTGGGCACGAAAATCAGTGAATTCGATGAATCTGCATCATGATATTATTACACTGCGTCTACCGCGAAAGAACTAAGACTCCTCAAACGTCAAAGCGATCCACATTCTCCTTCTCGACTGACGACGCATCGCCATTCTGCTCCGCGATAAGCTGGCGAGTAATGCGCTCCATCCGCTCCGCATCGTGGGTCGCGTCGCTGGACTTGAACACCTTGTCCATGGCCTCAAGACTGACGTTACGGGTCTCGGGCAGGATCCAAACCGCGTAAACCACACCGAGCGCCATGAAGCCAAGGAAGAAGATGTCTGATTGTCAACTAGAGCCCTCACATAGTAGAATGAATGGAATACTCACAAGTACCGTACTTGATGCCCTTCATCATGGGAGGAACCATGAGCGAGACGCAGAAGTTGGTCATCCAGTTGGTCGACGCACCAAGTGCGGTACCGGGCCCACGAGCAGACAGGGGCATGATCTCCGAGATCACCACCCACGAGACTGGGCCCCAGCTGAAACCGAAGCACGCGATGTAGATCCAGAGGAAGACGGCGCATGCCCAGCCAGCAGCGGAATTGGTGTCCATTTCGTCATTGTAGCGACCCATGACACCAGCCACGATGGCAAGACAAGCAATCATCCCAAGACCACCAACGATCAACAGCGGGCGTCTACCGAGCTTGTCGATAATGAACAGAGAGGGGAAAGTCGCCAGGAACATGGCAATACCGATAACTCCAGAGGCAAGGAGCGAAATTGAGGTCGCACCAAGGTGCCTAGAGAGTTAGCACCATTCCACCAATCCACACCACACAACCACACTCCACCAACTCACATCGTCTCAAAGATCAACGGCGCCTGTAGAAAGTCAGCTCCTTCCTCATGCACGCCGCAATACCTACATAGAACACGATCGCATCAATGCCTGACATTTGCTGAAAGAACATCATGAGACAGGTGATCGCTGTGCGACGGAACATGGGCCACGACTCGAAGAGGGAGCGGAACCTGGCGAACTGGAGGGCGAAGGGGCGGTCGAGGAGCTTCGGGTGCTTCTCTGCGGTAACCTCCTTCTCAAAGACAGCGTCGGCCTTGATCTCGAGGTACTCGATACGGACGTTCTCGTCGTCGACGGGGCGGTGGCGAACGCGAGCGAGGACTTCGAGGGCCTCTTGGTCGCGGCCGTGAGCCAACAGCCACCTGGGGCTGTAGGGGATGAACAGGGTGCCAATAGCGAGGCCAATAGCGGGGATAGCCTGGAACGCGAGCTTTCATTAGCATGCGAATAGGCAGCTTAATACTCACCGGAAGCCTCCACGACACCGAGTTGGTGTGGGAAATGTAATTTGTGCCAAAGCCGGCAAAGTAGCTGACCATGATGCCGAGGGTGACACTAAGCTGCCACGTTCCCACCATCGCACCGCGCACCTCGGGCGGGCTGATTTCCGAGTTGTACATCGGCACCGCGGTACTGAGCGAACCGACTGCAACACCGATGAAGAAGCGGCCGGCAAAGATCATCTGAGCGTTCATGGCGGCAGTAGTAAGGATGGCACCCAAGAGACACACAATCGCGCCCCCCAGGATTGACCAACGACGCGAGAACCGATCACAGCAGTAGCCGTTAATCAGCGAGCCGACCCAACCGCCAAGGCCAAGGATTCTGGGGGGTCAGCAGTAGTCAACACGACGCCACTCACGCCATGACCCAGCCCTTGTAGTCCTCGTCGTGAACGATACGGTGGAACGCAGGCACGCTCCGGAACGCCGGCATCACGAGGCACTGGCCAAAAGCGCCCTGTTCATAACCATAGTTGAGGCCGCCGAGGGCAGTCACCATTGAGATGCCCAGCAGGCGCTTGTTCTTGAGGAGGCCAGCAACGCCTCCCGGCCCAGCGGTCGCGGATCGCTTAGTGTCGAGTTCGTCCATTGTGAGATCTGTGGAGACAAGTTTCTTCTGATCGCGATGTGGGGCCGTGGTCTAAGTTTTATATGCATTCTCGTCCCCCCGGCACCCCGCTGGGCACCACCATGCTGCCTCCCGTCTTGGCAGAAGGTTGGTCCCCGGTGCCTATAGACTCCAAAAAAAATGGAGACCAAAAGCCGGGCTGACGGCACTACTGAGGAGAAAGCCCGGGGAGCCCACATGGTCCACCACTGGAACATGTGATGGCAACCCGACGGCACGGCGACCAGTAGTCGCCGCGGTCACCGAGATTTTAAAAGTCACCGGCCGGCGACTTGTGTTGCGACTGTTGTTTTCTTTCATGACGACAAGTTTTACGACAGAGGTCACACATCTTGGGGGGCACAAGCGGAACCGAAAATGCCCACGGTGCGTATTGCAGCAATCGTGTGGGACAGAGGACACACATATGTCTTTCATGCCACGCCCTATCACGCAGCTCTCCATTGTATCAATCGCATCCAACCATGGTTTCTTGTCTAGTTGCGGGGTCTATCAGTGGGTGGCTCTGGACGTCATCTAGCTTACACCAGACATTGACGAGTTCTACACCGTCCCACACATTGTTCGACCCGGTGAGACACTCTCGTCACTGCACTACCACCGGCGAGGTGGAGGCAAAGGCGGGAACCAAGCGGTTTCGGCAGCGCGCGCGTCTGGCAGTGTGAAGCTTGAGGCGGCGATCGGAAAGGATGGAAAGGACCTGCTGCCGTTTATGAGCGAGGTGGGCGTCGATGTCACAGGTGTCGACGTTGTAGAGACGAGCACCGGCCGCGCGATCATCCAGCTGAGCGAAGATGGGGAAAACAGCATCGGTAAGTAAAAGAAAACGACGTATACTTACTCAGTGCTCTTCGCCGGCGCCAATCACCTTCGGTTCCCGTCTTCAAACGCGTTCGACGGCGTGTCCCACCTGGTCGTGCAGAATGAGATTCCCTTTGAGGCAACGCTCCAGTATCTCGCAACGGCGCGCGAAAAGAATGTCACGACTCTGTTCAACCCGTCCCCCATGCCTTCTGTCGAGCAGCTCCAAAAGTTCCCGTGGGAGACCATCGACTGGCTGCTGTTGAACGAAGGCGAGGCGGGCGACATTGCGAGCGCGTTCGATTCCGCGTCGCCTGAAGGGACATCGAGCGTTCAGCCAGGAGATCTCCCTGCAGCGGCCAAGACCGCCATGGCCATTCTTGTCCGCCTCCGCAATCTGCCCAAGTTCAAGGGGATCAACCTCGTGTGCACGTTGGGTGCCGCTGGTGCAGTGGTGTACCCCACGAGCTCTGAGGTCATCTATCGTCCTGCTGCGCCGCTGCTGAACCCTCTCCGGGACACGACGGGTGCTGGAGACTGCTTCACTGGGTACTTTGTGGCGGGGTTGATGAGGGGGGACGACCTCGTTCAAGTCATAACCGAATGCCTTACGGTAGGTCTCGCCGCGGTTCCATGCTGACAATAGGCGTGTTCCATTTGCGTTGAGAATCCTGGAGCGGCAGAAAGTGTCCCGACGCGCGACGATGTGATGAAGAGGTTATAGTTGGTGGAGTGGTGGAAATTATAGTTCGTTCATGCAGGAGTATTCCATTCGATTCACGTCAAGTTGGGCTGGATGCCGAGCAGAACCGCGTCCCAATCAGCATCCCAGGCCAGTCCAGAGAATTGCTGATCACCTATCGCCGAGTTGGTGTTCAAAGGTGTGCTCATTGCGCCGGCCAGCAGGGGGAACCCATCCCAGAACACTTGGTGCTCTGGCGCCAGCGGCTCCTGGTACGCGAATTGTCCCTGCCGTCAGGATCGGTTCATGTTACGAATACTCACCACTTCATCCCACCACTGATCCGGTGTGGTCTTCTGCTGCACTGAGGGTGAGAGGTCCAACACGCGGGTCGGGGTCGGGGCTCGCGACTGATGAGCTTTATCGAGAACCGCGTGGATAAACCGGGCAAGATAAGCCGGATGAGACTGTTGATCACCGCGGGCAGCTTCGCGGCAGACGATAACAACTGCCATCAGCAAGGGTTAAGACTCTCCAGACCTTCAGCTTTCTCACCTTTCGTCAACTTCCGGAGCACATCTGCCTTGGCGGCTGTATCCAAGTAGGACATGAAGCGGATCAGACGAACGACGGTGGACGCCACCGCGACTGAGTGCGCATCCTCGATCATGGGCATGATGCCCTTCCGCGCAAACCCATCCACGACAACATCCAGCAGATCGAGACTCGTAGAAACGCATGCGTGAAGAAGACCAATTCGATGCTTTCGCGGGGCGAAGGAAAGTGATGTGCACTCCACAAGCAGCTGCGTTGCCAACGTGCTAAACTTGTTGATGCTCACAGACGTCGAAGTCAGTTTCACTGGATAGTCATCTGAGCTCAGATCCTGATGCGAGCGATGGAGGTCTTCAACCACGCGCCGCAACCCGGAACGGAGGATCTCGTACTGTCCTTTGCAGCTTTGAAGCTGCCGGACCTGAGAGCTGAGCAGACTTGTCTTCACAGCAAAGTCCAACTGCCCGTCCGAGGGCAACGGGTAGGGAATGTCGCGAATCCAGGCCGATGCGTCGGGCGGTAGATGCATCATTGACGGTCGGTCAGAGAGCTGTGTCATGGTAGAGTCGAAACAGAAGAGGGATATCCATGTTCGCTCGCGATCAATTGCCAGCCGCGCCGACCTCTCGTCTTCTGGAAGCTTGCCCTTTCGGGGAAGGTGAAGATCCAATTGATAGCCCAGCCGGATCGCATGTCCCAGTCGAAGCCAACCGCGACCATCGGTGGGCTTTTTCCAGTAGTGTAGAAGACATATCGCCTGCACGACCTCGATGGCGCAGACACAATCCGCTATCGCCTGGTTCACAAGACGATTTGCCACCGCCAAGAGTGTTTCATAAAGTTCTGGCCGGAAAAAGTTTGACGCCACCGTCAGCACAGCGGTGAAGAGCTGGAGCGAAGAGTCACGAGTGTAGCTCGCAGTGTGTATCGCCGGATCCAGGAGACAAACACATGTTTGCAACTGATCAAAGTAGTGCCCGAATAGCGAGTCGCATTCCGCCATGGACAGCAAGCCAAGGGCAATGGGATCGTTCCCGGGAGTGACCGCCGGCGCAGGAACGCCATGTCCATTCGGCTCCATAACCCCAGCAATTGAGAACACAGAGCGATCGGCGACATCGTGATACACCGAGTTCGCCGGCGGAGCTTGTGGCTGGTCCTGGTCGTCCGAGCTGCTTTCCGACGACGACTTGTAGTATCGCATGTTGGACACCGGCGTCGTCAGGGATGCCAAAGACGCAGAATCAGTGTCGCGCCTCCGTTTCGGCGGTCGCGGAGATGTTCCGGGAATCGAAGCATCCTTCCGTCTCCGGCCGCGTTGGTGGGCTTGGTAGACGCATTCAATGTCCAGTCGCGTGCAGCGCTTGCAACGAGTGGAACCGGTTTCCTCCACACATTTGCACTTGACGTTAGCAATGTCCTACCCCGTCGGACCTTGTCGCTCACCTTGGCACTCCGGCAAGCCGTGCAGCTCCTGAATGTCAACGTCTTCCCTCCACTCATGACCCACACTTTGTTCTCTCCGGTCTCCGTCTTTGGTGCCCGACGCGTCGGGTTTGATGGTCCTGCTATTGTCTCCATTGTTGTGGAATGGATGCCAAGATGAACGGCGACTTGGGAGTTATCAGTTCTCAGACGGTGTTTTTGTTGAACACCGGCTGGTTGCCGTCATGTTCTGAAAACATGTCTGTCAATCTTGCTCCAAGCTCCACTGATGGTTAGTTTGTGCCTGCTGCGTTTTAGTCCCGTTCCTTCGGCTTTCCAGACTGCCGACGGTGCGGGGCCTCCAATGCACGCATCGACCGCTCCGCGCATTTGGTCCGCCCCGATCCGTAGCACCGGACGATGTGTGGGGCCCATGGAGTCGGAGTGGCCAAGAAAAAGGCATTGATGTCGTAACCGAGAGCCCCACTGTTACAGAAAGAGCCACCCAAACCACATGTGCATCTCTACGTTCTATAATCTACACTCCGTTGCATTACAAGAAGTTGGCCTCCTGAAGGCGCCGTGCTTCGGCGCGCACCTTGCCGTCCCAGTGAGTTTGTGCGAGCGTGTTGAGCTCGTACAAGCTCGTAGTAAACGGATTGGTAAGCTGCGGGTCGTCCATGTCTGGGCGGTACACGCCATCGAACATGCGCTCCTCAGTGTCAAGAAGGTTGGCAAGCTTGGGCTCCTTGGCAGCGAGGCGGCGAACAAAGTTGACCGCGTCGCGTGCGGTAGCCGGAGGGAAGGTGAGCGCACATTCACACATACGCTTCGCAAAGGCTGCTGTGCGAAGTGGCGGCATCTGGCGGCCAAAGTAGCGGGGGAAGAAGATTGCGTCGAGGCAGCGGAAGAGGAGCCCGGCTGTGGACAGTGTGTGAGCCGGTGGTCGGTCCGCCGTGGCACGTGAGGCACCTGCCCGACGCTGCCTGGCGGCAGCGGCAGCTGTGGCCTCGGTGAGGTCCGGGGGGTCCTCGATGGAAGTGTCGACTGCGAGTGGGCGCAATAGTCCGAAGAGCTCGGTGACAAAGTCCGCGAGGTCAATGTTGAGCGACTCGCCCTGGCCAGACAGCAGGTCAAAGGCAGTCACAATAGCAAGCATTCGAATGCGCACACGCGCACCAGCACCAACAGGATCCAGGGTGTCAATGTTCTCGTCCTCGTCATCGTGCGCCTTGCGGTCCGCAATAATCTTGCGTAGAACCTGGAGGAGATCGCGGAAGAAGTCGACGTTGATCAACTGCGTAAAGTGCGAGATGCCCTCCAACGCAGCGGGGAGTAGTGGAGACCTGCCGGGGAACTTGAGGATGGAGAAATAGAGAACGAAGAGATTTTTCAATGTCTCCGTTTGCTACCCTGTCAGCCACATGTTACAACTTTCACTCACAGTTTGAGCTCGCTCCTCAAGATCGACCTCAGCTTCAGCCTCTGCCATCTCCTTGCGGATTTCCTTCATCTCCTTCTCCCTCTTCTTTTGGTTCTTCGTCTGCCACTTCTTGCGAACTTCCGACTTGTACTTCTTCTCCACCTTGTCCTCATGGCGGTTGCGCTGGTGCTTCTTGCCATCACGCATCTTGTCGAGTTCGGTACGCAGACGAAGGTGCAGGAGACAGGATAGCACATTAGGATGCACTTGAAATTTGCGTTCCTTGATCATGCGCGCAATGAGGCGCACCAGAGCCTGCGAGTAGGTCGCCGCCAGATCCATGCGGAAGACTGCCACAAAGGTGTTGAGAATAAGTTCGCTATCCTCATCCCACGATCGGCGACCAATCCGCGCGACGAGCACTGCCATAATGTTCTCGCTAAAGTTAAAGTGCGGCACGGCAGCAAGCAGCTCGCAGAGAGACTTCAGGGCGACCTTGGAGAGCGGCGTCTTGCCTGAGGTGTGAGAAAAGCTGTTCTCATGGTGACTCTGTCCCACCATACTCACGCTTGACTTCAGCCTCAAGAATTTTGAGGAAGGCCTTGTAGTTCCGGACGAGCATCTTCTCGCCTTCGCGCATGCGGCGCACCTCGTCACGAACCTTCTCCGCTTCCTCCTGTGCGGTCAATTGGCGGATTCGGTATCCTGGGATCAAGTCCTTGTAGACCGCCAACTGAGAGAGAATCGCCAGGGCGCGGATCGAGTTCGGCACCGGTAGTGTGCTTTTGTCGCTCTCAGAATCGGGGTTGGGGACCGTGGGAAGCGCCCATGTCGAGAGACGGGTGATGATGGGCCCAACGTCGACCAGCTCGCCGCCAGCAAGGATCTGGGCACCGATCTCTGCCATCTGCTCCTGAGCTGCGGCAAGTCGCTGCGCATTCTTCCAACCTTTGGCAGCGACAATCTCGCCAACGTTCATGCGTCCGAACCGGCCAGGCTGTCCGGCCATACGTGCAGCCTCAACGCCTGTGTCGCTCGCCTCGGATTCCGACTCGCTCTCGGTCTCTGGCGCGGCCGGACGGACTGGCTGCTTCTTCGGCTGTGGCACAGCAATCCGTGTCGAGCCCTGCACGAGCTTAACCTCGCCGCTGGGAAGCTTGATTGGCAGGCGACCAACCTCCACTTCGGTTTTGTCCTGCTCCTCGTCCTCCTGCTCAGCCCACCGAGCCCGCCCAGCGACTTCGTACTCGGCTTCCTCCTCTCGCTTCTTCCGTTTTCGCGGCGCCTCGTCCTCGGTGTCGGCGTCGGAATCAGAAATGTCGTCAAACTCCGCGTTGAGCACGGACTGGTTCGAGTCGTCACTGCCGTCGCTGTCGTCATCCGAGCCAAGTCCGGACCCGATGTCCGAATCCAAATCCTCATCATCGCCATCAGCCTCCAAGTCGTCATCCGAAAAGTCCACCTCGGAGTCAAAGTCGTAGTCGGAGATATCAGACGCACTCGGCGGAGACGGTTCGCGCTTCTTCGGCACAGGCATGGTGTTCCGCGCCTTCTCAAGTTCGTGGATACGCTTGGTCTCCTTGACAGTCCTTGAACAGTTAGCGTATTTCAAACAGTAGGATTCACCTTGACAGTGTCGCAGGTTCAAGGCTGGCGAGGAAACCACCGGCGTTTCCTACCTCAAGTCCCTCCTCTTCTCCAAGGTCCTGCATACCGTCGCTATCGCTATCATCGTCGCCTGCAAACGCGGTACGCGGAACGGGGATGAACTTCTGGTCGCGCAGCTTGACCTTCTTTGGCTGGTCGGGCCGCCGTTTCGGCTTGCCTGTCGGACCGAGCTCGGGGCCATTGGTCTCCTTCTCCTTGCCCTTGCCCTTCGGGGCAGGCTTACCAGCTTTTGCGGGCTTGGCTTTCTTCGGTGCCTGTCGTCAGTTTGACTGGAAAGCATACCTTCCGCGACGCGAGACACTCACCCCGCCTGAGGGGCCGGAAGGAGCTTTGCGCTTCCCGAGCGCTTTTCCTGATGGACGTCCCATGCCGGTGAAGGTTTTGATGGTGTGTATCACGAGAGATGTGGACAATGTGGACCTCGATGAGTTGTGAATGTCCTTGACCTCAACCAAGTCGACGGTGGACAGATAGGGCCAGAAATTCTTCACGTGATAAGAACCAACATTTTTGCTGCTTGGCGGCGCTCGCCGCAGGTCGAAACGCTGAGGCGCTGAGGCGCTGAGGCCTGAGGCCTGAGGTGGCGTGGATTATTATGCTTCCGCTGTCAAGAGCCTGGTGGGCCTGGATGCCAGCTGCCAGGAGAGGGGGTCGTCATCGTCCGTCTCGGATCTCACAAGGTGCTGTCAAGCGGAGATGTGGGAGCGAGCCATCACCAACCACTAGCTCAACGCTTCAACTTTCAACCTCTAGCAGCAACTGGCCACGACTAACACCACAAGAACGGATTGTCCATCGATTCCCTCCGCATCGACATATTCTTCTCCCTTATCCGCTCGATTACCACCCGATGTCTGTTGCGTCCATTTCGAGCCGCCTGACGTCGGCACAATCGCAGCTCTTGGAGCGTTCGCGCATCATCTCACTTGGCCTTGTTCCCTCCCCTTCTTCCAGCACAGCACTGGTGCGCATACTCACCACTGTGCGTGATGAGCTTGCCAAGGCGGAGGATGAGGCCGCTTTAGAGCGCACGGGACTTTCCGTCGGCAACAGCGGCAAAGGGAAGAGCGCCGACGCGTCCACGCAGGCTGCCCTGGACGACCTTGGAGCCCGGTATGACCGCCTTGTGGAGATGTTGCAGGCAGACGATGATGGGCGAGAGCGTGCAAAGCCGTTGATTCGAACGCGGAGGTATGTAGTGATCCGGACCAAGACGTTGTGCGAACCGAGAACTCACTTCATAGGGAGGCTTCACCCTCACCAGAGCCATCACCGCCGCGCTCCGCTTCCCCTCAACGTTCACCCTCACCACCTGCATCCGCACCTACGGTGATCCGTCCATTTAGGGATTACGACGACGACGAAGATGACGGACCTGAATCACACCACGAGATCCTTCAGCAACAGCAGCGTACAATGGACGGTGCGTTGTTTGCTCGTCCAAGCTCTAACCTTGCAGACCAGGATGAGCGTCTCACGCTCCTTTCACACTCGATCGGACGGCAGAATCATCTCAGCGTACAGATTGGTGATGAGCTGGACATTCACCACGACCTTCTCGAGGATACGGATGCTGCCATGGACCGCACCGCACATCGCCTCAACGTGGCGCGGAGAAAGCTGGATACATTTGCGGACAGTGCAAAACAGCATGGTGAGTGGTAGTGTTACCCTTCAGGATGCTGGATAGTTGATGGAACTAACTGTCAGGAAGCACCATCACGATTGTGGCCCTCATTATCATTCTGCTGCTCCTGATTATCGTGTTCAAGACATAGTCAAAGGCCTTGGTCTCTCATTCCATATCGAACTGTCAGCCATTCAAGTTGCTGGACTTTCGTAATTGTCACATTCTATTCATTTGTATGCAAAGATTACTAGTATCTCGCCAAGAGAGTCTCAACAAGGCGGATGGTGATCTGGGTGTTGACGCGCCTACGAGAGTACCGCACGAGTGGGTCCCACCCTGACAACGCCATCGCAGTTTCAGCATAAATACATGATCTAGGCAACTACTTAAAAGTACATACATCTACTGAGTATCGTCATCTCCGGACAGTCCAACATGTGCCCTGATACTCTCACCACTAGACGGGGAGCCGAGAGAGTTCATCCTGAACAACGTGGACGCGCTTAGCGCGCTCAAGCTGTTGCGGTGCAACCTGGAACGAGCGTCAGTCAACTGAAGGAGAAAGACCTTCCAGAGTCCGGGGCCAATTGGTCGGGCCTTGGTTGGAAAACACACCTTTACAAGATCAGAAAGATTGCTGACCACGGTCGAGAACGTTTCAGCGACCTGTTCGTGCCGTGGTGGCACTGGGACATCTGCGGCACTAACGTCGCCTGTTGTCAGTAATTGTTCCAATTAGGACAAATGTTGAGAATGTAAGCGGCCAGCGGACCCAGCGAACGCCTTGACCCCTATTCGTCCATTCCTCCGGTCAAAGCAACTCACCTTGCGACACCTCCGCCTGCCGATCAGATGCGCTCGGTTGCCATGTCGCTGCGCTACGCCGCTCCTCGATGTTGTACAGAAGATCGAAGACTTGGTCGGGCATGTGCCTCCGGCGTTCGCGCACTTTCGTCTCCCATGAAATGCGCTCCGTATTGAGGGACCAGATCTGACGGTCGAGAGCCTCGTCAAAGGGTTCAGTTGCTAATGTCAGAACACGTGTCAGAAGTTGTGATAGGTGCGGTAACATCGAAAACAGCGACACCAACGCTCTCAAGCTGAACAGCAGGCTGTACTGAGTTCTAGCCCCATGCCAGCACTCACTCTCGACAAAGTCCTCATAGTTGAATCCATTGACCCGGAGATTCGGCTTGGCCATCTCCCACATGCGGGCTCGCAGCGCATTGATGCGCTCCTCGAGTGCTGGTCGAACACGCTTCGCAGTATCTCCCTGGCTCCCACCGGGCAGCGTCGCGAGCCGCGCCTCTAGTGCTTCCGTGAGAGCTGCGTCCGCGTTGCCTTGAACGCGTAGCCAGTCGCCTTCCTGCTCTATTGTTATGCGCTGTATCTCACTCTGGGGCTGCATTGCGAGGAGAGAACACGGATAAGAGCAGCGCGGAGATTGAAATTGATCAGAGCTGGGTCGCGGTTGGCAGGATGTAGACTTTGGAACGGGGTGGAGAAGGTGGTCGTGACTGATGTTTGTGGGTGTTGTTTGTTGATTGCTCTACTCACCACCTTTGTTGTTGTCCGAGGTTGCTAGGCTCAGAAGACTAGGGGTTTGCCCAGTTTCCCACGGGCGTCTCAGGAGAGTGGCAAGTGGGGGGCATATGATGACGACGCAATACAGGAGCACCTTTTGGTTCCGGGTGGAGTCCCGTGTGATCGAAATGACGTGTGGTTCGATCGGACACCGTCCCCTGTCCTGTCGTGCTTCACGTCTTGTGTACCCTGGCTTGCGCCCCAGGCGCCTCCTACGTCCTTCGACCAGTGTACCACCTTGCGCTAATCAATGGATCAGCGGATCAGCGCTTCGTCTCCACTCACTGCATTTTGCAGGATTGCAGAGGCGCAGAGGGGGATGTCGTGGACGATCGGCGGGGGATGAAGGGGAATAATAGATCTCGGGGGATTCCGTCGTTGCTGAGCGCGCTGAGCTTGCTGCGACCTTGTGCCGCGCTCTGGGTATCATTTAAAGTCGCGGTCCCGGTACATCGCCCTGCGCCCTCTGCCCCCTGCCTGGGCCCCCTCCACCACATTCCACCACCACGGCCACCACCCAACTGTCTAGTACTGACTCATCGTCGCGCGTTCCCATCCCCTCTCTACCTTCCTTCTTGTCCCCACCACAATCAATAACAACAACAATAACAACATCCATCCTACATCACCATCATCAACAACTTTTCGGGGCGATAACAACATCAACCCTACTATCGTCATTAAGGAAACCCTCCTTTCCACACGCGGCGCTCCCACGGTAGCTTGGTCTCTGACGCAGCTGCGCTCAACCTTGTCGTGATTCAAAGCTGTGCTTCCACCTCACCAGCTGGTTGAACGTCTAGACCTCCACTCTGGCTATCCCCCCCTTCCCCACATTAACTTCGTCTCTTAACACACGACTTGCAACCAATACACTCACCATGTCGAAGCAGCCCGTCACCGTCCCTTGCCAGGTGGGTCTGTCTGAGGGGGGCCCATGGTTTCCGACTCTTAATCGACTGTGATAGTCCAACTAACTCTTCCAGTACAAGACCGGCAAGACTCTTGGAAGGTAAGTGATATTGTGTGCAGCCAAGACCCCGAAGAGCTAATGCTGACAACACAGTGGAACTTAGTGCGTTCACACTATCAGGATGATTGGTAGACTCTCCTCTTCCAATCGCTCGTGATCATAGCCGATTAAGATGGGGATCGTGTCTAGTTACTGACCCATTGCAGCGCTGTCGTGAAAGAATGTGTTCACATCAAGGTATACACGTCTGCTTGAGCGAAGACTGACGTCCCAGACTGGCCAGTATTACGCGTGCAAGGTTCTCAACAAGAAGTTCCTCACTGTAGGTCTATCCGCCGCTTAATCCTCATCGCTTCGTTCCACTGACCATCGCAGGGCCGCGAACACATGGTGTGTATTTTCGTCATACATTCCTGCATGAAACTGACAAAGGAATAGGTCCGCAATGAGATCAACATCCTCAAGAAGGTTTCGGCGGGCCACCCCAACATCGTCCAGCTCCACGACTTCTTCGAGACGAGCCACAACCTCTATGTGCGTACTCACGTTGAACATAGCAACTCGTCCGCAGCTGGTGTTATGGATTCTAACCTGCTTAGCTCGTGTTCGATCTTTGCACAGGCGGAGAGCTGTTTGACCGCATTTGCGCTCGTGGCAGCTACTATGAGAAGTAGGTCTTACCGTGGAAAATCACCGCTGACACCGTAGGGATGCTGCCAACATTGTTCGCACTGTCGTGGATGCCGTCAAATACCTTCACGACCAGGGTATCGTCCACCGTGACTTGAAACCTGAGAACATTCTGTTCAAGTCGAAGGCCGAAGACGCGGAGCTCATGCTCGCCGACTTTGGCGTGAGTGCCTCGAAACAAATGAAGGCTTACATTGCAGCTGTCCAAGGTGCTTGACGAGGAGAACTTCTCCATCCTTACAACTACCTGTGGAGTGAGTCATCCGACAGGCATTAGAGCTGATATACCAGACCCCAGGCTACATGGCTGTGAGTACGAACCGACTTGTATTGTGGATACCCTCTGACATCTAGCCTGAGATCTTTAAGAAGGCCGGTCACGGAAAGCCTGTTGATATCTGGGCCATTGGCGTTATCACGTATGTGTCGCGCTCTCCTCCCTCATTTGTGCAGTCAATTTGCCAAACTCACTATCCAGTTACTTCCTCCTCTGCGGATACACGCCATTCGACCGTGACTCGCAGTACGAGGAGATGCAGGCAATCTGCAATGGGGACTATAAGTTTGCCCCCGCAGAGTTCTGGGTTGGTGTCTCAGACACTGCGAGGAGCTTTGTGTCCGCTTGCCTCACCGTTGATCCGACAAACCGCCCGACAGCACTCGAGCTCCTCAACCACCCCTGGCTCAAGCTCCATGACACTCCTTCCGTCCAGGACCCTGCCAGCGCAACGGGTGCCTCAGTCAACCTTCTCCCCAACGTCAAGAAGGCGTTCGATGCAAAGAAGACTTGTGAGTGTGAATCTCCACTGAATCCTGTGACTTGTTGGTTGTGGTCGTGCCCGATGTTATTATCGCCATCGTGCCCGAGACACGCAACGACCAGAGTGAGATGAGAAAGCACAAGACCTACCGCCAAAACGCAACTTATTCCCCACTACCCTCCTTCGTGCCCCTGTGTCCGCTCGCACTTGGGCTGCCTGCCAATGTTATATGTCGGGGGCATGCTAACACTCAGTCCGTCGTGCGGTTCTTGGCATGATGGCCGTCCACAGGCTACAGGACAGCTCCCAGCAGCACGCCGGTGCGGAGCGTACGCCTGCCGAGAACGAAAAGCTCAAGGCCGAAGTTGCGATGTTCAAGGCCGAAGCCGAGCGAGTGAGTCACAGCATGTGGCAATATGCGGCCGCGCTGACATGATTACAGGAGGACGTCAAGGAGGTGCTCGCTGCGCAGGGCTAAGATACTTGGGTCCTCTTGACCTCCATACTCTGATCCTTCCCCACTATGCGGTAGGGTGGAGTCTACGGGTTGACCGTACAGTAGGAACTGTAGAATCTGGATGCAGAGTTAACCATGCCGTCCGAAGCCGAGTTAAATTAGAACGACGTCGATGGCTCGTCAAACCAGGATACCCCCTCGAAGAAACCCACCAATGGTGACAACTGACAAGCTCGGGCTATGTAGGCGCCAAAACGCAGCTGAAATACTCACCTAGAGCTCTGCGTATTGGTGAACAATGGGAACAATCAGCCGCCCATATAACAACTTAGTCATCGCTTTGTACTTGATCACACCCGCGTGACATTCTCAAATTGGTCAACAAGCACTTCAACGGTTGCCCTCATCCGACGCGGCGCTCAGAACGAGATTCTGGAGACGGGTGGCAAACAACTTACCGACAACTCTGACAAGCTTTGAAGTCCGGGAATGTGCTTCGAACCAACTCAACTCGGGTCCTCTTATCAGCCTACCCGAGATCATGTTAGTGACTTCGTATCGGCATCGGAAAGCTGTCAGTGGGAACATATGCCGTATCGCCGTCCACTCGTTGGTGACCGAACTACCACGACTGTGTGAGGCACAACCGCGCTTGACGCCCGGGGGCAGAGTAGCCCGTTTTCCCTTTCCCGAATGTTTCGCAAGGCATCGTTCTGGAGATGAAGTCGAGGTTTGGGCAGCTTTCGGCACGACAACAGACCAGTAGGCAAGGAGGCCAGGAACTTGACCTGTATCAGCCCACTCACATGTGCCTTGCCATTATCGTCCGGGCCCGTTGCGGCATACTCATCTCGTGATGACAGTTCGCCCTTTACTGTACCTCTGAGCCACTGCTCGGACCAGGGTATCCCATGATACAGACCGGGGTCGGAAAGTGCCTTGTTCCTCGAGGACCTCCAGGAACTGGTTCACTTGGGCGAGGGACCGGGAAACAGTGTGTACGGTAGGTACCACAACGCAGGTCGGGCGGAATCTGGGCCTCGTCACCCTTCTTGGTATGCTGCGCAGTGGTGACACGCTATTGTTGCTATTGTTGAAAAGAAACGGCAAGTGCGAGCATGGCCGCGCAGTTGCAACTGGCCAGGCTCGGCCCACACAATGACACGCTCTGGCAACAGGCAACCCAGCGCACCAGGCGTGTGCTGGCCCCGACCCGAAGCGTGAGTGAACCCACAATTCATAGCGGGCAAGCGTGTATGAAGCCCTGCAACGGCAGAGTCTGAAGCGCGGAACGAGACGCCCAGAGCGCCTGGAGCGAGCCTGGTCCGAGGATCCGCGGGGCTGGAATCTGGACCCGAACAGAATGCCATAAACGACGATCGTCTAGGGTCAACTAGCGCCAGGGGAGATCGGTTCGTGCTTCCCGCGTACATTCTGCCTGAATGCCGCGTCACTGCAGACGCGACAGACATGTGTCCGCGTGTGGATCGTCGGATCACCGGAGGATCGCCGGATCGCCCATTCCTTTGCTTGTGCAGTCAGCCAGTGGCTTATGCAATTGTGTGGCTGCTATTGGCTTATGTGATTGTGGCAGGGCGAGCGAGGTCGTCGTCTGCTGTGGAAGTGCCATCGTCAGTTTGTAGGAGGCCAACAAACGCCATCTGTCCATCTCTGGAACACGGGTACGCTAACCAAACTCCGAAGGGAGTGCAGCTCCGTGCCCGCGTGCGTTCCGAGAGAAGGCTTTCTGGTGACGTTGGTGCTGGACATATATGCAGAGCCGTCCCTCAACTGCCGTTAAGTCCGTGGCATGATCCACTGGGGCTGCCTGTGGGGTTGTGCACTCCTCGTCGTCATCCCTCTGGACTTGAAGAAATCTCGTGCAATGCTGAAACTGAACGCCCTGGTCCTGCCAAGGTGAGACATCATTATTGTTCGCCATCCCGCTCTACTTACGAGGTCCTGCACAGGTGCAACCAAAGTTTGCTTTTTCTCAGGCTAGACATAAATAAACTCTATGCTAGACAAATTAAGCTCAATCGCGCGAGCGCGTTGTTACGTGGCCTTGTTACCTGAGATTCGTGATGCGGGGTCCTGTTCCGTAAAGGCGAGCGCAGCTTACGGGTGTTTTGACTCGTGCATTATTGACACTTCGTATATCACCCTCGCGTTCATTCCTTTTATATTTCGGGTATCCGTTTATTTTGCTGCGCCTGCCTCTTCTCCTAGTCCTCCCATGTGCTTCCTCCCTTGTGTGGGTCTCTGAGACGCGCAGTCTCGTAACTGAGACGAATGGCGTTGAAGGAGATTGTGTGACTGATGCCACCCCTCTGATGCGTAGACATTCCAGGCGAACTCACAAAGACGGCGGTTACCTAGGAAGCGGTGCCAGAATATTGGGAACTGGGCCCACAAGAGGTGAGGAGGCGTAAGATGGCCGAGCAAAAAGGAAAACTATGAAAGAGACAGAAGGGGAATCTCCCCCAGGACAGCTTTGCATTCCGCGACAACGCCACACCGGCAAGGTGGTGTCGACGTCGGCCATCGATCATCAAGCACGCCCTCAAATCGGGCCGCCGCCTTTTATGTTGGGCTCCCACTCTCGCCCAAGAGCGGTCCATGGAATTGCATAATGTCCGCCAGCCATGGCGCACTGCCCTGCGGGCCGTATTGTGGTGGATCTTCTACCTGATACGAGATCTGGTGCACGGAATGTGACAATGGTCACCGAGTAATTCGGAACTACACTTCCACGTTTTACAGGAAAAGCAAGCCAGTCCAGTCTAACTTATCGATTACTTTGAGAAACACAGGAGCGCAAGCAGGCCATGATTTGCAAGAGTTTGTTTTTGTTTCTCAAAATGCCATGGAGACTGCTGTCTTGGCTCACGGTCCATCAACCCAGTCCCGGTGCTGGACAAGGAGAATATTGCCAGCGTCGAGTGGCGAGGCGCACTGTACCACGTAACAGGTACCCGCTCGTGCCATGCCGAGCTGATTGATTGAGCAGCGTACTCTACATCAGGTCCTGCATCAGTTCCAAGCTAGTGGAGAGCCCACTGTATTGTATACAGGGAGGTAGGAGCTGAATGCAGCAATATTGTCGGCAATTCCTATCATGTCTTCCTTGGGAAGTGAGGACATGCCGTATGACTGTGCCTCGAGGCACGCCAGTCTCCTGGATTCCAAGACTGTGCATAAGAGGTTTAGGGCTACACAGGCTACAATAAGAGGTGGTATGCAAAGAATAATAATAAAAAGCGAAAGTCTGACGTTGGACCAAAGAGCTATGAGGGTGACGAGTCGACGGGAATGTAAAGCGAGGGTATCTGACACTTTAAATACCATAGTAAATATCCGCAGACATGATCAAGGTAGATGAAGACGATGAGAAGGGACTGAAAGATGAGAAAACTTTTACGCAGAAATGCAGTATCAACTGAGGGTACTTTGCAACCAAGAGGTATCATGAACCAGGGTGGCTGATGGCAATATGGTATACCCATCTAGTTCTAAAGCTCCCATGCGCGGAAAACTCCTTGCGGTGCTTGTGGTTGGGATGGCTGAGCAGGCGGCTGCTGTTGATGCGGCGAATGATGAGAACGTTGGGGAGACGATGGAAGCGGCGGTGGCGGATACGACGCATGACGGCCGACCGACGTTGGCTGATGTGATTGCAAGGCGGGGGGGCCTGGAGGTGCTGAGCGTCGCCAGTCTTCGTCACGCGCACGCTCCCACTCTCGGTCCCGTTCGTGCATTCTTTCGCGATCATCTCGCAAATCAGACGGACCACGAAATTCCCGAAATTCCCGCGGATCGCGGGGCTCAAGACGATCACGAGAGTCTCGTTCACGAAAGGTGTGATCCCGAGGGCCTCCATATCCAGGAGGCGGAGGGTACGAAGAATATGGCCGAGGATAGTGAGGAGGGCTGGGAGACGTACGTAAAGGCATCGGACCTGGATAGCTTGCTGATCCGCTAGAAGTGTGACCCGCTCGAAAGGGATACGTGGGAGGTGGTACCCGAGGTCCAGGACCACCATGACCAAGAAATGGCGGTGGTTGTCCGGTAACAGATGGAGGAGGGCCGCCAGTGGTGGGCCCAGACAAAGACCGATAAGGATAGGGAAGCGCGTCCGACCGTTCTCGTTCTCGCTCACGCAGGGAGGGAAGATCGGCCTGCGCCGCGACTGAAGAGAATGAGGGAAGGGCGTGGGGTGGCGGAGGTGGAAGCGGCGTCGACGGGGTTGTTGGGAATTGTGCCACACGACGGGGAGTTTCGGAGGACAAGTCCTTGGGCGACACAAGAAGGCACGAAACGACCAGATAAATTTGTGCCAACGTCTCTGGTTGCCACAAATTTCCGCCCAGTCCGCCGCCGAGATGGAGGCGAACATTAAACATTGAATATCCAATGTCAGTCCGATGGATTCGCACATTCTGGTGAGGATATGGCTCGGGCATGCCTATTGCGGGAGATAAGAGGTCGCGTTCGTTCTGGTTCATAATCGCGGCATGCGTTTCCCTACTACTTTGGAGCGATGAGGGAAGATGAGGGACGGCCAAAAGTCGTGAGCGCTCCATTTCTATCAAGTGGCGGTCCGAGGGTTGAAGCCAATCAAGAAAACTCATGTTAACAAACTCGTGAGGGAGGACCCCGGTAAGGGGAAACGAATTGGAGGTTGCGCGTAAAACTTTCAAATCTGTTGAACAGAACAAGGTGAACATGAGATCTTCTGGCGCAGGACTGGCTGGACGTATGGTGGCCGTGGCCGGCGCTGAAGTTGGGTACGGGCTCATTGATGACGAGGTAGACTGGGCTGAGCGCACAGCGCTAGCAAGTGATCCTGGACGAGGAGGTGACGGTGGACGTGGCAGCACAGACACTCCCGGCAGCTGTTGAGGACTTGTGGTAAAAGCCTGATGACTAGGTTCATAACCAGAAGGTCCTTTCCACTTTCCTCCAACAGTGTGGTCATCCGAGGGAGCAAGACGAGGCCGCTGGTAAGGCTCCGACGGTGTCTTATTGACCTTAGGACGGCCCCGTTTCTTGTGCTAAAATAGGTGATCAGCTCACGCCCAAACTCTAGGGACGGCCGCCATCTGACTTACGGGAACATCTTCACATTGGTCCTCCTTGCCCACTGTCACACACCGCTTGCACGGACGCGCCACATCGCATGCCAAATGCGCCCGTTTACATGGCCCACATGCACTTGAAACGTTTGCTTTACCGCCCACTCGTTTAACTGCAGGGGCCGCAGTCATCGTCGTCGCTGCCGTTGCGGTTGGAGATGACGACGGCACAGTCGTGTGACTACTACTAGTGGGTCTACCAGATGAATCGTGTGGAGGGTATGACCGTCGTTGTGGCGACAAGTGAGGGTGGCCCAGTTGTCGAGGAGGCGACGGATCTGGTCTGGAAATAAAGCGAGCCTCTGGGCTCGACTGGTATGGTTGACGCGACGGGTATTCCGAATGCTGCTCTGATTTCCAAGCGTACGATGAACGATCGCGGACATGGTAATGGGGCGAGGAAAGCTCAGACGCTGCTGTTGCTGAAGGCGATTTTGCTGCTGCAGAGCTAGAAGGGCCCGGTTCTCCAAGAATTGGACGGGCCCCAGGACCGTCAAATCCAGCGCCCCGAGGCTGGCGCTGCATGACGGAGGGAAAGCACAACGAGAAGTGACCGATTTGCTTGCTGAAACACGATGTCAAGTGCTCTCGAGGGAATGGAGGAATCGCACCAGATCCGTGGCCCGTACTTCAATACACGCCTGAATTTTGCCGAGACGTCCAGATTTTAAAATGGATCTAACCCAGAGATCACTTGGATGCTGGCAGTTCTGCACTATACACAGTCGGCCACCGGGAACGGATCGCGTTCCGTGCAGTTGGGATCTAGGTCCAGTTGTGGGCTTAGGGTGACCGGGGGCGTAGGGCGTCTGAAGGGACCGAAAGGGTTTGGCGTCGGCGGATTACTCGGAAGAATGAGGTCAGGTATCTTGTGACTCCCAACCAACGAGGCGACAATGGCAGAACTGGCAGTGCGGAGAGCAAACGTCTAACAATCGCGGAATGAGGGCCGGAGAGAAGGAAAGAGAGCAGAGAACGGAGTAGTTGGTGAACCGGGGGAGCTCGAATTGTTCGTGGCTCGGGTCCAGGGTTCGGAGGGAGTACCTTTGCGCCAGGATGCAGCACCGTATGGGCTGAATTATATCCGCCCCGGACTTGTTTCGTGTATGAAGAACCGGGCGATGAGTCAACGTGCTGATGCCGCGCAGCCAGGCGTCGGTGGCGTGTGGGTAACTGTACGAGAGTAGGATACGATCAAATCTCGTCTAGATGCGATGACCTAAAGAACTGAGCTGTGAGGAAGGAGACTGTAGTAACAGCGGCGTTGGCCGTTAAGCTTATGCCTCCCCTCCAGAGTTGTGAAGACTCGAGTTGGGTCGACTCCTACGTGCGCGCTATTGTCTCGTGGGCCGGAATTTCATAGAAACAAACTAATTCTGTCAGCATCAAAACCCGGCAGCCGGCTGTTTAGAGTTGGAGAACTCACCTTGTCAGGTAAGCGTACAAAGCAGTAACGTGCGCGACAGCTCCTCCTTTGCGTGTCGGTGAACGTACAGCAATTCTTGGCCCAGGATGAGTCGGCTCGATGGCAATGTCCAAGAAATCTGGTATTCGTTCTCAGTATTGGTGTCTGCTAGAGGCAAGGGCAATGCAGAAGAATGTCCGACGGAGTGGTGTCAGCGAATCGATCGACCGGTGACAGGGTGGAGGGCGATTTGAGGGGTGAAGTTGAGACTGTACGCGTGCGGATTGTGTGTGTGGATAGGGTGGGTGTGTGTGTGTGTGTGTGAAAGGGTGAGGGGAGCGTGTGTGTCTTTACAGTGAGATGAAGATGCGCAATGATTCTTGTGTGTACAATGTACAACAGATTGAGTTGACGGCCCGATGCAACTCGGACTGATAAACAGAAACACGAGAGAATGGAGTGACGATATGATGATGAGGCAGGGGGGAGACAAGTCCGGAAGCTGTTAGGTGATCGGCTGTGCTGCAGTTCCAAACATTTGGCTGAAACGCCTGACGAGTCTGTGATGTGCGCTGCCACTCGCAAGCACAAAGAAACCGCAAGTCGCTGCGCGTTTGCAGATGTTGCCTGGACGTTGCTTGGCGGGGGTGCAGTGATGGATGGGATCTTGGGATCGGGGAATGCCAAAAAGGCAGGGCGGCTTTGAGAGAGCGTGCGGCAAACGAGTAAGGGTCGGAGGAATGGAGTGGCTGCCCAAGGGCAACGTCGGCGACGAGCGGCGTGATGGTGGCTTGCGAGAGGCGTTGAGGAGGCGTACCAAGGCGCTTCTGGCGCTTCCTGCCAGCAAAGGGATGGTGACCAGGAAAAAGGGGAAGCAAGGAGAGAGATGGGACAAGTAGTAATGTGGGACAAAGTGGCAGGAAAAGCGAAGCAGAATGAACTGGCTGTTGCGGAACGTGCTTTTTGGGAGAGTCGGAAGAGGAAGGGTCTCTGCAGAGCTTGGGAGAACACAGAGCCGTGTGCTCAGGACCGTTTGTCTGCGACACCGATTACAACCAACGCCACTTTGGGAGCAGTATGCTCAACACACAAGGTGCAAGAAACAAACTACCCAAGTCGACAGACTGCGAAGGTGGGGGGGGGGGGGGGGGGGGGGGGGGGGGGGGGGGGGGAGGGGTAGCAAGAGGTGGAATTGTCGGTCAACAGTCGAGTCAGCTGGAAACGACGAGAAGGGGTAGAGATACTGCGAGACCAAGGAGAGGGGATAGTGGGAACACGAGGAACACCTTACCTCACGAGGTTGCGAGATCGATTTTGTCGATTGCAAGAGTGCAAATTCTTGCGGTCGTTGCGTGCACAAATGGGGTCGTCGCGGCTGGCTCTAATGCTGCACAAGGTGTATGTTGAAGAAGAGGAGAAGCAAGAACGCAAACCACGCGTTGGTGTCATCTGCTCATGTCGATGGCAGGTAAACAGCATGGACGTCGCCGCTGCACCCACATTGCGCACACCCACAGTTTGCGCGCCGTCTCGGCGCGCAGCAGCAGCAGCAGTAGTAGCAGCGGTAGCGGCGGCGGCAGCGGCAGCGGCAGGAGGCTCTGCTGCTGCACTGGGGGGCCGGGGGGGGRGGGGGRGGGGGAAGGGGAGAAACATGGGCCAGACCAAAATGCGTCCACACTTTTGGCAAGGGACAAGGGACGGATGGAGTGCGTTGCATTTTTGTACGTATACGCAGGGTAAGCCTGCGAGGCCGGACGTTCCATGAATGTGCCTCGATTTCTGCTCCTGAAGCTTGTTCCCTCCGCCCCTCCCCCCTGGTCCAGTGCACCGGCACCAACTCCCGTCTGTCCGCAAGGCCGGCAATGCCGCCAGGCCGCAAGGCCGACCGCGCGCCAGCGACCAAACTTCGGGCAGCCCCTTATCCTCCTCCTTATTAAAAGCAGCCAGATCCTGGCTGGCCACGGCTGGCCCCGGCGGGCCTGGCTGGCTAACTGACTAGAATGGCCCGCCTGGCCCGCTGGCTGCGTGTTTGTGCCGAAAGCGGCCACCTAATAGTGAGTACGTGATGCCCATTATTATCATGGGAGCCGCTGTTGCAGGTAATGTACTGTATGTACGGATGCCGAGGCGGCTGCTCAGGAACTGCGGTTCTTTCGTCGTTTTTTTCTTCTCCTCTCCCCCTCTCTCTGGGGGTTTTTTTTTTTTCTTCTTTTTTTCATTCTTTGGAATCGTATCTCGGCCTATGGAGAACGGTTGACCCGCGTCTCTGCTTGCATTGGCACACCGCTCTGTTGCTCACTCTCGATCGGACCTGCAGTGCTCGCACTGTAGTCGGGCTTCCCGATTTCGCGCTCTCGGCCTGTCGGATTAGGCATCACCCCACACTTCCCCTTGTTTACCCCTGGTCCCTATTGATCCTCTTCAGACCTTCTTCGATGGTTCAGAAGTCTCTCGTCATACCTGCAACCAAGCCGGCACAGTTACGTTCGGGCTTTACGGCTGCACAGAAGATGCATCGGACACTACCCCGGACACGGCAAGATACCCCTGTCCGCCCCATTGGTCGTGTTAACGTGTTTCTACTCTTTTCACCCTGTAGCATGTCGATGGTAACTACAATGTAACTGCAAAGCGCCGTTGGCCCGATGTATCAAGTGCGAGTACCGTCTTACTCCATCCATACCGCATCCATCTTCCGGCGCGGTGCGGTGCCTGCACTTCATCAACTAAGACACGCATCTGGCACATGCCCGAGCAAGCAAGGGACTCACCCCCGTGCCCGTGCCGAACCCGACCTTCGTTAACCTTGTGCGGAAACAGGTGCCGGTCCAGATGCAAATGGCGCTATGCACAAGGAGGCTGCCATCCTTCGACCTCACCAATGCAGGTTGCACTTGGGAGTACGGTATAAACATTTTCCGAGCATCTATGTGTAACTGGGTGATAGGTGGCTAAGGCTGATGAACCCTTCGCCCTTGAAGCGGAAATGCCGCGGCAAAGTTTGAATCTAACTCTGGCCCGCATCCGAAGAAACGTATCACCTCTTGTTACATCGAATGATGGAAGCAGCATATGTGGTTGGTTGCTATCGTGAGCATTGCAACATTGGGCTTAGTGGGTTCAAATGACTGGTATCTCTCCGGAGTGAGGTCCGGAGAAGGTGGCTGTCAAACATCAGCCACAGTAGTGCGCATCAATTGCCGATCACGATGATGATCAGACAACACAAATCTCCGTGTTGAATGCTGATTGAGCTCGGTCTCGCGCGGCTAATCCCACTCTCCTATCACATGTTCCACTGGCGCAGTGGTATTGTACCTCGTCGAGTAGCCCAGTACCGGAAACGCCAAAGACGCCTTCACTCCCTCTCCACCCTCAGGCCAACACAAACACAATGCACCCCGGCACAAAACATCACATCAACCCAGGGCGTGACTGGGTCCGACGGCGAGCATCAGCCCCGCAGTTGCCAGCCCTGTGCCTTGTTTTTTTTTGGTGCATTGCGAGTTTATGCGCAAAGGCACCCACCCGGCCGAAACTCTGGACCTGAGGCAGAGCAAGGCCCGACAACCCGCAGCTGTTGTGTCGATGCTCTCTGCTTGATAGTCGCTCTCATTCATCCCTAGGACCTGTCTCGGGATCTCGGGTAAGGAGTCTGCCTAGTTTGGAGACCTACTGTCATAGGTTCAAGGATGCCCTGTGATGGACCCTTTCGGGAGGAACTGACGATCATCTGTACATGTACATCTGTCAAGTCACTGCCTGCCAAACTGAGTTCCAACAAGCCCACTATGAGAGAGCATCTGATTGCACGAACACAATGCACCTGGACCGAATCAGACATCCCCTGCTTAGGAGAGGACGACGAGGGAGGACAGAACGCGGGAAGCTTTGTCGAGCACGCTCCCGACTGCTGACATGCCCTGCCCATTGCGCTCTAGGGCGTCACCCCTTGACTGGCTGCATTTCTGAGCCCCAGAACATGGGGTACTAAACAAGGAAGCGCGAACGTTGACCACTGGCAGGCAAGAGCGCAGCGCAGTAGCGGTATCGGGTAAAGTGTGGAGAGGCACTAGAGAGGAGGATGCCCTGACGTGGCCACCGATAGAAGTGTGGCCATGCTATCTACAAATCGCCCGCGCCAAGGTCATCTCAATACGGCGCGGGGCAAGTTGAAGGAATCTCCGATGAGAAAACGTCGTACGCTCGTCTTGTGGCATACGACTAGCACCTGTAATAGAAGCTCAGGAACACTCGACACCGTACGCCAGCCCATATCACGCTAAGACAGTCCATCAACCTGGACCCTGTGCGGGGACAGCGGTACTGAACGGTATTCCCTTCAAACTGGGCCAACCGAGATCTTGGACTGGGCGTCCACCCCGTCTCTGAGCCCCATCAGCACATTGGCTCGTCCGATGTCAAACGTCCGAGATCTACATGACGAGGCGCTGAGATGGCGCTGCAATGAGGATCTTGGTGACTCTTCTCAATGGGGTTGCTCCACATCTCTTAACCCGGGATTGGTCCATGCCCTTCCTGACACAGCACAACCTCGCCAAGGCGCCGTTATTTCAGCGGGGATCGAGGTGGACTTTACCCGTTTCCGGACCTTGGCGCACTTCCCTCCGACTCGTCGCAGCCCCATACTCAATGGGCTACTGACCTTGGGAGGTGGGCGGCTGACACTGCGCTAGGATTCCTTGGATGGCATCTAAACCAAGCTCGGTAACGTAGACCACTGGCCGTTACTCAGGCAGTCCTTCAAAAAAAAACCCGAGATGCCTTGTTTTAAACGCCGTCATGCGAATGTGTAGACGGCAAGCTATGTTGGGTTCGACTTACTGACAACACACGCGCAATAATAGTCTTTGTTTGTTCTGGCTTGGGTAACAGGGCGTCTGAGGTGTTGACTATGCAAACACTCAGCCTCTTGGCGAATTGGGAGGTATGGATGTAATGTCTTGTCTGAACCTGTTCTGTGCCCTGCTTGTGGCACACGGTACCTGGCAGTGTCGACGACGGCAACGATACCGTCATCGTTGGGCCGATGCGTCAGGTTACCCCTAGCCACCCGGGTCTGTCCAGGGTCAGGTGTGGGTGTTATGTCACCGCTAGGGTTTGGGTTTACGCGTTACCGCGTGGAGCCGAACGCCGAACGGAGCAAGCGTGCAGACTACATGAGAATGCTGTTGCATGTACCAGAGCACCGTCTCGTGCATGCAAGGCAGAAGACGTTCCCCTCAACCAGAGCCATGTCCTTGACTGCCCGGTCGTTGATCAAATGATTTGTGGCATTGGCGGCCAGGTTGCTTTACAGGTTGGTTGATTGGTTGGCATGTGAATGGGCCGAGGACGACGACGAGGAACGCTCTCAGATTTTGAGGCCCCCCATGTCCGGCATGGCTGCTATTGATTTAGTACAAACAGTACATGCAGTGCACTCGCAGTCCGATCGCCTCCGCACCTATAGTTGTACTGCGAGCCAGTTGGCCATCAGCACAGGTGCCACATGTTTGGTGATGTATCGGATGCATATTAATCCCTCAACGCCGGCGAGAGTCGATGGCGACTATCTATGGTAGTAATGCTGGTCTTATCATGATTGCTTTGTACAGTACCTTCTGTTCAACCACACTGTATCAGCTCACCACAGTCCTGACTCTACTTCACACTTTGCAAATATGCGCACAGTGGAGCTCATGCCCGAACAAGTGGGTGGCGCAGCCTTATGGTACCTGTCCCCTCATCCCCACTTTCCTTCGAGAGTACGTCCGTTCTTAACAAATAGCACAGCCGCATGCCCGATGTCCCAGAAAGTAGTGGCTCAGAGACGGCGGCCTTCTCAAAGCAGTCAGCCTCATAAAACATGGCTGTTCCATCTAATACTGCCACCGTCAAGCCTCGTGACTAAGCCCCGTGATCCGTGGCCCATGGGACAAGAAATGCTCCCAAAGTCATAAAATCGGAACAAAAACGCAAACGACAGCACCAGTCTCTGTGCTGGAGTATGCTTTTCGAACTGCGCTTCACGTTCCCCATTGAGCCCTCGTCGCTCTGAAGTGGTTTGTGTTTCATTCATCACATCACGGTCTCTGAGGATCAAATCTCCCTGATCTTGTCCAACTGACGCGCATGGACGCAATCAGTCTCAGTCAACACCCACTCCGGAGCGGAACACGGCCCGACTTCTGTGGAATGCTACTCCTGACTGTCCCTGGCAAAAGTTTCCTGCCATATTTTGAAGACGTTCCATCACTCTTATAGGGGCATTCTGAGCGACCGGAGAAACACAAGGCGCTGATCAACGAGGCATTTCCGGCGCCACTCCTCAAAGCGATTCAAGCCATATCAGGACTGGGCTGGACGGCTGGTTTATTCATCACAAGAAAAAAATACTGAACCGTCATCTTCCCGGCTGTTCCAGGAAGTTCTGCTTCATTCAAGAGACTCCACCAAGACCTAGCTCACTGTAACCGGCTTCTATCAAAGCCCTGCTTGAGGCCAAGCTGTCCTTAACAAACCCTTGCCTACCAAGACTCTCTACCATACACGCGCTCTACACTCCCACATCGTCAAGCTCATCCCTCAGCAGCTGTCAAACTCTAGTCAGCATGTACTGCTTGCTCCAGATGCTTTGCTCACTCACATCAACAGCATCTCTCACCACTCCACTCAGGAAAGCACTAGCGCGATCGGCGAATTCGGAACAACTAGATTCACCCTATCAATAATTGTGGCTGATCTTTTATTCTTTCTGAAATTCCTTCGGAAGTCTCCAATCGTGATCACATGTCATGGTCGTGCGGGAGAGAACAACGCTAGTACACGCTACGTTCCGTGCACAACGTAGGACATCTTCACGAGGCAAGGGCATGCCTTCATGCTGGTCGGACGCTGTGTTCACCTCGAATCTCAATGTGGGCGGGTCGCTCCCAAACCGTTGAGGAGCAGCCTGCAGTCCTCAGGATGAAAACCCGAATGCACTGTGCTCAATGGCAGCGAGGTATCTGACAAACCTGACCAGAGGTGGCGTACTTCTGACCTGGTCCGGCCGAAGAAGCCAGGTGGCTTCGCTCATCAGGAGAGGGTGCCGTTGCGCTCAAACCACCTCCCCGAACGCATAGTCCTTAAAGAGAAGGACCAGGTTAGTCACGACTGGCTTGGACAGTCTTCGAGGCGCACCCAAGGTAAATGGGACATCTACGGGTTAAAATGAAAGGAGGCGCACCCATGAAAGAAAAACGAGTGGGGCGCTTCCGAAAAGGAAAACCGCGTCTTCGGCCTCCTGACTTCAAGCATCTCAGGATGAGTACTCACCCAGGGCTTTCCACGTCATGCTGGAGACGCCACAGTGTCTTCACGCAGGAGTCATGTCCACAGGGCACCCGGCAATTCGGACTACGGTTGATGGCGGTGCCAACCTTTCATTCACCGCATGTAGCTCACTCGATCGGAGTTTGCAAAAAACGTAGCGACCATTATGAGCCCACCTGACTTTCCACTTGCATAAAACAAACCGCAAATGTGTGCAACCCAACTCAGGTCGCTTCCGCCCTGTCGAGGATTACTGGCAGGACTTTTAAGACAGGCAATTCGTCAGGGACGAAGTATTTCTCTTCCGCTGATTGAGTCGACCATTTCCTTCTCCCCCATCTCCTTAGCAGTGGGATTCCGTCGTTTGAGTGGGAAAGAGTAGTAGGCTCTCGTACTGGATGCACGAAACTCACCTGCAAATATTGCAAGCTCCAGAGCATGAACGCGTGGAGAGGCAGAGGATATGCCAGGCACGATCCGAATCTACGTGGCGTGGGTTTATGCATGTTGTCAGCTGACGCTTGAGCCTGAGCCTATGGCTAGCCGGACTGTTCGTGCGTGATGGAGCTTCGCACTAAACTAAAAGGGAGTCATACGACGTCCAAAGGGGGGGAAGCCATGCCGTTTTGTGCCGAAACACCATCAATCTTCCCGCGGCCCTAACAGGGGTATTGTGCTGTCGGGCGAAGAAACCCCATTAAGCCATTTCGGCTTCGGGAGTCAGCCACCTGCAGGCACAAAACCCTCACTTACGTTGCTCCGAACTTTGGGTTCAATTGCTCAGCTCAGATGTTGCCACCCCTCTATTCCCGGTCCCCGTTCATTACCACTAGAACAAGAGTTGCATAATGCAGGGAGAAAGAACAACTACTGCATACCAAGCAAAGAGGCCCGAAACGTTTATGCAAGATAACAGATATCGGACCACAGAAGAAACTGTCTCGGCGGCAAGGTCGTTTATGCAGGGTGTTCTATGTGAGAGATTACGACGCCATCTCTTGGCCAGTGAACGGCTGCTCCTCAGTATCATTCCTGAACGGCGAAGTGCTTCTGCCCACAGGCAAGGTGTCGTCAGCCCCCAAAAGGCGTTGCGTTCAATATGCAGGACATTAGGTAGGGAGCGGCAGCAGCAGGGAGGGACAACAACAGAAATGACAGAGGGATCAAGGTCAGATTGGTCGTTCCACCGGGAGATGGACATGTGTATGTATGCCAGAACCTTATCATGACGCATCTTTCCCATCGAGTTCAATCGAACGGATCTGAAACCTTACACCCAAGCCATGAATTACAGTAATGGTCGTAATGTGTTGCTGGAGTCCCAATGTCGTCTACTGATTTGGACGCAGATATTTTCTTTCCGAGCCCTGTTGTGACTCCCTTTCAACGACATCGACTTCCCGACCAACCAACGACCTCATTCTATTCAGGAAAGCACAACACCACTCCCCTGTTTCAATACCTCTCCTCCGAAACGTGTTCGGGGATTGGGAGTATCATAAGAGCACCAGACACCATTGGACGCTCAAGGTCGGGCGGCTTTTGTGAGCAGTCCAACAGTGTGCTTGGCATGACACTCAACCCACCGCGCTCCACACACACACCTACGTCGCCGAAGGAACACCCCCTCCGGGGTCTCAGAGCTCATCTCCTGTGCTCTTGTTCATCAAACCTCATTATCAGCTAGGCGGACCTTACGTCCCTGCCTCAGGAACGGGGTCCTCATGGGGTATAAGAAACCACAGTCCCCGATATCATGTGAGAGATCATGGCCCTCAATATCTGTTGTCCGTTTTGCCATGTCTTACCAACATCACTGGAGCTGTGTCCTTGAGGCTGACAGAGTGCGGGACGGTCATGGAAAACATTTGTACTGGATGTGATGTCGAAGCTGTTATCTCGGGGCGACGCACAATACCTGCAGTTGTCAGTGAGCAGCAAAGCGCCAACCATTCTCATTCGTTGAAGCTTCTGCCTCCCTCCCGCCCCTCTACTTGTACATCTTTGACTGTCCCCTGTAAAGTGGGCGCCGTGGCTAACGCGATGGATGGTTAAGGCCCTTAAGGACAGACGGCTCTTTTGGGCGGAACATGTCGGTTCTTGTCATTACCTTCCTGTGGCGAGGACCAGTGATGGTCTTTTGACATTTTTGAACATCAGACCACGTAAGCCATGGTAGAACAGCACCAAGGACCGTGGCTTCGTGCGCAACAGACTCTTGTGGCATCCACATATCTGCTCCGGGTGATGGTACTTCCCGTCCGCAAACCGAGAAGGTGTCTGTCATTAACTTCCGGGTTGCAGGTGGGCTTTATATTTTACTTTTTTTTTTTTGGTTTGTTTTGGGCTTTTCTTCCTTGGTATGTTGAGTACACAGCACGGATCGCGGCTGCATTTGACGTCTGCGGGTCTGCGGGTCTGTGGAGGGAGGGTGGCGGCATGGCTCATCAAGACGGTCAGGACAACGTGTGGGATGTTCGAGATTACCGGTACTTCCGGAAGTGTGTGAGGACTGGAGTCAGTCCATTGTGCTTCGAGTCTTTCCTCTTTTGCTGAAGCTGCATCGGTAGCTCAGTGGAGGCTCATCATGAGAGCAGCTGCCCGAGTTGTGTGGACGCCAACCTCGTAAGAAGGTAACAAGTCTGTTACAAACTGAGACCCTCCATGCCATGGTCCCTCCGTCTGACTGTTCAAACCCCACCTGGCTCCTGGTGGCTTGTGCAGTCGACTTGTAAACCCACAAGCCTCCTCTGGTATGTGGCCGTGACCAAAATCCTCGGATGTTTCTACTCGACACCACTCTCTGACTGCGATTTACTTCACTTGGGGCGCCATGACTCATGCGCCAGGGCATGTCAGAGAGGGAAGACAAGCCAGTATGGAGGGATGTGAGGAATGTACGATATTTCCTCAAGCCACTATCGCCACATTCCGTCCAGATCCCTCGGTTGCTGTGTTGCCGGTATTGAGCTCGCCTGTAAATACTCGCCGTGCAAGTCTCGCGTGCCCTCTGATAGGCCCGTCATTCCCGACATATGTATTCCTTGACCACTGCAGGTCCTAGACCAGCAATCGGCCATAGGTCAAACGGCAAATGTGGGGAAACACGAGGGACCAAGATCCTTGACCGAACCTGATGGCCCAGTCACACAGGTGGTCCAGTGGCATTTCTGTCTGATCGGTCACTTTTACCCAGATGGCGCTGACTGCAACTTGTATCCCTGTGGACCTGACCCAGAAAGTCCTTTGCGTACGTTCACCCACTACGGTGCCCTGGAAGGTGGCATCTGGGACTCTGGTCGGTCCCCACTGATTCACACGCCTCCCCACTGTCAACTGTACCTCACGGATCATAGCATTCTCAAAGTCTGTAGCCGTCCCCGGAATCTTCCCGTGATCATCCGAGTGTGCCTGATAATGGTTGCAGGAGACGGCCACCCCGCTGGGCCGCTAATCAGTCATGGGGCCAACGGCAAAGGCACCTCGGTCCCTCGTCTTGCAAGCATTCACCCAAGAGTGTGAGAACGTATTCTCATGGCATGTTTTTATTTCATTCTCCGTCATCAACAGAACTTTGCCATTGTTCTTGACCATGCCTTGACGACAGCGACGTGGGAGCCACAAAGCACCTTAAACCAGAAAAAGAAGTGAGCGAGCATCTTTACCACGGCTCGCAATCAGTGGTACCTGTCAAACGGTCCCGCCAAGCTGTGTCTGCGCGGAATGAGTTAGAAAGCTGTATGTTACAAACATCCATAGAGAGATATCAGGCATAGGTATCTGAATCTAAAACAGGGAGACTTTGTCGCCGGGGCGTTGCGTCACGCATCCCTGTGGTTTATAGCGGCAGTCATCGGCGTTTTGCAAGCGATGTTGGTCGGTGCTCCTCTACGCCACGAGTCTCGGTGGCCGTACTTCAGCCCCATCGTTTTTGCTGGGTCGGAAGGTGCAAGGACATATTCGGCCGCAAGTTACTCCTGCATCTGCTTGCGGTTAACGGCGACAAAGTGGTACGCGACGATAAGGACCATGGCAGCGACGCCAAGGCCGTTTGAGATATCCGTAAGGGTACCGTCCGAGATCATGGTGCGGATAGACGTTCACGCTGTGGGATGGGCCGGTAACAGAGCTGAAGAGTCAGTACGCCCCTTCTGTGGGCACAAAAGCTACTTTGCGCGGAGAATCGATACGCACGACTCAATACGAGAGGCTGCAAGTCAGCAACCATGCGATAGGGGCCGTTCTAATACTCACATCTTCAGAGTGGGTTATGCGGATGGGAATCAATGTTGACCCGAGGATGTCATTGAAGTGTTCGAAGGTGTCGGCGTCACCAACATCATCAGACGCGCTGCCTCCGTGCGACACGTTGTCGTGGTTGATTTCGCAACATCATCCCCCCACTTAAGTGAGATGGATAGAGGGATATAGGGATATAGGGATAATCCGCAAAACGCGTTTTGCACGCGGAAGTGCGTCATAGCACATGCGCACATTGGCACAAGGACCCCATCCACGCCATAGTACCACAGTGCGCTGTCACAACGTCACAATTGACACCTGCAACTGTTCGTTCCACCATTTCTGTTGCGTTTCCTCATCCTTAGCTCTCCCTCGAGTCCCATCATTTCAGGTTGTACTCGGTTTTCGCTTGACTTTCTGTTGTTACTTCCTTCAACTTCCGTCACAATACGCTCCCAACTTTTTGCGTTCGCCGCGGTGACGCTCACCTTCGCGATGGCCCTCAATCTCCAACAAGGACACACTTACTTCCGGATCACATCGTCGTCGCCGAAACAGCTGGATCTTCCTCAGGGCTTCCAGTACGTCGGCAAAGTAGGTGAACTGGACGATGAGCACGTTTTCGAAGTCACGGTCGATGGCCAGCCAGTCGATCCTGCTGGAAGCGTATGGGCAACGAATGGACCGAACGTCATGAAGCAGCTGGAAGGGAGTGGCCTCAAGACGGAGCTTCTTGTCCACAAGCAGCGGGCAAAGAGAGATGAGTTTTAGGTGTGTTAGACTTCTGGACGCTATCGCCGTTGACATTGGCCGTTCGCTAACCAGTATTAGGTATGACATGGCCTGAGTGATTGAGAAGCTCTGCCGTGATTGTATACCCCACTGCTACCCAGCAGGCCTTGCATGTGGACAGTTGTTGTCAAGCGTGGTACCTCTCATGGGTTGATACTACTGCTCTGTGTGCTGTCACACTGATGTACTGACAGGTGTTCCCTTGCGCGCTTCACCAGGTCGGCCGCTGCTTACCTTGGATTCTAATCGCCCAAATCGAGCTTCCGCAGGCCCAGGGTACGATTGTAAGCAGGTGAAGTCGGTTGATGCGTTACTGTGTGACAGATGGGCCGCGCTCTCGACCAACACGTCTTAGACTATCAAGGGCAGTGCGGCGCACTCCTTGGTTTCCAATCTTCCTTGCGGCCCTGCCGATTCCCTAGGCCCTCTGGGGACCTATTTTCCTTACCCCGCATCTTGTCGAGCCAGCAGCTCTTGTTTTCCCTCTGCTCACCACTGTTCATTGCGTGACTGCCACCTCGCGGGAAACCTCGGCCGACGCGATCAGCCAGTCCGATCGAATCAGGCATCGGCCGCTTAGCTCAGTTGGTTAGAGCATCGTACTAATACGCAGACGCGTGTCGGTTATGCGGGGGTCGGCAGTTCGAGCCTGTCAGTGGTCACGGGGCACAAGCCCTTCCTTTTTCACCTCCATTGCAGGTGGGGAAATGAATGGACTCGATTGAGCGTACGGGAGACACGCAGGAGCATATGGGTATGACATTGGGACGGGTGGTAATGATAGTTGAATGATGACAAAATGGAAATGTCGAGTTTTGGCCCTTCTTCCCTTCTGCCCCCACTGAGAACGGGTTGGGATAATCACTGTGGGCATCATGTTATTAACATCTTCGACCTCCTTGCACGCCTTGCACGGTTATAAGAACAGTATAGCGTCAAGTAAATCGGCAGCATAACAATCAGCATGATGAATTGGACTGGCCTTTCCGCTTACTGCCTTGTGCCCAGCGGCGAAACTTTCAACTGCCCTCTTCACAGGAAAGGTATGCACAACCCGACGCGTATCGTCACCACGCGCATGTCTTGAATCGATCTAGGAAAACGCGACAGGAGACACTAACGTAGAGTGAGTAAACCACAACACGACAGTTACTGAAACATAAGAAAAGATATATCAATAAACGGAAAAAAAAAAAAAAAAAAAAAAAAAAAAAACGGAAGAGAAGAGAGGTGGCGAACATTCTCGCACCTCATCGTTAAGGAGACCGCAACTCTTGCGCTACCTTGGACTGCCAGTGTACTGGAATCAGTTTTGATTGCAAGCTGGACAGGGCAACATTCCTTCGACGACGAGGACGGCGGAACATGGTTCATTCCATATACATCCTGGGGGCTTCGTCCACACTGTGGTATGCAAGTGGTCAAGCAATCGGTCTTATGCTGTAAGATCCGACGGGGAAACCCACCGCGCGTTCGAGTCGCGCCCACAGTAGGCTGGCGCTGCAGAGGCGGCGCAGTGTGTTCCTTTTTGGGAGGTGAGGTTCGTTGTGACCGTGGGAGCGGATCGAGCGGAGGGACGGGACCGGGCGCTGATGGAAACGGACGACATTCGTCTTGTTAGCGTTTTGCAAGCGCACGGCCCGGCACGCGGGCGGGCAAGTCAGTAGTGCCGGGGCCGTAACAGTCGATGACCTCGATGAAGTACGGTACATCAGTGGAGCGAGGGGACAGTTGTGTGCCACGACGGGACCCTCGGCAACCCCTCTGCAGCAGACAAGGGGACGCATGATGTCAAGGCGTAAGTTGACAACCAAGAAACAGGTTACATTCGGCACTGTGAATGGACACCATCTGCAAATGCGCGAGATACGATGCCGGATGGTCCATACAGAGACGCAACGCGGACCCGCGAAGTTGGTCTCTCGGCCATTGATAGGGTATGGATCTACTTCGTTACAAAGGAGGGTTCGTTTTTCAGACTACGCATGGGAACTCGTTGAATGTTGGTGGTGGCGATGATCGATGAGAAAGATGAAGCTAAGAGGACGGCGCGTCGGGCACCAGCTACTCCGGGGTGACGTGGAGCATGGTCGCTGCAGGATCACATGCTGTAGAGGCCGCCGAGGCAGATAGCAGGATGGCGCCATCAATAGCCAGCTTACTTGCTCGCACTGAGCTCGACCGCAAACGCGATCGCAAGCTTGGAGAACTCGCGCATGTGAGTGAACGAAAACTCGGGGTGGTCGATCGTGTCGCTGGTCGAGTGGATGTTCTTGTTCGAGTCCTCAAACGTCGACTCAATCGCGAAAGCAGACTGGTAGCCAGCCTTGGTGAACGAAGCGTGGTCCGAGCAGGAGTAGCCGCACTTTGTCTTGACAGGAGGAATGGCAAGGTACCTCTCAACGAGCTTGTAGAGGAAGTCGGTGAGGTCGGGGTCAACGTAGTCCTGGATGATGCCAACAGACTCCTTGGTGCCCTGCTTGACCCAAGCCGTCATGTCCATCTGAAGCATGGCCTTGACCTTGACACCCTTGTCCTCGTACGACTTTGCAACAGCCTGCGAACCAAGAAGACCGCCCTCTTCGGCCGAGAAGAAGTGGAACTCGACAGGCGCCGGGGATGTGAAGTTGGCATGGACGAGGGCACGGAACGCCTCAAGTGCCGAGGTGGTTCCCGAGCCATCGTCATCCGCGCCAGGAGCAGGGAGGAAGGGCCATGTGTTGGTCGAATCCTGGTGGCTACCAACGATCGTCACAGGGTCGTGCTCCGAACCCGAGGTGGGGAAGCGCGCGATGATCGAGTTCTGGCCCCAAGAGTGTTCAAACTCGGTGATCTTAATGTCCGTTCCGTATGCGATCTCCCGAAGCTTAGCCAAAAGGAACTTCTGAGACTCGCGGCCAGTGTCCGAACGGTAGTGCCTTGTGCGGAACGAAGTAAACTTCTGAAGGAACGTTTTCATGTGCTCGACGCTCAGCGTCTTGAACATGGGCTTGATGGTGCTCGACTGCTTGCCAGGCTTAGGATAAGCTGCGAGGAATGGTCAGTACAGTCCATTAGACATCCACAGCCAATGTGCTATCTTCCCCGTTCATACTCACAATACTTGACATTCGAACCGCCAGGCGCGAGGAAGCTCGTGATTCCCAGTGTCGGAGTGTCAGTGCTACGGCAGAGTCAGTAATCTACTTTGGGTGTTGGTGTCGTCACGCCACCATTCCCATTTGGGAGTCATAGCGCATTGCACGATCATGTCAACGTGCAGCGCTCAGGCGCTCAGACCCGTACAGAGGCGGGGTCTACTCACATGTCCATGAAGCGCCGCCCGGCGGCCTTGGCCTGGATCTTCTCCTTTTCAGAAATCCATCTGTGAAAGCGTCAGAATAGTTGCGCTACCTCTGCGTGCAGCCGGACAATGCTCACCGAGGCGGCTCGTCCTCTGCGAACTGGACAAGACGGAGCTCGTTGAGGTCGATATCTAGGATAAAGTCGGTCTGAGCCGAGGCATCCGGTGCGGGTTTGCCGCTGGATCCACCAAACACCGCCTGGCTGCCGTCATTTGCCTGCACTACCAGAGGCGAGGTGGGAACGGCAGAGGCGAGGAGCGGGAGGGTAAGGAGCGTGGCGAGATGCATGGCGTGTGTCGAGAATGGAGTGGTGAGGACGAGGGTGAGAGTGATGCAGACAGATGGGGGATTGAATGTGGGACTGCAAGAGATGCAGAGGAGGAACGAGTGTGCAGAGGCAAGGCGGAAAGCAGAAACACATCCAGGGTGGGACCATCTGGATACCCGCCCATACCGTACCAGTATGCTACAGTCACTTGTGTGCTATACAGGGCGTTTTTGGCTGTGGGCCGCGCGGGTGCCCGTGATCTGGGAGCTGGGAGGGGGCACTGAGGTGGGTGGGGTGGGGGTGGCGTGCGGAGATGACCCTGAGCGCTGAGACCAGAGCAGCGCGGGACTATGCTCTCCGCATACACCCAATTCACCGCATTCACACTTGATCGACTATGCACCATGACATAAACGGAGTGCGCAATGCGGAGATGCCCTGTTTAGGCACACAGATCCATCATCTCGGATCACACATGTGCAGTCTCCAGCCGGAGCATACGACATCCTGGACATAAGAAGCGAAATGTCCCATGATCAGTCGTCGTCCAGTCTCAACGGATGACCATTGTTATAATCTTCAGCACGATCTGTTTGTCTTCAGATCCTCTGGAACACAGGTACCCTGTTGTCACTAGGTCGCTGATGAGACATGAAGAGAGGATCATCGAGTCAGACGGCCTTGCGATGTTTCGCCATGGCGTGGGGCAATCCAACTGCTGTAGATGGTGGCCATGATGAGGCGACCTCATTTACAAGCATCACATGTATGACCGCTCTACACCAAAAGTCTACATACATTACACTTGACAGTGCCTGTTGGTACTCACCTAGACCTTTGTCTTTTTTGCGTCCTGGCTGTCAGTCAAGGCTTTGACAGTGAACTTACAGGAACATCTTCACCGTTCACAGGCTTGCCAAACTTTTCGGCACGTTTCCTCTTCTTCTCCTCTTCCTCCGCCAACTTCTGTGCCATCTCACTGCGATGTCAGCACATAAGCCTCGATGCACGAGTGATCAATTTGCTCACGGTGTCATTTCTGCGGGCTCGGCCTTTGTTGCAGCAGGAGTAGACGCGATGGGAGCAACAGCAGGTGTTGTCTTCTTCTCGACCACACCAAACTTCGCAGCGCGCCGTGCCAGAACTTCGTCCGAAATACCGAGGGAAACGCTCTTGTCGATGGCTCCCGGTTTCTCCTTTTTGGTCTTGTCGACAGAGACGCTGACAGCGGCCTCTTCAGGCTTGGGCTTTGTGGGCTTGGGCGGGTTCCATGGCATTCCGAAACGTTCAGCACGCGCCTTTTGCTTCTTTTGTTCATCGGTGAGCTCGATCTCAGGCTCGGCATTCGCCTGGGAGTTAGCCCATTGTCTCTTATGACCCGGAAAACATACCTCGCCACTGGCAGTAGAATCAGGAACAGGTTGAGATGTGAGAGAAGCGTCAGCTGCGGTGGAAGTTGCAACAGCGGCGGCAGGAGGGATAGAAAGGGTCGGGGCTGCCGCAGCGTCCGCGACAGGCGCAGTGGCAGCAGGTGCAGCACCTGCAGGCGCAGCTGTGGAAGGAGGGGCGTCGGCGGTCGGAGCCAATGCTGTGGCAGCAGGCTCATTGGGAACGTCCACCTGCAAGTCAGTCGCCGTTGCGTCATGACCCGTCTTCGTTGTACTCACAGACTGCTCGCTGGGAACGTCCTCGCCCGTCACGCCGGCATCAACGAGGCGCTGAATGAGATCGTCCTTCTTTCCAGATTGGGGGAGCCCATGTTTCGACAAAAGCTCTTTGAGCTCCGTTACTTTGAGCTTTTGGCTGGAGTCAGGCCCGTTCTCGGATCACGGTGTGCCTGGATACTCACAGAGAGGTCATATTGAAAGAGAACGTTGAAGGCCCAACAAATGGTGGAGGATTTTCAGTGAGGTAGTAAGGGCAATAGTTGTTCAATGGATGGTGAGGGGGTTGACGAGGGATAACTTTGTCAAAGAATGGAACAAAGGAAATGATGATGGAGTGGACGACAACAACACGCCAGGACGGTCTCCGACGGCATTGCGCCTCGCAGTGACAGTGAACACAACAGTCCATTATCACGTGACCATGAGGTTCAGACGAGCGCACGAGCACCTAACCTGGCTTAGGCGTGCGAAGAATAAGCTGCCTGGTTCTATTAGGTCTGCGTCCCCGTTAGGCCCTGCCGACCAGCCAAGGCCCACCAAAAGGGGCTCGTTTGTTTTTAGTTACACATCATTTTGTTGCCCCGTCTTTGTTGACGTCCATCCCCTTTGCCTCGACCCCGGCACCATCGACAATAACAACAACAACGGCCAGGACAACGATCGCGCGGACAAAGACAGCCTCACCAGCGCGCAAGCATCGTCGAAACGCAGAATTTAGGACAAAAATATTCCTCGCCATACTGCCCTCGGCCGCTGACTCAACACGTCTTCTTCGCATCTTTACGTGTGAGGCAAGCCTGTCACTGTACGTGTTCGCTTTGCTCCACTTGGTCACCAGACGTGGTGTGCTATCATCCATCCATCCATCCACGTTCTGCATGATACAGCATATGGAGCTCGCAGCATTCAACTTTTACTGACGCTCTAGGGTCAAAGGTGCGCAGCAGAAGCAGCGGCCAACACACTTCACAATGGATGCGACACTGCACACCACATTGTCAGATGTTCTCGGTAAGCACCTCAACTGAGTATCAGGATATCCTTACTGACGCCAGTAGACCCCGTTCTCAATGGCACGAGCATTCAGTCCGCAATAACGGACCACGACCATGTTGTCAATCAAATCGATTCTGTGGGCGACGCTCAGCCACAGTCGCTTGATCCACCTCACAATCTGGACGACCTCGAGCAGTTCACGTCCCCGTCAGCAACTCCATTGAACCTTCATTCGGCTGAGCAAATCGAAACCTCACAGGGTAGTCCTCAACCTCCACCTCAACTTGTCGACGATGTGTCAACTCCGATTCCCCCGACTACCCCTGCTCGAGGAAAGAGAGGTCGCAAACCTCGGACGTCGACCCCTTCTGTAATGGTGGACGACAAGCGACGGGAGGCCAACCGTCTTGCTGCGGAGCGCTCTCGTGGCCGCCAGCAGGAAAAGGTTGTTGCTCTCGAGATGGCTGTCCAGGCTCTTGGCGAAGAAAACATCAAGCTAAAGGAAGAAATTGCTCGTCTCGAAGGTCGCGGTGACGACCCGATCAATGTCGATGTCGACACATCAATGATGGACTCAGCGGCTGCTGCCGTGGCTGCGGTGATAGATACTGCGAACGGGTCAAATGCTCCACCTTCGACGGAAAGCCAATCTCACGTCGAGACACAATCGCGCAGCATTCTCGCTGCTCTTCTTTCGCAACCAGGAGTGCCTCTGGACGAAGCACTGGCGGCCGGTCTTGCAGCCACAGATGACGCCGAAGCGGCTACCTGGATGCAGGGTGTCGAAAGCCTTTTCAAGGATGCTGACCCAACTGGGAGACTGGGCGAGCTGGCTGCAGTTGCTGCTGGTCAAGGGGAGGGATCGTCTTCATGTGTCAACGGGATTCAACCTCCAAATCTTAGCGGACCCAGCGATAAAACGGCTGGTGACAAATCGGCATTCCCCCTTGCGATTCCAGGATTGTTGCCAGCTGCCTCTGCTGCCGCCGTCGCCATCAACGCTGAGATGGAGAAGACCCTACGGGAAGAACTTGCCGAGACACGGTCTTCAATCGCTCGTGTGGAAATGGAGCTTGCCCAAGTTCGTGGACTGTCAAGCATGGAAAACGAGTATCCAACCACACCGCTTCCGCCATCATCACTTCCTTCTGAGCTATTCGACGAAGGGATGGACACCGACAGACTCCGTTCGTGGGCAAAACAGGTCAATGCCGACGCCGAACAGCTCAACGCGGAAAAGCTTGTGCTCCGCGAAGTTGTGTCCCGCTTGGCAGACTCGAACGCCGAGGAGAGCGAGAAGGTCAAGGAACTGGCAAACGAGATCCGGGCGCTGGGCATGGATGGTGGCGAGCAGGAGCGCGACAAGGTCTCACTGGTGCTAAAGGCTCTCCGTGCTACCATTACCAATCTCATGATTGCACCCGCAGTACGTCTATCACTGACGAAATTTGCTAGTTTGTCGCTGACTGTGTTGCAGGGGGACTTGGCTGGCAATGCGTTAGTGACTCCCTTCGCCTCGCCAGCGACTGCCCGTCGGAAACGCGGCCGTCCGCCGAAGAGCAGTGTCGCCTACTCTGCGTCGAAGCCCTATGTCTTTCCTCTGGCGTACCATACTCCGTCCCCTTCTGGACGCTCGGACTCGAAGGAGGCTTCCCCCGGGTCGCCAAATTCTCCGACTGCGCCGCGCGCACGTGTTTCTGCCCGAGGCAGGAGCAGACTCGCATACGAACTGCTGAGTGAAGAGACAGTACCAGAAGCTGGACCAAGCACCAAGGGTGAACTCTCTGAAAGCGTGGCAGCCGTACAGGGGGATGCTCCTCCACCTGGCACTCAACCTGAAGCGGGAGGAGCAGAACAAGTAGAACCTGCCGAAGGTTCTGCGATGGAGGGCGAGCCGAGGCTCCATCCTGAGACAAACAGCCACACTGCGGAAGAGGTCCAGAACCTTGTGGCACAAGCTCTTCCTAACTCTCACGCGGACGCACATAACGATTATCTCATGTCCCATCTTACAGAGTTACCGGATACATCACGGCCAATTCCGCTTGATTCGTCTTCGTTTGCGGCGTTCCTACCGGAATCACCGCACCATGCTCCCAACATTGACGCATCCGCACTTGACTCGGTCGCTTCACCAGCACCCAACACCCAGGATCCGGCCCCTGAGTCAACAACGCAGGATCCGCCCCCAAATGTCCTTTCACGACTCAAGCGCGGTCCTCCAGGCAGCTGCGACATTTGCGGGCGAACAGAAACCACTGTGTGGCGTAAACTGATGCTCGCTGGTGAAGAGCACAAGGTGTGCAATCGTGAGTGTGTTGTTTAACCACAGTTTGAGTGGCAGCCGGCTGACAGTTCAGCATGTGGTTTGTACCATGCCAAGTTTGGTATTATCCGTCCGCCAGAATTATGGGGAGACGGCAAGAGCGTCAAGAAGCGCCGCACTTCTTCGCGCCCGACGACCACAAACTACGATGGTTCGCCCAACGGAAATAAACGGAAACGCAAGTCAAAGTTCGGGTTCGACGAGCAACAGCCGCACCAACCGGAGATGGTGCAAGGCAGCGAGTCGCACTCCCAACCACCGGATCAAGAAGCGAACCACCACGATTCCAACATGGGATCGAATGCAATCCCCGCCTCAACCGCCGCTGAAATCAACTCTAATGGCCTCACTGATGGTGCAGTTGGGGAACAGGGCGAGCCGGCCGAACCTCAGAGCCTGACCGATGTTGGTGTGGGGATGTTTGAGGTTGTGTAAGGCTTTCATAGCAAGACACCATCTTTCACGCGGCAATCTGCCCTCCGGGGTGTGTACCACGGATTCGATCCACCCACGGCTTACCATGTGTCATGTATCGATCGATGGAATGTATGTATGGAGCTTTGGTATTGGGTGGTAAAGGAGTTCAAGCGCCGGGCAAAGTGGGCGGTACTAATGTTGCGGTTGAGCATCTGGGAAGGAGGTCGAGCATCAATGTGTAAGGAGGTGAAGATGACTTTACTCCCCGATCTCCGAGCGCAGCTACGGCCCGTGTGTCGCATGTGTCGTGTGTCGTGTGGCCACTCTTCCGACCTCGCGCGGTACCTCGCGCCGTCATCAATCGCAGATTCTGTCTGACCTTCACGCACGGGCGCACGGGAGTATGAGAGATTGGAATCGCAGATTACGGATCCTCGAAATCACCAATGGGCCAATGGGACATATCAGATCACAGATCAGCGGGCAGAGAGCGCAGAGATCAAAGCGCATGAGCACACGGATACAAGGCCCAGGTAGGGCGTAAATGGCCTGAACAGGAAAGCTTCGCGCCCGTGCGCAAAGATGCACGGGCAGCGAGTCGCGCGTGCCCACGGCCCACGGGCCTCAACAGATGCACACCGCAAAGGTACAGAAGCATACCAAGAAGTAATAACGAAGAGCGAAGTGTTACATTCGTACTGCCTTTGCGAGAGACGAATGCCGCGGAGAGGCTACCAATGCGGATTACTGTGTGGTCAACTCGTCGGCATTCCTGGCTAAGCAAAAATACTGGTGGGCGATAATAGCGCTCGCTGACGTTCCGGGGATGGCATGGGGCGCCGCGTTGGTGACCTAACATGCACTGTCGTGGGGCACCATCACCCGGGTTGTGGGGCATCGTTAGTGTCCAGCGACGATAACGCTCGGCGCTAGCGTGAACCTGTCGGCTTACGCGTGGGATCGAGGGAGCGCGTACTCATGCGCTCATGCGCTCAAGCTCGTGACATGCCACAGGTAACGATAAAGCTCAGTATGCTCAGTATCAGACATATCAGGATAGCATCGCCGCTGCAGAGCTGCCGTGCGGTGAACCCGCGCCGACAGATCCCGATGATCCAGGTTGACGGCCATGCGCGAGATCCTCGGATAGACGACGGAAAAGTACGCGATAGGGAAGGAATGGAGACGACCCGTGGAATTAGTAGTCGATAGCGCGCAGTGCGGAGCGGAATCCGAAGTGTGGTGCATGGTAGTGATGGCAGCGGACGCCGCGTTGATGGCCACCGATTGTCGGCGGTGATAGTGACCAGATAGTGGCCATTGTGGCCTTGTGGCCACTGCGGTCGGCTCGTGGCTGGTCCTCGAGGTCCTCGAGGTCCTCGAGATTGTCGGGTGAGCTCGGAGGTTCAGGCACCGCGGCAAAGCCAAGTTCGATAACAGCCCGTCCTCGTTCGAAATTATCGATATCGATTATTATCGAACGGGAGCGGCACGGCAGATCGGGCCTGGCGCGCTTGTGCACCGCGGACATTGGCGAGGCAGGGGAGCAGAGGCCCGAGGACAATGTCCAGGCCTCGGGGACTTCCGCGGACTTGCCCGCCGTTCCGGCTCTTTGGACCGAAAAATTATTATCGAAGAGGCGTCTCTTTTCTCTTCCCCTGCCCTGTCTGCGCACTCTCCGTTTACCCTTTTCTGCGATTATCAGCCATCACAGCATACGGGAATGATTTTCGAATCTGCCTGGCGTCACCTGCCGGTCCGTTCGAAAACGGGTAAATTATCATCGTGTCCGGATTCTTCAACCTATGATCCTATGACCTGTGTCCTGCGGCTGTAGATGCTGCCAACCCGGGGTCAGTGCCCAGTGGCCTGATGGGACGTATGGGACACCGAGCGCTTGCGGTCACGCACACAGCAGCTCGTACTATGTATGGTTCTGACGTATGCTGAGCGCGTGCAGAATATGGCCAGTCGAGGCCAGACGATCACGCACGGCCATGCATTGCCTGTGCCAGAAACAGAAACGAGCTAGGACGATAGCGTCGAAGAGGTATCGCCTGACGGCATGACCCTGCCTCATGCCTCATTGTGTGTGGACAGTAGTGTGTCGGTGGTCGCCGTCGCCGATGGTTACTACGTGACTACATCATCACAAGGAACGTGAGGTACGATCCAGTCAAAGCCTGTCAGTAGTGGGGGCGTCATGCAGGAAGAGGGAGTATCCGCGCATCTCCGTTACTGTCAGGCGGCCACGGATCGCGAGCTTCCTTCACGGCCCTTTCATCACGCCGTCAAAGGCTGAGACGGCTTGCAGGAAGCGCAAGAGTTATGCAGCTGTTAGGAACTGGCGTGTCATGTCATTGACTTTCGAAGACTTCCGCCGATCCACAGAGTTGTGGCGTACACTGTCGCAAGTGGCTGTGTGGACATCCTAACAGCTCCCTGGTCCTGGGGATCCTGAACGTCCTGCGAGCTGCGCCGCAAAGCCGTGCAAAGCCAGTCAAAGTGCCGCCAGATCCAGAACCAGCACCAACGAGAGCCAGCAAAATTGTGACCGTCGACGGTTCGGGTGGCCACAGTCGGTCCGACTGCGCTTCTGTGCCAGCCGCTGGTGCGCTATTTCGAACAGCGCATTTCGAACAACAGAGTCCGGCAGGCTCCGCAGATCCGCAGGCCTGTCCTAGAGACACCACAACTGTGACTTGGACGCCGACGGGGGCTCGGGTGTCAGCCCAGACGTTACGGAAGTACGGAAGGGCGTACCTGAAAGAGGGACGCGGGGGGGATCGGAGCTGGCGACTCTAGGGACCGTCTGATTTGGAGGACGGAGGAGAGGGTGATCCTCGGATTTTTCCTCGGCACCTGAGTACCTGTGTGCACGCGGTGGCGGCGGACCATCGCCCAGCCACACCATTGTCGCTGCCGCGCCGCCGATGATCGTGTGACGCGCACGGAAGCCGGCTGCCACATGCGTTCATACAATGAAGAAAGGAAAAGCAGGAGCTGATCCAACCAGCAGCCATGCATTATCCATGGTCCAACCAGTGGTTTCTGAGAGGTCCGATGACACAATGACCGGAGATGATCACCACATTTGGTTGCTACCTAACGTCGGGTCGGCACTGTCACAGGAGCGCGCCTCGCTGTCAGGCTCAGACAGTGATACATGTGCTCGGGATCAGGCCTCGATGTCTCGAGAACCGAGTACACCAACACCAACAGCATGGTGACATGCTTCTGTGTATTGTGACAAGTGGTCGATGGCCTGGACATGGCCGGTGGAGGTTGATATCGATATGAGCGATTGATGTGAGCCAGGGTCGAACGGATCGGGAGGCCTGGGTGGGAACGGCTTTACACGGCGGAGGATGGACATCCAGGTTGGGTGAAATTGGCAATTCTGACACTCGCATCCGAGTAGAGCCGAATTGCTGGCAAATGGGCGATAATACAGTTCTTCTTGGAGATGAATTCAGGCTTGTAATCGTGCTGGGTAATTCGCATAGCTCTGGGTATAGAGCTAGAGTGCGCTAGGAAACTAGAACCATATTGCATGCAGGGTCGCCGCAGCCGCGCCGCAGGCAAAGGAGAAAAGGAAGCCTCACACACTGCTGTGTGACCTCCACCTGGCCCAGAAGTATGTGCTCAGTGGCGGGCGGGTGTGCGGGCGGGGGGGGGGGGGGGGGAGGGGGGGGCGCGCGCGGGGCTCGGAGGGCTCGGGGGCACTAGGGGGAGCTAAGCTCGCAGCTCCCGGATGTGTGTGCCATAGCGCTGATTAGATGTGTGTGTGCGCATTCTCTACCAATCTGATGGCCTGATGGCCTGGTGGCGTGCCGAAGCCGGAGGCCAGGAAAGACACAGAGAGAGAGAGATTACCTCAGTTACTACACCCCCCCAGCGCACCCCGGGCAATCCCGGAGTTGCGTCCTGACACGCATCTACCCGCCCCTTTGCTTTTGGTTTGTCGCGAGATTGCTCCAGAGCTCTCATCGGCACGCCGCAGAGTCGACGTCAGGGAGATGCAACAACTGCGGTGCGATGCCGGGATGATGCTCGACTACATATAAGACCCATCGTCTCTCCAGAAACTTTCTTTGAACCCCCATCCTCCTCTTTTCCTCCTCCCTCCTCTCCCCTCTTCCTCTCGCCTTCGTGTTGATCGTCGCTGCATCCGATTCCATCATCTTGGACGGCTTTATTGTGAGTTTCTACACCCAACTCTGTTCCGCCATGAGATCGCATCTGGTTGGTCGAGTGGTGATGGCCCCGGTCGTAATGGCAGTGGCATAGGCAGTAGTCTAGTGGTGTGTCGTGCGAGTATGACGCCTGTCCGCACTTTTGTCTATTTGTCTTCGCCCCGGCAAATATGACTACCCGCGGCATAGCCGAGATGGGCGGTTGGGCAGTAGACGCGATGTGTCAGGCAGGTCATGAGGGGGCGAGTTGTCTACTCTTGCCTGCACTGCCCAGATTCACCCGCATCCCGCCCCCCCCCCCCCCCCCCCCGCCCACACACGGTGCACACTGCGTCTCACTTGATCACTTTGTGCGCGCATCACGCGCCATTGGCCCAGGCAGCCGGCAACCAGCCCACTACGACATGGCACCCACACACACACACCACCATGGCAACCGCCTTGTCGTAGCCAACCACACTGCAAGGATGTCGGATGGGCGCGGCACTCCGCGCTTGTTTCCATTCCGGTGCAGGGATGACTTGCCGTTCAGGTGCAAGTGGAAATGAACACCGACGCCTCGCCCGATCCCCTGTGCACCCAGCACCGTGGTTGTTCGTCACTTGTTCCCTATTCAATCCTCCATCTTGTGACCATCTGCTCTTTCCCATTGCTCTCGCCTTGCCCTCTCCCTTCGTGTCTCGCTGCCTCCCTTTCTGTCTCTCCCCCTGCCATTCACATGCCACCACCGCTGTTGTCTTTATTAAGACCATCCGTCACTCGATCTCTTCTCCGTCACTCCTATCTCCTTCCATCTGTCTCCAGTCCTCGTCCATCGTGTGCAACCCGTCTGACTCGTTCCCCAGCATTACCACACTTGCATTGTATCCACCACAGGTCGCATAAACTAGCATCATCCACCATGGCTCGTCACCCCCACCACCACCACGAGGCCGACAACCAGTTCCTCGGCAAGGAGCTCAAGTACTTCTCCCAGGCTGGTTTCGACCTTGACCGCATCCACATCAAGGTGAGTAGCAACAGTTGGTCCCACGGATTCGGATGTGGTGGCTGCCGAGAAAGGCTCGGTCGGTGGGCACACAGTGCCCACACGCTGGGGTCCCGTGACCTCAGCGACGGCTGGTTGGCCAGCCTCAGGGTTTTGGCAACGTCATGCCTATTCTATTCAGTGCCACCCCGATCTAATCCCTCGATTGATGATCACCGAGGCTTTTGCAACACGTACTGACATGTTAACAGCGCAATGCCCCTATTGCTGCCCTTTACGAGGACGCCATGATGAACGAGGGTGCCGTTATCTCGGACTCTGGTGCCCTCATCAACTTCTCGGGCAAGAAGACCGGTCGCTCGCCTAAGGACAAGCGTATCGTCTACGAGGACTCGTCCAAGGACGAGATCTGGTGGGGCCCCGTCAACATCAAGATGGACGAGCACACCTTCGAGATCAACCGCGAGCGTGCCATCGACTACCTCAACACCCGTGAGAACGTCTACGTCTTCGACGGCTTCGCCGGCTGGGACCCCAAGTACCGCATCAAGGTCCGCGTTATCGCCTCGCGCGCCTACCACGCCCTCTTCATGCACAACATGCTCATCCGCCCTACCGCCCAGGAGCTTGCCGACTTCGGAGAGCCCGACTTCATCATCTACAACGCTGGCCAGTTCCCTGCCAACCGTTTCACCACTGGCATGACCTCGACCACCTCGGTTGAGATCAACTTTAAGCGCATGGAGATGGTCATCCTTGGCACTGAGTACGCCGGCGAGATGAAGAAGGGTATCTTCTCCGTCATGCACTACCTCCAGCCCGTCAAGTTCGGCCAGCTCTCGCTCCACTCCTCGGCCAACCAGGCCAAGTCGGCTGACGGCGAGTCGGGTGACGTTTCGCTCTTCTTCGGTCTCTCGGGTACCGGCAAGACCACCCTCTCCGCCGACCCCAACCGTCTCCTTATCGGTGACGACGAGCACGTCTGGTCCGACACTGGTGTCTTCAACATTGAGGGTGGTTGCTACGCCAAGTGCATCAACCTCTCGGCCGAGAAGGAGCCCGAGATCTACGGTGCCATCCGCTTCGGCTCGATCCTCGAGAACGTCGTCTACAACCCTGCCGACCGCGTTCCCGACTACGACGACGTCTCGATCACCGAGAACACTCGTTGCGCGTACCCCATCAACTTCATCCCCAACGCCAAGATTCCTTGCATTGCCAACCGCCAGCCTTCCAACATCATCATGCTCTGCTGCGACGCCTTCGGTGTCCTTCCCCCTGTTTCGCGCCTCACTTCCGAGCAGGCCCAGTACCACTTCATTGCTGGTTACACCTCGAAGACCCCTGGTACCGAGGACGGCATTGTTGAGCCCTCGCCCACCTTCTCCACCTGCTACGGCCAGCCCTTCATTGTTCTCCACCCCGGCCGCTACGCCAAGATGCTTGCCGAGCGTATGGAGAAGAACAAGGTCGACTGCTGGCTCATCAACACCGGTTGGACTGGTGGCAAGTTCGGCACTGGCCGTCGTTGCCCCCTCAAGTACACCCGTGCCATTGTCGACGCCATCCACGACGGCTCGCTCGCTAAGGCCGAGTACACCAACTTCCCCATCTTCAACCTCGCCATCCCCAAGGCCCTCCCCGGTGTCCCCTCGGAGATCCTTGACCCCGCCCAGGCTTGGCAGGACAAGGCCGGCTTCAAGGCCGAGATTGAGAAGCTCGGTGGCATGTTCCAGAAGGCGTTCACCAAGTACGAGGCCGACGTTGGACCCGAGATCAAGGCCGCCGGCCCTCAGCTTTAAAAGGATGGACATTCCCAGCATTGTATTGTATTGTTGACATGTTATCATTGCGATCTGCGAGACACGAGCCCAAGTTGCCGAACTGATAGTTGCCGAACTAACTGATATGCGATAAGGAGCGTTCCACAGAGTTGTTCAAGTGACAGGTGCCGTCCTGGTTTTAGTACCAAGGTCACTGACGGCCTAAGACCTGCATTCCGCAATAGGGCCGTGAGATGACGACAGTCAAGGCCAGATTGCTGCCAGACCCAGTCGTTACAGATAAGAATGCTGGTTCCCGATCAGACGCACAGACCCACGGGAAAGGGGTCCTCCAAGACTGTCCACTCCCTCACTCCCTGACTATGGCTCACCTCGGAGATCATGTCACCCATTCATATGACTTACACCAGACATACTGTACAGTACATACATACATGTCTTGTAAACAATTCTTCTTGCTTAACGCTCTACTAATCCCGGCGACCACTGGTCTTTGTGTGTATTCGTTGACGTTCACCATCTTATCTTCGGTCAACGGAGGTTCGCAACTGCATGCTCCATCTCCTCTTTGGTCAACGACCGGGGTTCCTCCGCAATGTGCGACACTTGGGCGCACTCCACCTCTTCCTTGGTCAACGACGGCGGTCGCCCGATGGGGATATCCTCGGCGATATGCGAGATCTGCGCGTGCTCCATATCCTCCTTTGTCAACGGTGGAGGTTGGGTGTTGTCGGCGTTTATGTCCTCGGCGATATGTGAGACCTGCGCGAGCTCCATCTCCTCCTTAGTCAACGACGTCGGCGCAAAGTCGGATGATTGCCGCTCAAACTCTTGAGCGATCCCATCTACCTCCAACAGTTCTCCCTGTTTCCCCTTGCCTCGCAATGCGCCTTTAGATTTCTTCGACGTGGTTGATGATAGAGCGCGGTCGAAGATCCCTTGGTGCTTGCCTCGGGGCTCGCCTCGAAGACCGTCACATTCCCGTCCCGTGCTGTGCGTATACCGCGGCGGCACTGCGGAACTGGGGCCAGCTTCGCCTGGCGAGTATGCTGGAACACCCTCGTCGGCCGAGGCACGTAACGGTGACGTGTCACTGACATCGGGAGTTGTCTGGCTACTTGAGCCGCCTCGATGTGCAGGGTGTGACGTGCTTGACGGCGCGCCGGTGCTTGACGGCGCGCCGGTGCCCCCGGAAAGAAACGTGCTACTCATAGTCCCGTCCGCCGTGGGTGGCGAGTGTGGTGTCCGCGAACTACTGGCCTTCAGATGAGCCCCGCTGTTCTCGTTCATGGTCAATTCGGCCTTGTCGTGTGTCGTCTTAAATTCTGACGGGATGTAAGGCTCCACTCGGGGCTCGACCATGTACTCGACGTCCTCCTCCTCGTCCTTGGGCATTCGTTCCGCCTGTTTGAACACATCGGTCATCTCGACGACGTCGTCCTCATTGTAGGCCGTGGCAGCAAATGGCTTAAACCAACCCATGCGCGGGTGAGCAATGATGGTGTAGAGTAGCTCGAATAAGAAGGTGACCGAAAGCTGGTTTTAGTGGAAGCTTTGTGGTACTCAGACGGTTGACGGAGCCGTATTTCTCTCCGTCCACACACTTTACTCACAACTCCCAAATTGACGTAGTAGACTATCCACACAACTCCGAGCGTATCAATATATTCAATCTGGAGCCACGTCAAGATGCTGGCAGTCGTCCAGGCAACGTTTACGAGAAGGACGGTCAAGTCGACCCATACGTGAGCCAGTAACGATTTGCGTCGTGTGTATGCCAAGCGCAGCCTACTCTATCAGCATTGTCCTCCTCTGAATTCAGAGCAGTAGCCCTTCGCTCCATTCTCTCCATTGTACAACTCACATGGTATATACGCTGGCCGTCTGGAACGGCGCGCAAACTACCACCATCCATGTTATTGGAGGTAGGGAGCCCGCGAGGAAGTCTGCCAAGGCCAGGAGGGTAATGTTGATCAGGGCGATCATGACTCCCATAACCATACACCACGAGGAAAAGACGACCCGTGTGATGCGAGCGTACGTTTCACGCCTTGCGCTTTTCGGCAACGAAGCCAGCCCAGGCTGGCCGACACCCACTGCAAACGGACGACAAAAGCCTTCAAAACCATGAAAACGTGATGTGTAGACGATAATAAAGGTGATGAAGGCGAAGAGCTGCGACAATGTCAATCAGATGACCTGCTGGGCACGTACACAAAGTACCCTAAACAGAGCAAATCCAGTGACAAGGATTACTTCAACCGGCCGACCCCTAATGTGTCATGTAAGTAACATGGCCAGCTGCAAGACATCGAGGCATCCAAGACTCACTGGTCCAAGAGGATCTTCAATGTCATGATGTGTATGATCAAGGACCCAATCGTGATCACTGTGAGGAAGATCAGGTTCACCCACACCGACTGGGTGTGTCGTCTCCGGGTAATCAGACTGGAGTAAGTAGTGTGCCAGGAGAGGGACGTTACACACTGGTACAAGAAGTAGAGCACGGATAGGAAATCCCACACAATGATAGTCGAATAGAGCGCTACACTGGTCTTTTCGTACTGCTTCGTGTCCTCAAAGAGCTCTCCGTACTGCGCGGCGGCGCTCTGGTACGAAAGCGCAGCGTTGAAAGCCGGCATAAGAACCGACAGATCTAGAATGATTATGTAGCCGATGAAGTGGATGTATGCGAAGAAGTTGAACATCCCGGCGCGTCTGTCACGATGAGCGTCGCGAGAAATAACGAGAGGGTCGGTGCGCTTGCTGCGCCCTCCTATCGACGGAGCGTTCGAGGACACAATGCTCATTGTGCTCATTGTGCTCATTGTGCCCATTGTGTTCACTGTGCTGGATTCACCAGCGACGAACAAGATGAGTGAGAGAAGTATGGTGTGAAGAAAGAAACATCTCCGACAACTGACAGTTAACGTTCAGGTGTGACTACTTGTACAGCGATTCTATGCCAAGGTGGCAGTGGAGGTGTGATGTTAGAGAGATGAGATCTTAAACTCCAGGTCTAGCGGGTCTGGTTGGGTAGTCAAAGTCTCCGAACGTCTCGGTATCCAACGAGATGTAACAAGGCACGGAGACAGAGCACCGCCTTCCTCTTCAGCGAGCGAACCGCCCCACTCGCTGTGAGATGGCTCATGTACCTAGAGCATTCGCAGATGCAGCTGTGTAGGTAACGGTCGAAACGACGTGAGAGCTCATCATGATGGCGAGCTAGCGCAAGTCATCGAACACCTCACCTTATCAAGACGATCGGAATCCCACAACCGACCCCCAGATCGTTTGTTGGTGCTCAATGCCGTCATACGGCGTCATGTGTTGGTACAAATGACAAGATTAGGCTTAACTTGGCACAATTGCAATGAGTAGTGCCGACATTATTAGTAGTTCCGTTCGACTTAGTAGTTGTTCCTTATCAGTACTGCCCATCGAGAGTGCCCATCGTCACGCAAGCTCGCTCTGGTCACCGGTAGTGCGGTCATTATGGCTGGTTTGGGAACCGCATTTGCATGTTCTGGTAACGGTATCAACATGCATTGTTATGACACATCCTACAAGTAGGATCATTAAGTGGTATAGCTAAGGGTTACTCTGACACCCACTGCCGTTGGGTGACATCTAGTCTTTGTGACCCCACTTCATCTTGAACAGTCTCTTCTTCTCGGTCTTCTCCTTTTCCGGGCCTAGCGAGGTCTTTGAACCCTTGCTGCTGGCCAGTGAAAGGTTGTCAAAGTTCTTGCTCAGGTGAGATGCCGATGAGTGGTGGCTGGACTTGGACTTGCCGTGCGGCGGCTGACTGCCGGGCGGGGGGGCAAGTGGCGGTGGCCCGACGGGTGGCTCCCAGTAACGCATGTCAAGAATCCTGGGGTGTGAGTGGCATGGTCGGAGATCTGCCTCTTACCTCTGGTAATGCATCGGGGCACCAGGGTTGCGTCCTTGCGGCCGCCCGGGCGCCTTGGGGTGCATGGGAAGTCCGCATGGGGGGTTCCCACCAATGCCCCCACGGCCAAGACTCTTGCAATCCTTTAGGAACGATTGAGGAGTGATGATATGAGTAGAACCAATGTAGACGTCCTTTCGCAGTGCAGCAGACACGGTGTACGCTTGACGAATCTCCGAGTATGTCATGCCACCCGCCACGAAGATGATGATGCGCTGCCGACCCTCGTTGCTTGTACGTTGCGATGACGCTTTGTGCCATGTAGGTCGGGCAGACCGCAGGGACGTACCCGAACTGAGCGCCGGAGAAGGAGCTCCGCCGTGCCCATGTCGCATGGTGGGATTGAGTTCTGGAGGAACGTCGCGGACGAACGGGAATTGCGCTTGGTCAAGTTTCCCATTCGCATTGTCTTCCAGTACCATCTGGACAACCGGCTTGTAGCGGGACAGATCATACGATTCGTCGCTGTGAGAGAACTTCTGCTTGATGCGAGTGCCGCGGAATCGATCTTTTCCATCGCCCTACATGTCAGTGATCGCATGTTCGTGCAACTCACCTTGATGACCTTCACACCAAGGTGAACCAAATTGTTGATCATGTCCTGTTCTGTGATTCCGAGCCTGGCATGCTGGTACAGTCGCCGCCGATCCTCATCGGCAACACCGTCTCGGAATAGGATGTAAAGGGCAATGATGCGGACCTTGTCGAGCGGTTGGACGGCTCGGTCATCCAGCAGCGGCACCATCTCCTCGACAATCGTCTTGGGCGTCTTGCCGTCAGGAGTATATCCGGTGGCACAACATTGTTCGACGTTGGCTGCAAGATTAAGCTTGTTCCTTTCGAAGATGCCCATGCACTCCTGGGCCATGTCGATGTGCAAACTAAACTGCTCTCGCTGCTCTTGAAACTGAGGCAGACTGGCAAGCATGTCTTTGAGGTCGTTAATCTGGATGTTGTTCGCGTTGCCTCTGAATCCTGCGTGCTCCTGGGCGAACCTGCCAAAGTCGGTCATGAGACGATCGATAGCGTCCTTCATGTGCAGGTGACGAACAGAGACCCAGACCTCATCCTTCTCCGACAAGATCGCCTCCTTCTTCTCTTTGGAGCCGACTGTATTCTCATACGTATACTGGTAGGTACCGTTGTTGATCTTGAGCAGGTCGTTCACCATGGCTTGGTACCAGAATTCATGAAGAAGGGGTACTGCCGGATCCATCGACCGGTCAACGATGATGAGTGTTCCGCGTGGGCGACCTTCAGGATTGGCCGGAAAATCGGGGTTGGTAGCCAGGTATTGATCCAGCTCGTTCTGAACCTGAACGGCAATCTTCTTGCAAAGGTAATCACCATGGATCTCAGGGGCCTTGTTACCACCGCCCATAGCTGCGCGCCATCGGAGGCTCGATGCCGGCTGCTGTTGTTGTTGCTGTTGAGGGTTCTGACGATTTGGAGCATTCGCAGTTTCAACCAGAGGACCTAGAGGAGCGTGATGAGTCGGCTGGTAGTAGCGAATGTACGGATTCTCATTGATGGTGGTAAGGACATCAAGAATCTACTGTGTTAGTAACGCCGGGTAGAGTGGTGCGTTTCGCTTCCAGACTCACAGTTCGTCCGGTGACGGCAAGATCATCGTAAAAGGCCTCCATCGCCAAGTCGCGGCTGACACTTCCACCCAATGCGCCATACATGGAAAAGAAGGCAGAAGGCGTCTCGACACTAAACACGCGATCCTCTTTTGCTGCGGATGAGTCCAGATCCATCCCACAATTACTCACCCCAGAAGTTACAGTACAGCTCAACAAATGCCTTGAGTACTCCGGACTGTCCCAGAGCGTCTGTCAGGCGGTTTGCAAGCTTGTCATCGATCGCTGTGTGTCAGAACTCAGTCACAGTGTTGGCGCAAATGGCCCAAAGTCACTTGGCCAGTCCGCAGTTTGCAGAAGCGTCTAGTTGCCCTTCAGTCAACCCACCATCAATAAAGTAGAGATGCGCGGAGTTGTACGTCTTCCGCCCGTCCGAGAAGTCCGCAATGACACGCTCGACATTCTGAGCTGTCGGCGTGAGAAGGTAGATTGCCTCCACTTGCATTGGCTGACGGGGAGAATGCAAAGGCTCTACCGCTGTGGTGTTAGATCATGCGGAAGAGTGCATCATAGAAGACCCAGGCCGCACAGCTCCAAAGACGGAGAGCAGAAGCTTCTCGCGTTGAAGAACTCTCTACCCATGCCCAGGATCAGTGCAGCGAGCACCCTCTGTAACTAAACCACTCATGTAGTGGTTGTACTGTGCGCACTTACAGGTCACATTCATTTGCAAAATCTCATACTTGGTGTACACGGTGTCGAGTAGCTCCTGCGAGTGGTAGTCTGTGACGAGTGCTTTCCATGTTCCAGGGGGGATGGACTGCAACGCGCTGCGAAAGCCTTTCTGTCAGTGACATGTCGCGTGTGTAGTGCGATGCGCCTGTCGTCCGAATAGCGCGGCCGTTCGTGGTGCGGAGCATGGAGACCAAGGTGAAGCAGGGGTGGCATACCAGATGTCCGCGCGTCAAGCAGCCATAGGTCGCCACGACACCTCCATCCCCGCTCGCTAAGCTTGATGAAGCCTGCTCGCACGACACCTGCTTGGAGAACTCACGCGCCTGCAGCATATCCTTGAGCAACATGGTCGGCGGTGCTAGTTGGGGGGATCGCGCCGCAAAAGAGGCCTAGTACGCGGTAAACGGGTGTGTTGTAGTTGAGGATAGAACGATGGTGTGGTATGAAGGGTGGAAAGAGTTGCAAGATGATGACAAGCGACCAAGATTCAGGTCCAGTTGTGCCAGGTTGGAATGTCACACATCCGTGTGCCGCGCCATCACTGCACTCAGGGACAACACACGCCAAAGGCAAAAACAATCGCCAGAGTATCTGCCCAGTCTTGGCGCTCATCCGATTGGAAACACGCATGGTCTCTGGAACGCGTGCACCAGTGCACCAGATAAACACGTTACCATGCTTGCACAGCTCGGCATGCATGTGGAACTAAACAATCGGTACTTTACACAGCTACCATGTGCAGATATCAATATCAATCACAAATCGCAGGATATCAATCGCAGCCCGCAGTATGAACCTGATCGTATGATGACGTATGTGCAACGTGACTCCCGCCCAGCGTGGCTCGTGGCTGGCTTCTTCAGGTCACCGGTCCAAAGCGACAGCACCTTGGACGGTCTGGCGTTCAATGGTTGTCTCCTGCACAAGTTACGGACGCGTGTTATGTCTTCACTGGAAACGCGCGAGCCGTGCAGCGCGAATCTCTTCTGTTGAGCGTAAGCAAACAAACTTCACGTTCACACACCAGGAGAGAGGGACTTGGCGGGTTCGTCATCATCGTATTCCTCAATCTCATCGTCCTCCTCTTCCACCACGCGCTCAGGCTCGGGTTCGGGGGCCGGGGAAGCCTGGGGAGGTGGGTTGGGTTTCGGCTTGAGAATAGATGGCTGGGAGATAGGCTTGAGTTCAGGCATAACGAAATCGTCCGGAAGGCCCTGCATGCTGGCCTTGAGCGCGGCCTGAAGCGCCTCGTCCTCATCATCATAGGATCGAGAATTGAATGCGAAGTCCGTCGGGCCTGCATAGGCATTGGCCATAGAGGATGCGTTGACGCCGTGCTGCCCGGCGTGGGGGTAGTACTCATCGTCATCTAGCTCCTCGTCATGGTCCAGCATGTCGTGGTCGAGTTCGTTCATTTCTGCCTCATTGTTAAAACCGTCGTGGTCTGGATTCATCCGAGGTGTGCGAGTTCGACTTGAGGGTTGACTGCCGACAAGATCCTGATCCTCAACAAACTCGGAGGTCAAGTCCTCCTGCCGACGACGGCTACGTCCGGAACCAGCCGCATAAGCGGGGGGGTGTACATCGATTGATTGGCTTCCAACGGCCCGCGATGATGCTGAATGTTAACGCAAAGAATACAAGGGTCACTTACGTCCTGCTTCTCCATTCCCCGCGTCAACGCCGGCACTCATGGTATTCAACTGAGCACCATAGGATCCGCGACGGTCTTGAACTTCACCAAGCTGAAGTGCCATCATATCCGCACCAGTCTCCGGAAGAATCCCAATACCACCGTCCTCCCAGCCAGTACCTTCTCCAGGATCCGGTCCCGCACTCTCTCCAGCCCCAACGCCAGCCTTCCGGACCACAAACACCGAATAGCCCTCGGCCTCAGCTTGGCCGAGAACCATCTGAAGATATGTGGGGGAAATCCATTCGGGAGTAGAAAGGAAGGAATTGAGGTTATACCACCGGGTTTTGTTGCTAAAGCGACGAAGGGTGAACCAGTGATTGGCCAGGTTGAGTATAAACGCGGCTTGATCTCTGCAACATTAACCGGGACAGCAGAGGAAAATAGCACTCACTCGGGGTGATCAACATATGGCTTCATAGCCTCTCCTCGCCAGCGCACCAGAGTCAGGTCCCACACCTGCAGGGCCTACAGTAAGTACCGCGCATTGGTGAGAACTGCACTAACCTTCTCGAGAACAGAAATGGAGAAGAATCCCGTATCATCATAGTTGTACGACTGAGTGGGCGGCGCCGCGTAAGTGTTCGCGGCCTCAGCTTCATCAAGTCTAGATTGAGTGTCAGTTCACTGTAGACCTCATTCGATGGCCCCCAGAAGCAGACGCCAGACTCACTTGCGGGCAACGTCCGCCAGATCGACTTCTGTATAGCAGGGCTCCTGCAAGAGATTATTCAGACTGTGCTGGGCGCCTGGGGATTAGCCGGAGTACGTGAGAGTGGAGCAAGGTGGGAGACGTACACAGCTGCGAACCGGCTTCCTGCCTTTCATGGAAGATGTCTCCTTTGTCAGCGTTGTTGAGTGAGGTGATCCGACAACATACAGGGAACGAGGTCCATCCTGATGCTTGGGAGTGAATGTGAGGGATGTTGTTGTGAGATGATTGCAGATAGACGAAAGTGGCAGAGAGGACGGAAGGTGAGCTGCTTGGCTGAGATGACGAAGCGTAAAGGACGTCGAGAATAGAGCAGAGCATAGTCGTCGACCTTGGGACCAAACGTGTGTGTGTGTGTGTCTCAGCACTCGAAGGGAGGTGGTGTCCCTCCACTCCCAGCTACAACCAGTGTACGCCAGCGTCGCCGATTGTGTCATCGCCACCACAGTCCCACGGTGGCGATCGTGGCAACCACATCATACACATGGGAAGGAAGATCCAAATAATGACGTGTCATTTCTGTACGCTTTTAAGAGAAGTAGGCAGACAATATTAACAAAGGAGACATAGCTCAGCTGGGAGAGCGAGCGACTGAAGTTCAGTTACAACGATCTTCATAGATCATCGCTAGGTCGGGTGTTCGATCCACCCTGGCTCCATACGTTTTTGCATTTCTCCTCCACGATCCACTTTCACTACCTTAAGCTCTCGCGCTCTCGAGCTCTCTAGCTCTCGAACCACGAGCCTCTCGAGATCGCAATCCTCTTTTGCCGGTTGCCCCTTCCAGGACCGTAAGCTTCCATGGTCTACGGCCTCTAGAGCCGTGGAGTTTCTTAGTATTGAGAGGCCTCGAGCGCTTCGGCACTGTACTGAGTGACAGCCAAGTTTGATGCTGCCTAAAAATACATCTGATACCTCTAACTCGGACTTCGCTGTTTACGGCAGCACGACGTAGCGACGGAGGTGCTCGGGGATAGCTTCCAAGAGGCCCTTGGACTCGAGCCAAACCCGAGAGAAGAGGCGGGCCTGGTAACGGTACGCACCGTCGGCTGTGGGGAGTGAGCGGATGAAAAAGCGTACTGAAGCGTGTCTTGCCTCTTGAGGCACTCACCAATGACGGTCACAACAGTGGAGCCAGGGCCCTTCTTCTTTGCGATTTGGGTAGCAGCATAGACGTTGAGGGCAGAGGAGGCACCCACGTAGAGACCCTCCTCGTCAAGAAGACGGTAAATCATCTTGATGGACTCGGCGTCGGGAACGTGAACAGCTCCCGAAAGGAGCTCAAGGTCAGGCTTGAGGTTCTCAGTGACACGGCCCTGTCCGATACCCTCAGTGATAGAGCCGTTTCCCTCACGGGCAAGCTTGCCGTTCTCAACGAGGTTGTAGAGAACGGATCCCGGCGGGTCAGCGAGGTACGACTCGACGCGGCCCTCGGACTTCTCAACGAGGTAGCGCGTAATTCCGGCCAGAGTGCCACCAGTGCCCGTGGCGCAAGTGAAGGCATCGATCTTGCCGCCGGTCTGCTCCCAGATCTCAGGGCCGGTGGTGACAATGTGGGCGTTACGGTTGGCAATGTTGTCGAACTGGTTGGTCCAGACGGCATTGTCGAGGGACTCGGCGTACCGGCGGGCCTGGTGGTTGTAGTTCATCTCATTGTCAAAGGCAACGGCGGGAACGGGACGCACGTCGGCGCCGAGCATGCGGAGGAGGTCGATCTTCTCCTGCGACTGGGTGTCGGGCATGTAGATAACACACTTGTATCCACGAGCACGGCAGACATGCGCGAGACCAATACCAGTGTTACCGGCGGTTCCCTCGACGACAGTTCCGCCAGGACGAAGCTGGCCCTTCTCCTCTGCGTCCTTCACCAGGTAAAGGGCGGCACGGTCCTTGATCGACCCACCCGGCGACATGAACTCGCCCTTGGCCAGGATGTTGGCTCCAGTCTCCTCAGAAACCTTGTTAAGGCGAATCTAGCTGTCAGTACAAGCGTTGCATAACGATAACGATAATCGGTGACGGTATCCAGCATTATCTGGCTTCATGTCACGTCGTAAGCGAACAACCACCGAAAACGGCGTTTCAAACTTCACGAACGTCTAAATGATCGTCATGTAGCTCCCTATCACGCCTACTCATACATACCAGAGGAGTGTTGCCAACGGCACCAACAAAGCCATCAACGACGCGCGAGCGAGCCTCGGTAGCAAAGGAACGCGACTGGCGCGCGACGGGGGCGAGCCGGAGAACGGAGCGGAGCACCGACATTGTTCGCGCGGTTCTTTGGACACTTGTTTTTGAGGGAGAGAAAGCGTGGACAGAGCAAGAGCAACGCTGAAAGCCGGAGTCTGATAAGTGTGATGCACAAAATGTAGGAATCAACATCAAACGTCTTGTGCTCATCCCGCGTTATTGCGAACCCTCGCGCGCTCGTGATGGACGGGGACGGGCTGGCCTGCTTGTTCACCAGATCACCAGTCCTGCTGAGTGAGATGAGCACACCATACATTGCGTATTTGTTCCGAATACCGTTCAATCTGGAAAAATAAAAGGCAAGCAAAAAGGGCCAGGCGCGCGCTGGCGTGCTCAAATCGCTAGATGATAACGTCATCGGCAATGGCCCGGCCTACTTGGCCGTCCGTGCACCTGTCGTTGGCGGTATATCCGGCGAATGAATAAAAGACCACTACTTGCCTACAACTGACCGCAGTTGTCCGGGATCCAGGAATGTTTGTTCTTCTGGCTCTGATATTGCTGTATGTATGGCTATGATGATCATCGGAGTGTGCGGCAGAGAGATCGAGAATGAAGGCTTCAACGGTATGGATTGGGTTTGGAATGGTCATCTTAAAGCTCTCTCAGCTGCCCCACACGATCCTATGTGCAGTACTACGTACTACGTGCCATCGGACCGCTCATGAGCTTCCATCTGCTTTTGAATCGCAGCTTGGACGGACCTCAGGCCATGCAGGTCACACACAACGTACTGGCGTATAACTGGCGCCTGGCACCAGAAGTTCGAGCATCAATACCTGTTGCGCAACGGCAAATAAAATCACGTGATCAGCCACGTGTAAAAGACATGTTCAACTCGTGGATTATTTTGCTTCCGTGGCTACCATGTCTTCTGCCCTCTGCAGGACGTCAGCGTCTGCCATGGGATTTCTTGGGCAGCAACGCCGCGCCCGTTTGTGCTCCTCCTGACAAGCTCGAGCGACGAGTCCTCCATCTCCTCCACTTCCATCTCGCTCTCCACAACAAGCACTAGCAGTCATGGCCTTTGTGCAGAACCTCTCGCGCTTCATCGGTAGGTTGCTATGGGCATGGCTGATCATGCCTGTTGACGCCGCGCGGCGCGTCTCCAGAGAGCAGCCCGAGTTTTGCCTTCGCGACGTTCGCTAACCACCAGTTCCCGTCGCGCTCGGCGCCGCGTTCGTCGACGCCTCGATGTACGATGTGCCCGGAGGATACCGCGCTGTCATGTTTGACCGTTTTTCGGGTGTTAAGCCGAATGTGCGTACAGTCTTTACTGTGGTTTGTCGACATTGCCAGTTGCCGAGCAGGGGAAATTGCAGAACGGAACTGTCGATCAACTGGCAACATCGAACCAAACTTCAATATTTATCAATCATCTGACACTTTTAGGCGACCGGAGAGGGCACTCACTTCCTCATCCCGTGGCTTCAGAAGGCTATTCTCTACGATGTCCGCATCAAGCCCCGTGTACGTATGAACAACCATGGGTGTCGGTGCTCAGCATCGTCTCGGAGCGCACCGCCAAGTGTGAATTGCTGACAGCAGAACATCTCCACCACTACCGGATCCAAGGACATGCAGATGGTGTCCCTCACTCTCCGTGTCATGTCGCGCCCGGACATTAACCACCTCTCCATCATCTACCAGAACCTCGGTCTCGAGTGAGTCAAGCGTCAATAGCGACATCGAAAGCCTTCAATTGCTGTGCCTCTTTTGGCATAAGAATACAGAAGTCCTTCTGGTGTATTTCTGTTTCCTAACCTCAGCTACGATGAGCGTGTTCTCCCCTCAATCGGAAATGAGGTCCTGAAGGCGACGGTTGCCCAGTTCGACGCCTCCGAGCTCATCACCAACCGTGAGATCGTGTCAGCGCGTATCCGTGACGACCTCCTCCAGCGTGCCAAGGAGTTCAACATTGTCCTTGAAGATGTTTCCATTGTATGTTAACTCATTATTGTCAAGCTGTAGCTAACATTACAGACTCACATGACGTACGTACCCACCACAATCCCCTCACCAAAGTATGAGGGAAAATAGTACTAACCTCCAGCTTCGGAAAGGAGTTCACTTCGGCTGTCGAGCAGAAGCAGATTGCGCAGCAGGATGCGGAGCGTGCCAAGTTCGTTGTCGAGAAGGCGGAGCAGGAGCGTCAGGCATCCGTCATTCGCTCCGAGGGTGAGGCCGAGGCCGCCGCCACCATTTCCGCCGCACTCAGCCGTGCTGGTGACGCCTACGTGCAGTTCCGCAAGATCGAGACCGCGCGCGAGATTGCATCGACGCTGTCGCAGTCGCGCAACGTGCAATACGTGCCCTCGTCGGATGGCAACCTTCTTCTCCAGGTGCCTCCCCAGCCTGTAGTCTAAGGGCACAGTCGCGCAAGTAAATATCATCGTCACAGCAGTAGCAGCAATGTATGAACATCCCCATTCTTTCCTATCTACTGAAGGCACTCTGTTGCTTTTAGAGCCTATAGACTCATCATATACCCAATCTCATAAAGCCACTCGTGTTAGATCGTGGGCTCGCCCTTAGCCATGGGCTGTTCTATCTAACGCAGCGCTCACCGCCGTCCAGCAGGGCGAGGACGGGAGAAACCACCGCCACCGCCGACGCGGGGGCCAAATGCGTCAAAGGCGTTACGGATACGCTCCTGAGAGTCCCCGTCGTCCTGGGTTGTGGTGGTTTCCGTGGGCACATCAATGGTCGACGCACGGGCAGGTTTCGGGCGACCGAAACCAGCCGGTGCCGGTGCACCAAAGACTGGCGCTGGGCCGGAAGGGAGCGCGACTCCGCGAGCGGCTGGGGCAGGAGCTCCGAAAGCAGGAGCTTTAGAACCAGGTGCCGGGGCACCAAAGACGCGAGGGCTGGAACCGGGCAGAGGCAGCGAGGTTGAATGCTTGGTCCCTGGCCGAGTCGGAATCTCGTCGCGAATATGGCGCTCTGCCAGGTCGGTCTTGTCACTCGTCTCCATCTTAGCAACAATCTCGATGCCAGCCTTGTCAATCGCATCCTGCTGAATACCGCGCACCGTGGTCGAGTAGACCATGCGGAAGCGAACCGGTGAGCCGGAAGGGCACCAGTAGATGAACAGCACACGGCCCTTGATCTCGGGAGGAGGGGGTGAGGGGGAAGCAGGCGGAGGGGTGGGGTCACGGGCTGGCGGAGCAGCTTGTTCACTGTCGCCGTTCTCCGCATCCTCGTTGAGACCGGTCTCTTGCTCCTCGTTACCCTCCTGCTTGTCTTCTTTCTGGTCATCCTTGGTGTCCTCGTCGTAGCGGGGAGCATTGGACACTTCAACGTTGCGGGCACCGCCCGCAGTCGCCTGGAACGTGTTGCGAGCAACAGCTGGAGACGACTGGACCGGTGTGGCTGGCTTCACAGGCTTTGGGGGAGGCGGAGTGGGAAACGAGTAGAACGCGTAGCAGGGCGACTTGTCGGGCAGCTTGCCTGCGAGTTCGCCAGGCTTGCACGCCTCAGAGCGGAGCAGCTGAATAGCGGCAGTGTTGTTCTGTGCAATTTCCTGAATGATCAGCCGAGAATAACAATGTCAACTTACAAGGGTGACGAGCCAGCCGTCATCAGAACGCTGCGAGGCCTTCAAGAGTGCCTCCGCCACGCCTTCCTGCCACTGAGTCTTACCGCCCAGACCGATAACAGCCTGCTTCCGAGCAGCAGCGGTTTCAGCATCAAGGGCAACGCGCTTGGCCTCATCAGCCTCAGCCGCCTTGATCTCAGCAAGGGCTTTTTCCGAGGCAGTAAGAGGTGGAGGGGAAAGAATGTGGTTGAGATGGGACTTGAAAGCTCCAGGAGCAAGGTCATTCTGTTGTCAGTTTGTTGGTTTATAGCGAACGGTGACTCAATAAGCTACCCACCAGCGAAGTCGCAAACCAGTCGTGCTTGAAGTTGGAAGCGCCAAGGGACTTGAGAAGGCCAGCACGCGATGACGCTTGAAGCATCTTGGCGCGCACCTGCTTGTTAGCATTAGGTCTCGGTGGGAAGGCAATCAGGGCACGGAAGAATATGCGCAAACAGAACATCTCACGGCACCCACGCCCAAGCCAGCTGACAGCCCCTGCGTATCTCGTCTCGTACTCACTCCAGCGTCGTCCGGTACAAAGGTAATCATCATCCACTCGTAAGATCCGCCAGACTTGGAGTCAAGACGGTAGGCGAACGACGCGGGAGTCTGCTTTGAGGGTAGCGTAGGAGGCAGGAGCGCAACATCATCGGTGTAGCTGCCCTGCGGCGCCACGGTGGTGACGAGCTTGAATGCCTCTGTGCGGGTCAGCTATGCCTCAAGTCAAATGTTTGCAAGGAGCGCGCGCCTCTGCCTCTGTGCATACAGCAATAGGTGTACCGGCGAGAGGGGCGGCTGCATGCCAGCAACCATGGTGTCGGGCAGGATTCAAAAGCGAGGCGTGACCCTGCTGTTGATCCACTGATCCACTGTAGACAGGATCTCGACTCCACAGTCCCTCGCCCAGTACACAAACACGACCCGTAGCCATGGCTCCCACCATACAGGCGACGTGAAGCAGCAATGGTGGGGTGGCTGTTCGTGGGATACATTCCCTGGTTTCGCAGGGAGCAGTTTGCAACTTACCGCCATCAATGGTGAGGACCAGCGCACGGGTGTTCTCAGCGTTCGACTGAGCGGACGCGAACGCCGAGACAAGGTCGTCGGGGACCTTGATGCCAGAGGGGGCGGACATGTCTTGGATTCTATTCGGAAACCGCGGTAGTGGGTAGTCGGCAAAAGAGAACAACACGAGTCGAGCGCGGCAGGAATCTGAAGGACGAAGTAATGGAGCAGAGACCTTGGATGAGGAGGAACTGAACTAAGAAGACACGATATCCATTGCGCGCACACACGGGTATGGGCTAGCTGGGGATCGGGCTCTCCGGCTGCCAGCGTGTGCGACGGGCGAATGCACAGGTCAGGCACAAACCATGCATCGTGACGTTGTGTGGCACCAACCCCCCAAGTTGAAGCGACTCGCCATCAAGTACAGTACCACAGCACAACAGAACATGTAGAGAGCCCAAGCCGTCCAGAGGTTGCCAGTGATGCATGCTATGTATCATCCTCGTGGGGATAAGCCCAAGAATAAGATCTAATTCGCCTTTGTCTTCTTCTTGGCACCAGCCGCATCTCCATCGGCACTCCGCTTGGGAGTCTTGGCCGATTCCACAACTTCCACCATAACAGCGTCTCCGTCTGCTTCCCTCCCGTCGGCGGACGCCCCCGGCGGAGCGACAACCCTGGGTGTGGAAATGACACCTTTGTATGTACGACGTGCCTCTGCGATGGTCAATATTACCTTGCCTGAAGATTAACTACGTACGAGCGCGGAGAAGGACCGCCTTCGGCGTACCAGACATTGCGTCCTTGGCAAAATTCGCTGGAATTCCCAAGACTGTAGCCCTGTTGGTCAGAATTGTGTTCCGTCGCTTCACTCCGAACGTACAAATTGACGACGTCCAACGGTCCCCGCATACCCTCAGGACATCCTCCTGGGCCAGATGAGAAGATGACGCCTTGTCCATTCGTGACCCGCACAAGTTCACGTGCGTTGGTCAGAAAGTTTTGGCGATACCGTCTAGCAACATCCTGGGAGACCGACTGTGGAGGAAAGAGTCCCGCCGAGTAAAGAATCTCAAACTGAGGAGTCAGTACATGCTGGACATGAGTCTACAACAAGAAGTCACTTACCACCACACCATTTCGCTGCGCTTGACGAATCTGCTTGCGATTCAAGCGGAAGTGATACGGCCTCTCATGCAATGGCACGGTGATAATGGAAATCTGGTGGTCAACAATTTCCCAATGTCTCGTCAGGTGGCATCTGTTCTGAGACGATGGACACTCCAACATAGTCTGTCCAGTATCTGCAGCTCATAACACAGCTCATAACACTCACCTGGTTAGGGCCAGGATTGGACATATCAGTGCAAGCAAGCTGAAGCGCCTTGTCGCTTCCAACAAATACACTAAGAATGTCGTAATCGCGAAGGGAAGACGTATTGGCGGCGGTCTACAGGTGAGCTCCCGTTCGGACAACGCCACATACCAAGGGGTGCATCTTTCCATCATCCAGGCGCATATGATACCTCGTAACCTGCACGAGTGTCGGCTGCGATGCTTCGCTAGATGGTCCAGGGGCAAAACGCGGGTCTAGCGACTGGTAGGGAAGTCTGCGGTTCTCTGGCGTACCAAACGGGCAGGCTATCACATTCGCAGACTGCGGGGCAGTAACCGTATGTGCCACAACTGTGTAACCCACTGACAATTAGATAGAGCCAAATGTCATGGACTTACAGTGACCACTAAGCGCAACTTTTCGTGCAACCTCTGCACGCTCTGTAGCAGACAATGTAGCCCAGCAGTCAGCCGGTTTGGATTGCCCCTCGTCGGCGGCTGCCGTTGCCGTCGCCGCCTTGCCCTTTCCCTTGTCCTTCTTCTTCTTCACAACAGGAGCATCGGGGGTGGGAAATGGAAGGAAGAGGTCGTAGTACATCGTGCCCAAACGGCGGAGCTTGAGATGCACGAAGGGCGATTGAGTGAGAAGGTGATTGCGTGAAACCAACACCCTGTTCGGTCTTCATCTATCACCAAAAATCATCGTGGCTGTCGTTCGTTCCTCGTCCTGTTGATGACGCCAACCACCAAACAACAGTCGAACTTTTTTCTTTTACTTGGCTTGTATGCATTGGATGTTAATTGCTTGTATTTGTCCCTGGAGTGCTGTATTTAGTACTGATAATCGAGAAGTATCAGCAGATTTATTAGGTTGTAAGGACAGGCACACAGGTTGACCAGCTTATCACCCCTTATGCCCGCCTGGGGCCGAGAAAAACACGTATTAAAAACGCGTCAGATAAATAAATCTGCTCTGATAATTCTTTCAGGTGCGCAAAAATGTTGCGCAATTTCTGGCTGGCGGGGGCGGGGGCGGGCGGTTGCAGCCAAGCGCTGATGTGCTGCTGATGCTGTTGTGGTGTGCCGGTCACTCAATCGTCGACCGTGTGGTAGATATCTCATCCTTTCTGTCTTTCTCATCCTCGACCTCCCAATCCTTGTTGTCGACGGCATCACTCCTACGCCCCACCAGTTCCCTCGTCGATTGCACTTCCTCCCCGCCCTAATAAAAACATCACGATGGCAGCCCCCGCTAACGGCAACGTCGCTGCTGAGCAGATGACCTCGAAGGACTAGTGAGCCCGAGGCCATTATCCCTCTACCCTCTTCTCAGTGCTGACTCAATACAGCTATGCGGACTCCTATGCTCATTTTGGCATCCACGAGGAGATGCTCAAGGACCAGGTCCGCACACTCTCGTACCGCAACTCTATCATCCAGAACAAGCACCTGTTCAAGGACAAGGTCGTTCTTGACGTACGTATTGCGGTGGTCGTCTAGACCATGGCACGCACAGAAGAAGGTCCTTTCCCGAGATCTGGAAGGGCCTCACTGTCGGATCCCACTGACTTTGCAGGTTGGCTGCGGCACCGGCATTCTCTCCATGTTCGCTGCCCAGGCCGGAGCAAAGCTCGTGATTGGTATCGACATGTCCAACATTCTCGACCAGGCTCAGAAGATCGTTGACGCCAACGGCTTCCACGACAGTGCGTCCCTCTGTATTCGTCCAATAACTGACGTCAACAGAGATCACGCTCCTCAAGGGCAAGCTCGAGGATGTCGAGCTTCCTGTCAAGCAGGTCGACATCATCATCTCTGAGGTGGGGGTTCATTGATGACAGGGGCTGACGGGCAGTGGATGGGCTACTTCCTCCTCTACGAGTCGATGCTGGACACCGTTCTCCTTGCTCGCGACAAGTACCTTGCTCCCGGCGGTCTCCTTTTCCCCGACAAGGCTACCATCTACCTCGCCGCGATCGAGGACCAGGACTACAAGGAGGAGAAGATTAACTTCTGGGACGATGTGTACGGATTTGACTACTCGTGCATCAAGGACATTGCGCTTCGCGAGCCACTTGTCGACTGCGTCGAGCTCAAGTCTGTTGTCTCGCAGCCCTGTGCCATCAAGCACATTGACATTTCCACCGTAAAGAAGGAGGACCTTGCGTTCGATGTGCCGTTCGAGATCAAGGCGACCCGGAATGACTACGTTCACGCGTTCCTTGGCTGGTTTGACATCGAGTTCTCTTGCTGCCACAAGCCTGTCACTTTCAGCACCGGACCGCATGCCAAGTACACCCACTGGAAGCAGACGGTCTTTTACACGCCGGAGACACTGACCGTTTCTGTGAGTTTCTTGTCAGCTGATCGAGATCTTGTTCTAACCGCCTTCAGGACGGCGACATAATCCGGGGGCACCTGAAGTGCGCACCTAACTCGCGCAACAACCGTGACCTTGACATTGAGATTGACTGGGAGGTCGAGGGCGCAGCACCCGAAAAGGGCAAGATGGTGTACAAGATGTAAGTCCGACCTGCCGCTTCGCAGCATAACAAGTTGGGGCACTCATCTGACCAGGTCGTAATTGTGTCTCGGGATTGCCTCGGACTACTGTCATCTCTTCAACTCACTCATTCTCCATCATGGCTCCCATCGGTTTTCACATTTTCATATGCTGCACGCCCTGTCCTTATACAACACTCTTTTGCTACACCTTTCGTGCTCCCATCTCGCATCTCACACATCAGGTACTGAGATGTCGACCAACTAGTCCTAGTAGAAGTGCATTGTACGATACCCTTATGCAACGCCCCGCGGTGACATACTCCGCACCCACGGACGAATCGTGCCTATCTATGGTATGGATCCGCCTCATTGCATCAGATGCAAAAGATCAGTGTCTTTGGGCCTTTCCAATCTACGATCCAAGACGCTTGCGATCTCCCCATGCGGCGTCGACCTTTGACAGGGCGCCTTGGACGCGCTTGACGCCGGCTTTCCGCTCGGCGCGAGCCTTCGTCCATTCGCTAGGGATGGTGACGTTGTCGAGGTCGAGCAATCCGCGGAGAAGCAACTCGGAAAGACGAGCGTGTTCGACCTGCAGTTTCTCGAACGGAGGGATGTGTTTCGGCTTGTTGGTAGCGTTTTTGCTCGTCTGGCTCACGAAAGTGACAATACTCGGCTCGAGTGGTTCAACAACACCCTCGACGAGGTTGTGGATCCATTCTGTGAGCACGTCCTCCGAATCGGTCTCGGGCTGCACATTCTTCTTCTTCACAACGGGCTTGGGCGGAGCAGCTGGTGCTGGCGCAGCGGGCGCCGGGCCCTCCTTGCCTACCATAGTGAGGAGCGCGCCATCCGTAATGCCGTATGAAGACAGTGTCAGGCTCGTGTCTTTGAGCACCGCGCCCTTGTACACAATCTTCATCTGATCGGCGGGAATTGAGGTCGTGGTCGACAGCGTGGCTATCAGTTGCGACAGACGCGTCGTGCTTGGCGACGGGATGGGGACATTGAACCTGTAGTTAGTCACTGCTTAATCACGTAGCCTATCTGACGGCTCTCTTCAGTAAACAAGCCCAGAGTCGCCGTTCGCCAACAAAGGTTTGTCATGGCCTATCACTCTCGAAGGTCGGGGCCCTCTCATGTTGCCTAGCTGTGCAAGCCTGCTGCAATCATATCATAGATGTAGACTTGCACGGCCCTTATCCTCAGGGCAACATGACATCGCCTTCCACCGCGCGCTCCACGCAGGTCTACACCTCTACCATGATCTACCACGCATCTGCTCTGCCTTGCCAGAGTGACGCGCACCTCTTCCAACACTCACTTGTGCGTCCCCCACTTAATCGTAATGTGTATCTGTCCACTGTCATGCTCCTGCTGCGCCCGGCGGAACGGATTTCTTATCGAGTTCATGGCGGCACGGCCGAGAAGAGGCGGCACTGGGGGTTAGCGACTGTAAGCGCTGAGAGGGTTTGCAGATGTAGATGAAGAGGATTGCTTGTCGGAAATATGATAGTTGATGGGTGTGAGCGTGGAGCACGTACCAACGGATTCTGATAGTGAGAACGACAGGTTGGGCAAGTACTGGGGACGAGCGAGTCGATAGAGACACGAGACGATAAAAGGATTGTTGATATGGAAGTTGTGGAGTATGCAGCAATAAACGTTTTTTGAAACGAAGCTTGTTCCACATCCATCGGCCGGCCACCACACAGCAACCACAGCCAGAAGAGCTATGAACATGACGCGTGTTGCTGCGATGCGAAGCTGCATCCCTGCGAAGCGGTGGAGCTTGGCAGAGGAGAGCCAAATTGGGGGCAGGCCGGGAGCAGATTATGGCAGCAACAGTCCTGTTTGTTCGAGTATGTTGCAGCAGCTTCCCGATCTACGACGCCGCCATGATAAGACAAGATAGGTTCGCATGTCCGAGATATGTATGAAGTGGGTGTGCATCAGCATGCCTGGCATAATCCTCCCATCGCATCCATGCGATAATGCAGTAATGTAGTTACAACTGTCCCGTCGTCACCAACTACTTCCACAGTCCGTTCGCGCGTGTCCGGACCCCCTCCCAGTTGTCCAGGGCAGGCCGCACGTCAAGGTAGAAGCTGGGCGCGTTCGGACGGCGCGGGTCGGGCTTGCCGGTGTAGAAGTCGATCACGTAGCGCACTTGCGTGCCGCAACGGTCAACGTACCAGTCATGACGGTCGAACGGAGCCGAGTAGCTGAGGCAGTTAGCGAGCGGCCAAAAAGGTATAATCCTCCGTCCTAGTCACTCACCCAAGCAATGATTTCACCCACGCCTTGGGTGTCCTATCCTGTGGCCGTCCAACAAACGAGCTCAGTTTCACGCCTCCGGGGCATTTCTCCCCACCCATACCGGCCTCCCACATGAGAATCTCTTCCCATGCCTTTTCGTTGACCGCGTTGTGAATCGGGACGATGGTCTTCATGTCGCGAGCCTTGGGATTGTGGTTTTTGCGGAGCATGGCGTTGAAGAACTGCTGTTCGGAAGGGTAAACCCAATTGCCAGTCGCTTCACCCTCGGCGGCGACAGCGGGCGAGTCCGTGTTGTGGCTGTACGTGCTGCCGGCACCACGGGGAATTGTCGAAATCTCACGCGCATGGTCAAGCTTGACTGCTTCGCTAGACTTGGGATCGTTGGGCGTCTCCGATGTTGACTGGAGAGGGTGGGAGGCGGTCGATGCCTGCATCCATGTCGCACGCGCCGACTCGTTCACGGGGCAGGCATCGACACCTTCCGGCACTGGAGGATGGTCGGGAGGAAGGGCACCACGACCGGTGGCAGGCGCTGGGGCTGCCGGAGTAGAAGTAGAGGCAGAAGCGGCCTCTGGGCTTTCGCATGACCCAAACCACTTCATTGTCGATGTAGTTGTTCGTTGTCGTTGCTTGGAATAGTGATGAATGGCAATGAGATCACAACATGTCGCTATGGCTGGCTCCCTTTCTCCGACCGACTTTTTTTCCCCTCCAGTGGCCAGCAGCCAGCGGGCCAGTCATGACTCATGGCTTGGTGAGACTGGGGCACCGCACAACGGAGCTAATTTCCAGAATCAAATGAATGCAAAAGTCCTGGGGGAGCTGAGGCACGAAACGTCAGTACAGGCCTGCCCTTGATGCATGATGGTCGCGCGTCGTTCCCAGTACGGAGCATCAAGCCAACTTGTCGTCATTACTTTCCAGATCATCAACGTCGCCGCCAACGACACCGCGACCTTTCCAGTCCAGTGGGTATACGATTGAGCCACTATTGCCATTGGCGGCCCCACATCCTCTCCTTCCGGTATACATTCACCCCTCTCGCCAACCTGCCGCGACCACGATCAGGTGCCGAGGGCTCGGGCCCCGGCCGTGCCGGCGACGGTATGCCGCGCGACGACTCGGACCCGACTGATAGCATCACGCTCGGGCAGCTGAAAGCCACGACGGCTGCTATGGCTAAGCAGAAGGTAGGTCGCACGGCAGCGTAGGAAGCGTCAAGCATACAGCAGGAGGTGATGCTGAGACTATCCAGACGCAACTCTTCGACTTTACCTACGCCGACACGGACACGGTCATGAACGAGCTCGATGAGTTTTACCCGTACATCGAGATGACGCATGTCGCGCAGAATCCATCACGGTTCGCAGGCTCGTTTAAAGGAGGTATGGAACACGGTCAGAGGAAGTGCTAACGGCAGAATGGATCGCCGCGAGTCACGCCCGTCGCAAGGCGTACATAGAGGTGCAACTCGAGCATCTTGAAAGCCCAGTGAATGAAGCTCGCCGTGCTGCTCAAGGCCGTATCCTTTATCTTCTTCAGGGTAGGTTTGGGTCGAACGCGAGTGCTGACCGAAGGTAACTTCGCGGAGACGTCGTCGCCAGATGAGCAGCTGCACTGGATCAAGGAAAATGCCAAAATGATTCGCTCCGTCGATGGCATCTCGACGCTGGTTTATTCGCTTCGTGATGCAGGGCGGAGGTATGACTCTACAGAGTGGGTAGCCTCAGGCCAGGAGATGGCAATTCGCTCGTGAGACTGATGATAGTGTCATTGACAAGGCGAACGCATCGCTTCTGCGAGAGCGCTCCGGATCTAGCTCCCTTATCCCCGTTGATCCTTACGACGTGCAATCGAGCGAGCTCATGGACGTACTCGCCATGCTATACTTTGTCGTTGTTGTGTTTGCCGATGACGAGTCATTCGGTGACGAGCTAAGTGGGTACAGCGTCACCTATCAATCTTCTGACATGCAGTGGCAACCAACCCCCCGTTGCCGTTGATGCTCGTTGACATGGTTGCGGGCCTTAAGGATCGCATGGTCCCAAAGGGTTATCCTGTGAAGAAGGTGCTTCTGCTATTGTGGAAGACGCTTCTTGCGTGTTTGGGAGGAATGAAAGAAGCGGCCAAAGCCAAGGCACTGTCGAGACAACTTGCAGGTCTAGGTCCTGAGAGGAAGGGTGAGTCACAATGTCTGAGATCTGAACTGGGCTTGGACTGAGAATGTAGACTTTGTGAAAGCGTCGCCGATAGACATCGCCAACTGGAGGCGTGACACAGCAACGAAGTATCCTACCTTTGCGCCCCTTCCCTCGGTCACGGACAATGTGCCTGTGGGCAGCGAACAGTTGGCCGAGAGTATGAAGCCTCTCCCTGCTCGACCAAATTACCATTCGACGGAGATCCCCGCCAATTCGTCTGTCCCGTTCGGCCAGCCAACAAACATGCAACCAGGAACCCCAGCACCGACGCCGCCTCAGACCCCTCTGCAAAAGCCAAAGAAGCTGCAGTTCCAGACTGATCCCTCACGGCCGTTCGTGTTCCCGTACTCCCAGACCAGTCATGGGCCGCCTGCAAGCCTCGTTCCATATGCGATTGATGAGGCGGACAGGCTGTACCATCAACACGCATATGTCAGTCTGGGGCTGTACCAGCTATGGGAGGCCCGTGAGGCCTGCCTGAGGGAGGAGCGTGGCCTAGGCAAGTCTGGGCTCATCGGATTCTCGAACTTGAGTGTGGACGATGAGGATGACGAAGCTGCGGAGATCGCGATGAGGCGTAAATGGCAGTACGAGGAAGAAGAAATGCGTGCCGAGGCAAAGGGGGATGCCAAAGGAGTGAAATTAGCCCGGGAAAAGATCAACGCAGCAAGGAGACTGTACCGCGTTGAGGTCATCTACGTGAGTACATGATGAGGAATGAAGCTGACAGCAGCGCTCGATGCTGCCTTCGATGCAGAATACTGTTATTGTTCTCCTCAAATTACTTCTCGCCACTGTCACAGGCACCACGACCGCGGCCGCTATTCCACCCACATCCCCCACGCAAGATGCCACTGCGCGTGCGTGTGCTCTCGTAGTATAATGCTAACCCCAGCCGTTCCCGAGATCCCTCCACCCACCAAGGAGGAAGTTGACATTGCGCGCCATAGAGAAATAACATCAAAGGCAGTCTCGGCCATTCTTCTCCTGCTGCTCAAGTGGTTCAAGGCCAGCCGTATGTTCTTTTGCCTGCCCTGCACTAACAGTAGACATTCTCAAATTCCATCATCTCACTTCTCTGCTCCTAGACTCCAACTGTCTTGTTCTTGTGCTCAAGATATTTGGACTCCAGGAAGTCTCTACCATGGTGCAGACCAAGAACGAGATTGCGGACTGCAGGTTTTTCCGGTATCTTCATCTACATGCCTCTCGAGCTGTCACAACGGCGGAAAAGTCAGCAAAGTCCTCCGACGAGGGCGCCACGGCATCTACGGAGTCCGAAACCGATGTAGAGGCTCCAGAAGAGGAAGTTGAGCTCATAAAGGACTACTCGTGGCGCAACTTCTTCTCGGCTATCAACCTCGTGAAGATTCTGCAAAAGATCACAAAGCATCGAATCCATCGCATCCTTCTCATGTGCCAATACAAGAGCTCAGCAATTCTTAAGCGTGTGTTGCGAGTCAATCAGCCAATGCTTCAGCTTCAGGTGCTCAAGCTCATCAAGAGTCAAATGCCTTATTGCGGCAGAAAGTGGCGCTCCAGTAGGTTTCGGGCGGTTCCCAGGCTGACCACCAGCGAATATGAAGATCCTGACCTCCATCTACCTCAATTGTCGACCCGAACTGCGCAACGATTGGCTTGTTGGCGTCGAGGCAGATCTGGATGCCGAGGACGCGTTGGTGGGCAAACCTCAAGAGGTTGCGCTGCGCTCGCTGTTGGCATTTTACAACAAAAGCAACTACGCTGCTCACCTGGCCGCTACCATGCCCGAAGAGACCCACCGACGCACCGACAGTGCCTCAGCTGTCGTGATCGACGAACCAGTCCCTATGCACGCCCGACGCCGCTCGCGGATGTCGTCCATGTCCTCCGACTCGGAACTGTTCCCGATTCGGGAAGGTTTGGCCTACAATCCGGACGGCATGATCGAGTTCTGGATGCACGAGTACGAGGACGTGATGCGGGAGGTGTTTGGAGAGGGTGCGCGCCCAGAGGAGGAAGAATGGGACGACGAAATCGACACGGATGTTGTACGGGTCACACCTGGCGCACCAGGTGCGGCTGAACGTGACGACCCAGCCTGGATTCGCCTTACAGAGCTGCTGCGGGCACGCGGTGCGCCCGAGGACGACATCATCTCGGACAGTGAAAGTGTCGTTTCTGTTGGCGAACTCGGTGATACTGCACGACTTGAGGCGGAGTTGGAGGGCAGGAGCATGTTCGAAGCCATGCAGGAGCGCCAGAGGCGGAGGAGCAACGGCGACGAGAACACATGGGAGGTGAGTGCTCATGCTCTTATGTTTGTATACTCCGCTGACGGACAGCACATGTCGCCCACAACGCTCAAACTGCTACCCAAGTCGCCAACTGACAGGCGCCGGTCTTCGTCGGGGGGTTCTCCATTGCGTCCTGTACTCGACCTGTCACCCATGCTGGGAGACGATCTTGGCGATGTGTTTGAGGACGAGGGCGACCTACCAGGCCCAATGCCCATCAATACTGAAACACGCGACGAACTGGAACGCGAGTTCAACGCTGTTGACGAGGTCGAGTATCTCATGGGCCTTTGATGAAACAATAATTGGTGGCAATCGTGACCTGGTAGCATGTGTTGGGGTTCAGTGACCTTGGCGACGAATGAATCTAGACGGCAGAATGCCAAGAGCCAACGCTGGCGTACAAACTCCTCATTTTTGGTAAAGCACAAGCCCGGCAGCTGACATATTTGTGACCAACTGACTCGCTCGTCGTGTGGGATAGCTCAATCGTTGGCGTTGTACCGAGGTCCTCGAGACATTGCAGTGGCCCATGCGGGTCCGGCGTGACAGAAAGCCCGCGCATCATTATTGATTAAATTTCTAAGGGTGTGTCCAAGGGTGTGTGTCTGGTTCTACGTTCTATTCAGGTCGGGGTACTTTGCGCTCATTGTTTGACTGACATCTTTGTTTGATCGGCCCACCATCTCCCAGTCACAAGATGAAACACCATCAGCATCGTAATATCGTAATGACCCCAAGTATGCGTGACGGGCTATGTGGCAGTGATGTTAGTCCCTCATAGATTATAAATCTGACAGTGACCATCTGTGCAGGGGGAATACTGACGTCCAGGAGGCTTCTGATCTTCTGATCTCCTGATCTTCTACTTCTGGTACATGGGCGATCCTAAGGACATCCGACGGGCGTGTTGGACACGGACACGGATGCAGATACGGGGCTATATGACAAACTCTGGGGTCGGCCCTGGTCCAGCAGTGACCGGCCCTGCTGATCCATCCTGTTAACGACTTGCAGATCGAATGTGGTAACGTTTGGCTTTCCTGAACTGATCGCGCATGGGTGCTCTTGGGAGCCCGTGCTTCGGTTCGTCGGACCGCGGACCGCACGGCTCCGGTGACGCGGCATGTTCCAGTGGTGCGCATCGCCTTGTCTGAGCTTCTGAGGCTGGGGCACGGGATATTGGTAACAGACCGCCAACTACTACGGGCGAGGACCGTTCATGGGACCCCAACTGCCGCCACAGCGGCCCGAGCAACCGCCCAATCCCTTGGCAAGCTGGAAAGCTATCTGTGCGTCTCGGCTGCCGGACCGCGGACCGTACGATGTTGCGGGCCGGTCGCTGCCAGATCCTTGCATTGCACATGTCCAAGCCAAGCGCATGCATATTTGTATTGCTGGCTGGTCGTCTCCGAACAACAGAACATTCTTCGAAAAAGTCGTTATGGGTTGGAACCGGCAGCCGGCGGCGCTCGAGAGATATTACGCCCGGCCTCTGCGCCTCCCAGATCAGATGAGTGGCTGATGGCATGCTCGACCCACTGAAGAAAGGGTCGCGCCGATGAGACAGCCTCGGAACCGGGTTGTTGCGAGGAAGTGAGGCAGTGCTCACTTGCAGTTGCGGTGTGGAAGACACAAAGACTGAAGACAACCTTTAGCCTCGACGGAGCTACTGCGTGCATACGTGAGCCATGTTCAGGTGAGCCTCAGCGAGCTGTGCAACTTGTCAACCGCGGATGAGCCACACCAGCCAGCACTCCAGCCACCAGGGACTTGCCGACATGCTTCAAACAACATTCCAGCGACCCATGGTGGCACCTAAGGCCGGCAGCGCCTCGCCGCCTCCTCGCCGGGGAAACGTGATGTGCTGTTGTTGTTACTGTTGTTGTGGTCAATGTCAAACACATACGGATGCCATATCGACTCCACATACGCCCCATGCCTGTGTTTCCGAATGTCGACGGGTTTTAGTTATTGCTTCAGTTTCAACATGGATCTCAGGTGCATTTTATTTTATTGATTCAATTTCCCGGCACAGGTTGCTAGACCGCGCGAACTCGAGACTTTCGTTGCTACCAGATTTCTCGGCTTTCCGTATCGGAGCCAGGCGCACGCAGCGACCATGGTGTTATTCCAGCTGAGCTGCGGTCAGGCGTACAAAAGGACAATCAAAACAGGCAGCGATAGGCACCACAAGGCGTCGGTGCCGGGGCAAGTCATGCAGGGCGTCAGTGCGCTAGCGTGTTTCCACGAGCTGCGCAGCCGATGGATGCGGAGTACGGCAAGATGAGCAAGACTGCGGCGTGCACAGAGGGTCCGAGGGTTCGGCGCTGCAGTGAACCTGTAACATCTGTGATCTGTATCCGTTCGCGTGTCGGCGCGTCATTGTCGCGTACTGTGCTGCAGTAGATCCTAGAGTGTTGGCCACAGAAGGGCCGCGGAGAATACCGGAGTCAAGGCACAATGGTTAGTACCCTCCCCTGTTGGGGGTGCATTGAGTCCCTGTTTGTTCCCAGGGGTCTGGCCCAGCTGGACCGATCAGCTGGACCGATGCATGGCTCCTGGCCCTCCGTCGAGTGCGGCATCGGACAGGCTGTCTGAAGATTTCACACATTGTTCAGCATTCAGCAGAACATACCCGCTGTAGCGCAATTGATTCATCCTCGGGGCGCTGTCGTCGGAGTGGGCCGACACATGCGCCACATCTATCTGAGTGAGTGACGGCTGTGACGGCGGTGCGGGTGGGTTCTAGGTGGCCAGATGTGTCAACTCGCTGGGCATGTTCCTGTCTTGGGTTGAAGATCATATCAATTCACTCCAATTTCAGAACGGCTGATCGCCAGATCATCGGTCGAGATGGTCAGTTTGATCGACTGGATCGGCGTGGCAGGTGGATCCGCGGCTGGAGGTGACCGGAGTCACGGCCGACTTGGCTCGTTGTCCAGCCCCTAAAAATATGAAAAGAACGAATATGAATTCTGCCAAGTCGTGAATCGTTGTTGAACCAGGGGGCTGCAAAGGATCGTCTGTCGCACTAGAAGAAGTCTGATCGTGTGACAATGATCCGCGGACAATCTAGACAATCTTCTTCCTTCCACCTGTCCACCGAGCTTCAGAGACACCCTCGCTTGCACACAGCTCAGAATACGAGCACAACAGCACAGGGGCCCAGTGCATACAATGCAGCTTAAGGGAAGTGAAACACTCATGAATGCACGGCAACTGCGTAGACCTCGAGTACCCTTCTGCTTCAGAATCTCGGTGATGACGGGAAGGACTTAGTGGTCGGGCATCGTCCCAAGCGAGCTCCACCGAACAAGGTTTACCGTGGTCGCGACACCAAGGGACGCAGGGGTTTGGAATAGTAGGGAACAGTCTAGAGATCCGCTTGTTAGAAGTAGGGTAGGATCAAAGCAGTAAGCCAGTAAGACCATAATGCTTACCCTGTGTTCTGTTGCACCACAGAAACACGGAGACTCCGCCTGACCCTGGAGTTCCTCGATGTCCGAAGCATCGTCAGGAATTGGTGTCCACCCTTCCGCAGTACAAGCGCTGTATAAACGAGCAACATTGCGGTCTTATGGCATGCGTTTTTGCGATATAGCCATACATGCATACGCTGGGTGGCCCGTGCCAACTGCAGCGATCTCCCTAAAAATGACGTCATTGACTCATTCCTCTTCCTGAACCCCTTTACCACTCTCAGATCTCGATGAATCGAAACAGGTACGAAAAGTGGATGCTGGTGCGCGGTAGATGTTTACACCGTTACGAAATATGGGGAACAAGGACCTCCAGGCCGAGGGCGCGAGGTCATGTGCGCGTGCGTATCGAGGACACATGCTTCTATACGATCCATACCATGGGTGTGGAACGTAATCTCCAATTCCGGGGGGCTTGGAGGCTGGACGGCTTGTGCGTGTCTTGGAGATCAGCGGATCAGCGGATCAGCGGATCAACGGATCGTCACGGTCATCGAGATCGTGCATATATAGCGTGCAAGTCAGGCACGAGGGACTCGTGGACAAGAAGTGGCATTCGCGCCACGGATCGCGATCAGCAGTCAACATTCGCAATATCAACCGGCAAGTCGGATCGCCCTTTGATCCTTGAACGACCAGTACTCTGGCCGGACATTATTGCTTTTGGACCATGTTTAAGCCGTCAGATACCGTGTGTCCGCGTGCTCACAGAAATGAACTATCCAATAATGCGCTGATATCTCAACGCCTTTTTGCGTTGGTCTTCAACGTTCAGGAGAGGAGCACGTCGCCTCTCGATCGCTTTGTGCGTGTCATGGATCATGCTTGTCCCCTCTTTCTTGCCTCAGTCGCCGTTCCAGTCGGCTAAGATCGGTTCTGTCAACCGAGTGGCTTAGGAAGGCATTATGTTATAAGCCGCAAGCTAACGAACCTCACAGTTCAGCATGGTCGGGAAGATGCGGATTGCACCGAGGGGGTTTTTTGCGGGGGGGGGGGGGGGAAAGTTTTTTTTTTTTTTTTTTTTTTTTTTTTTTTTTTTTACTGTATGGCCTGCTTTACTGGTTTACTGGTCCAATGACCCATTGGTCCCACTGCTACTGATTGGAGTGGATGACATCTGTGGCTGTAGAGATGCAACCAAGAGAAGGAACCTGTACTCTCCGGCCCTTAGTTCCCCGACCTTGCCCTGCGAAGCTGGAGTCGAAGTACGGGCAGTGGTCAGTACGTGCAGAGCACCTCTCATTGTGGTGGCAAATGCCGAAGTGAAGGGCTTGTGTTATGGTCTCCGTGTTATGCATTGCACAACCCCTCTGTGCCCGGCAACAGTCCGTGGCTCAGTCCGTGGTTCTTTGCTCCGTGCCTCTCATGCAGCGTCATCCTGCATCGCCAGAACCCTTTCGATGCCCAAGTGGCGCTAATTGATTGATATCTGCCGAAACCCTGTTCCCCCCGTCCTGCCCTGCTGCTACAACCCTGCGCCGCTCCCGTTTGGGACAGGATAGGGAACGCGCCACCGTCCACAAGCTCACGGGTCTTTTGTGGTCCAGTGCTCATTCTAGGATAGGCCTAGATCCAAGCACTAAAAGCAGGAAGTTGGCCCAGTGGAGTTAGGGAACCTGCAGGGCGCACCCAAGGTACCCCGGTCCAAAACCAGAGCGACCCTTGTGGTCATTGGCGACCAACAATGAGGGAGATTCGCGTCACGCTTCAAGAGGGCCTGTAGACTATCTTACACAAAAAACTAGGAGAGAAGCTGGTAGACCCTTCAAGCTGCAAGAATTCAAGAACGTACAGTACACGCCTGTGTGGCAAGCACGGGACACGGGATCGACGGAATTGACCCACTTACTGCACTGACAATTCAGGTGCTGATGCAGAGAAGAATGTTTGTCTGTTGCCTAGACCACAGCGGACAATCCAGACTTCCCGTCCTTTCGGCGATCTATTCCTCTTAAGATCCTCTTGCAGTCAGTTCCAACCGCCAGTCATGAGGATACAATTGAGATCGAACCGGAGGCAACCTCAGATGGTCGCGGGGGACTGTATTTTTTTGGGCAGAAAGGAATATCGAGGATCAGATCCGTCGTTGGGAAGACTGGACCCGTGCACGACCAGTGCATCATGGATCATGGATTGTTGTGAGAACTAGCGGGAGACGTACATGGGCCATAGCGTTGCCCTGTGTTATCATCTGTTGCTGGATCCAAGTTCCTACGGCCTTGGGATTGAAGGCTGTTTAGACAAGTAAGGCTGAGATAGCAGTTCATGGCATTCGCTGGAAGCATGCTCCGATCCCGCGCTGCCCTGTGGCAACCGGGCGTCGAGGGTTCGGGCAATGAGGCAACAGTTTTGACACACCTCGATGTCTGGCGGTGTAGCAGATTTATTCCAAGCCAAAGCTCATGGTATATGACCGGAGTGCACATACTATTACCAGCCTACTGGGTTCTGTCTGCAGATCTACAGCCGCAGATCGGGTGTGGCGTGCGGCGACTGTTGGGACCACAGCAGTAGTATGAACAACGACGACCTTCGGTTCAAGTATTGCAGTCACTGGGGCAGCAGTGTCTGTTCGGCATGATTGGCATGCATAACGTTGTCGACCTTGGTCGCTTCATTCCTACTGTTGCACAAGGCGGTGCAAAAAAAAGTCGGCCAACTGGTGCCAAGTACTTTTGTCTACAATTTATCAGTGAAGAGGAATGCCGACCACCGGCCACGGACCGAGACCTCGAAAGGCATGAGAGCTGAGAGGCACGAGAGGACTTCTACTGTATCAATGTGATCTGCGTAATATTGACTGGGGTGGCGAATCCTAATGACCGGATGCTTTCATGTAAGACTTCGAGCGTCGAGGTGCCTTGAAGCTTGGGGGGGTTCAAGTAAAGTACAATCGCATATCTCTGGGCAGGAGTGGGTGTGTGCGTAGAATCCGGTGTCTCAGACCCTTTGCCGGGCCCATTTGCCCATGACCCGTGGTCCTCGGATCCCTTTTGTGGCTTGCACGACTTGTGGCTCTCACTCGCGCACGCACGGCACAAATGCAGAGCGCAGAGCAGCCTGCAGCCTGCTTGCATGCCCCTTCTCCCCCGCCCCGCCCACTTCTCCTCCAGATTCCTGCCCTTGATCTTCTGAGTCAATC